>VWZZ01007817.1:89067-203837 GCA_013399095.1 Psophia crepitans | reverse complement strand
ATTCTATTCTATTCTATTCTATTCTATTCTATTCTATTCTATTCTATTCTATTCTACTCTACGTGGGGATCAGGGGGAGAATGTGACTTTCTGTGGTCTGAACACTTAGGTCCTTACAATAAGTTCAGTGCCTTTTGTTTACATTTGCAATGGACTAAGAAAATCTGGTCCACCCTAGGCTGCTGCTGTATTTTGTTCACCTTTATCTCTCTGCTCCATCTTTCTTTTTCCTGTCTTTGAAAGGCTTCTGTCTTCTTTTTGGTAACATTTCCCTCCATGGTGCAACTCTCAACTCCTAACAAAGCTATTTTCACTCCAGTTCGTACCCTATCTGAACCACTAATATGACTTCTTCTTGATGAGACAGTTTTGATTCCAGATGACTTTTAGTTTTCATTCCAGATGCCTTTATGTGTCTTAAAGCGGATAGTGCTGCAATGAGACTTATGAGTCTGTACTTGGGTAGATGATGTTGGCTGAACTTGCCTCATGCTTGTAAGGGTCTCTGCAACCATGAGAGAGGTGAACACATGAAAAAATGTGATAGGTGGATTTCTAGAGATCTTTATAGATGTATATATATAAATATAGCTATGGAAATTTTGTGCCATCTCACACATTTGAAAACCTTTCTGTAAAGCCATGTGAATTTAAGAGAATACAATGCAAAGACATATTAGAATATGTTTATACTTTAACACCACCGTCTAATTCATATATTGAGTCACAGTCTTAGAAAACTACTCTTAAAGCTTTCCTCAAACAATACAAAAGGAATTACTAATGAATTTTCAACAATGTAAAAAATAAATTGTGCTTTTAAAAATGCTTGAAATGCCATTTGAATTACTAAAGCTGGTTTTTTTTACTGTTATGGTTACTACTATCACTACCAAAAATAACAAAACTTTGTAACTGGTCCTAAGCCAGTTGAAGGAAAGATTGTTTTTGTGTGAAAGAACCTGACTGAGGATTAACTGAAGTTATATTGGATGCAATCCATATTGTTTTTTTAAATTGAGTTACCATTATGAATTTAATTTCTTGCTTTTCACTAGTTCAGAACACTATAATGTTAGACTAAAATATAGAAATCTTATCTCATTTCTCAAAGAACATTTTCAGGCAAATGTTTCCTAGGTTTTATTTTGGGTTGGTTTTTTTTTTTTTAACTTAATGAATTAGGAAGTGCTCTTTTTGTGTAACTTTAAAGTTACCTGAATTTTAGAAAAAAATTAGAAAAATAAGAAACAAAAGTGTGAAACAGAGCAAGACAAAGAAATGATGCTAGAAAGGCTCAATTCAGAATAATTCAGTTCCTTATGTGGGGGGTGCATGGCTGGTTGTGGAAGTCAAATCTCCTCATTTGGTCTTTAGCTCGGGCATGGTCCTTTAGCCACAGCTCCCGCGGGCCTGTGTGGTTCAGACCATTTTGCTCTGTAGGATACTGTGGGTTTCCTTGGCTGTCCCCACATGATTGCCTCAGCTGGCTGTTCATGATGCCACAAATTGGGCTGCAGGTCTGATAGCAGACCTGCTTCACCTCCCTCCTTGTTACATCCAGGTCTGCTAGTTCTGCTTGCTTTGAGGGAAAGAAAGGCAGCAGGGCCTGTCTGTGTGAGAAAGGTGCTCTAGAATAAGATGAGCATGTGTTTCAAAGGCTGCACTTCAACACCAATACAGTCCACTCATGAGATTAAAATTTCCATAGAGGCAGCTTTGGAGAAAGAGATTTAATTAGCATAAACTACAGAATCATAGGAACTGGGATTAGGAGTGTTTCATGTGAAAATCTTTCCCCACATTGATTGACAAGGGGATGAGGTAGATATATGACAGCCAAAACCAGACGCAGAGGTGGTAACCCAACGTCCTGCTGAGCCACAGAGCACTAAAAGCATTACCTCCACTGCTCCCCCTGCACCTTCGTGAATCTGCTGACCTGTAAATTAGAAAGATGAAGGGTGTGCAGGGAGCACAGCTTTCCCATGTGTCACGGAGATCAAGCAGATGGATATTTCCAGCACAAGGGACACGGGAGGGCTGGAGCAACTATCCTGCTATGTCTATATGGAGAAGGGCAGAGAACATCTTTCAGTGTCTCCATTGCAACAGCCTTCCTCATGGGAGCTCTGCGGCTTGGACTGAGCACAAAGGCTGGCCTGCTCTGACAGAGAGAAGAGGAGAGCACACACAGGTCCAACAGCACACTACCACCCACTGTCAGAGCTGATAGGGCTTGCATAGAGGGTACTCGGTATGCTTATGTATTTCAGGACCATGCACTGCATACCCTAAAAATTCTGGAGAATACCCTTGTGAGGAGAAGACTTTTTAGGGTAACTGGGAGGTAGAATAGGTTAGAAGGGACTAGGACTGAGAATTAACCCACTTTTTTTTTAAACAGCTTTATTTAAAAAAAACCTGTGAAAGTAAGGCATTTCACTGTGTCTCTGTGAGGAAACAAGCCAGAAGGTCTTGAACAATTGTCCCTTTGACAGTCTTTCCTCTGGGAACTGGTTTAAACACTGTTATCTTGCTGTGCACTATGGCAGAGGGCTTAGAGCACTCAGCTCGTTGCACAAGAGAGAACCAATGCACAAGGAGATGGATTTTTATAAATACATTCTCTCACTTATAGGTAAAAATGCAGCAGCTAGCAAAATCTAATCTAATCTAATCTTTAACATGGATTTTTCATTTAAAAATTGGGAAGAATAAAATTACCTTTACTGTGACAATATCAAGCATGCAAGGATGGACTGGGTAAGGAGAAGACCACTGTTATTGGCAAAGGAGTTTTGGGTTAAATTTTCTTGTTCTACTAAGAGAGTTCCTCTATTTTATTATCTATATCTTTTGTCATCTAACATAACTCATGTGAAACTGTTTTATTTGTTGAGAGAGAGAAGGTTCAGGAAGAAAAGTAAATAAACAGAAGACAGTATAAATCCTTGTAATGGCAGGCAGGCAGCATTAAGTAATAACTGCAGAAGCATAAAGAAATTAATTCCAAATGGGTAGCATATTTTTTACTGTATGAAGGTGAAAAAGTTCTTCAAACATTGGGTCTGCCAGCGGCTACCAGGCACTTGGGAACAAACAGCTGCCTTTTAGAAAAGTATGCAAGGCACAAAGGTACACAAAACATTGTCAGGTCAAGGCTGTACAGAATACAGTCCAGTGGGAGCAGATTCTTGTCCTACGGGTGTAAAGTTGCCTCTCTGTAAGCCAGCAGGGGATTTACCTCCAGCAGTTTATCTATAGCTGTCCCCAGCAGATTTGTGAAGAGCATCAGATTCATATGCATAGTTAGATATCTTACAGTCCCCTTTTCAGCGGACTGCTGTCTGTGGTCTCATTACTCTTGCAATCTCAATATACAACACTTTGAAATTATTCCCCATACACTTGAGAATTTAGGACAAAATCTTCTATGAAAATGATACATTTGGTAACGAGCTGGTTGAGTGTCAGCATCCACGGTGAAGGCAGTCTAAGAAGTGAGTTTTACCGAATGCGTACACAAAGCTAAGCAGCAGTATGTGATCGTGTTAGCAAGAGCTCACTGTTAGCCGTGCAGTGGTCAAGCACTAAGCTGGATTTGTAGTTTTGCCATTTGGTATGAGAGACAGTTCATCCCAGGGTGCTGAATGGGTATCTTAAAAATTATGAGAGAGGTGAAGAGTGTGGGAAATAGAAAATACAGGAGGAAAATAAAATCTTTATGCAGAGCTATTCCCTTCATCATTTAAAATGTTTAAAAAATTGTGCTTGAAAGGCATGGTATGTTTTTTTCTTTCCTTTTTGCTAACAAGTGATGAAGAAGGGGTTTCCAAAGAGGATACTAGAACTGTATGAGGATACATACCTACCAATGATCCAAACACTTCAAAATAAAACCATTAAGATCTAAATGACTAATATGTTAGGAAATGATTTATTAAAGCACTTTTATAAATATTGTACTTGTCAGTTCTTTTTATTTTTATTTCTGTGTTCATCACCTTAGATTGAATTGCAGATATCAGTAACTTAATATTTTTAAAGAAAATTTTAGAAAATTAAAGAAAATTTTAAAATTCAAAGATTAAGATACTGTACAAGATAAAGAACAGGTAATGCTCTCATCTTGCTATTGTGCCAATAATATAAGGCATCATCTATCAAAACTACCGTTTGTTCCAAGCAGAAGTAATTCAAACAGATCAGGCTCATCGTACAAGAGAAATACACTTGATTTAAGGAAGCAAGAAGTTACTGCCGACAGTTCCTGCTTTTCTGGTGGTGAGATCTCAGTGTGCCTGAAGTCTGATATCTGTGCATCCTGCTAAGCTGCATCCAGCCATTGGATAAGTGAGGTTTTGTCTCAGATCAGGATGAACTTGGTTCAAGTTTCTTCCTTTTCTTATTTGCTCCATTGTCTTATCTAAAAGTGGATATTTTTCAATTATTTGTTCTCTGTACAAAATGTAACTACTTATTTTCTATTGCTAGTGGTTAACATCAACAGAGAAAACATATTTGCAATGTATGATTTTCCTTAAATGGTGAAAGCCACTGGCTTTGGGAGAGGAGTCAACTGGAAGTCAAAACTGTCTCAAATATATTCTAAGTCACCACATTTAACCATAATACCTTGGTTCATAGAATCATAGTATCGTAGAATCTTTAATGTTGGAAAAGACCTCTATGATCACCAAGTCCAACCATCAACCCAACAGCACCATGTCTAATAAACCATGTCCCGAAGTCCCATGTCTACACACTTTTTGAACACCTTCAGGGACGGTGACTCCACCACCTCTCTGGGAAGCCTGTTCCAATGTCTGACCACTCTTTCAGTGAAGAAATTTTTCCTAATATCCAACCTAAACCTCCCCTGGAGCAATTTGAGACCGTTTCCTCTTGTCCTATCACTTGTTGCTTGGGAGAAGAGACTCCTTTCAGGTAGTTGTAGAGAGGAAAGGTCTGAGGGAGCTGGGTCTCTTTAGCTTGGAGAAGAGGAGGCTGAGGGGTGACCTCATCAATGTTTATAAATATGTTAAGGGAGAGTGTCAGCAAGATGGAGCCAGGCTCTTCTCAGTGTCATTAAGCGATAGGACAAGGGGCAATGGGTTCAAGCTGGAGCATAGGAGGTTCCGGGTTAACATGAGGAAAAACTTTTTCACTGTGAGGGTGACAGAGCACTGGAACAGGCTGCCCAGAGAGGTTGTGGAGTCTCCTTCTCTGGAGACATTCAAAACTCAACTGGACGGGTTCCTGAGTGATGTGCTCTAGGTGGCCCTGCCTTGGCAGGGGAGGTTGGACTAGATGATCTTTCGAGGTCCCTTCCAACCTTTGTGATTCTGTGATTCTGTGATTCTGAGAGTGATAACATATCCCCTCAGGCTCCTCTTCTCCAAACTAAATCGTCTTCTCCAGATTATTTTGATTTTGAAATTTCTTGCAGTAATTTTTGTGTCTTGTAACCTTTGATACTAGTTATGGTGGCCATGATTTAAACATGCACTGAACTGAAGCAGCTAGTTATTTATGAAAAAACCCCACTCTTACTATTCTTCACTGTCTGTTGTGCTAGCTGTTAATTTCTGCGTGTTAATAGCCTTTAGAACAGCTTTTTTTTTTTTATTTAAGACTGTAAATGAAAGAAAATTCATCACATTTATAAGAAAGTTGTTAAATTCCTTGTTAACTGTTTCCACCTATTCTTAGGCCAAAGTGTCCAGTTTCCATATCTACGTATTGAATCTCTGCTAGCTTAAAGATCCACCTGCTTTCAGAAATTTCTCTGCTGTGTAGATGTCTAGACACAGATCAAGTTCTGTGTTCACCTTCCGTTAGAGGAACTGCGTAGACCATGCTTTTAATCCTTCGATAACAAAGCTGTATCTGGATGTGCCACTGTTGTTTGAACAGCTTCTGAACCTTTGTCTGTGTGATGTGAGGACCGGACAAAAAGCTGTGTACAGAATTATTACCGCTTTACCACTTCTACTGCATAGCATCTGTGAATGAGCTCTAAGGTTGTGTTTTTGCTCTCAGCTAAAATTAAATCACTCTTGGCTCAGTTGGTTACCCTGTCATACTCTTGTCATTTTCTCTGCTTTCTAGAGTTTCTCTGCCAAATTACACAAATTTGGGTTTTTTTCAGTCAAGTTTGTAGATGCATGAGTTTGTCAAAGCTATATATGTATTTATGTATGTATTTAATAATACCTTTGAAAAGGTACTTAAAGGAAAAATACCATTATGAGAGTATGAGCATCGTTATGAGAGTATGGGGGAATCAAGCAGAGATCTAAAAATTAAGTCCTCCCTTATTATTCCTTCTTCTTGTACTACAGGTTCTGAATCTAACTGTGTGATGTGCCAAAACCAAACAAGCAGAGATGAGGAGCCAGAGATTGTGTTTGCTTCACTAAGAGGTTTTGCACGTGTACCAAAAAGCGATATGACAGATTGTCTTAGCAGTATAGCTCCTCTATGTCCATGTGCTCATATCTGTCGATATTTTCAACCAAGTATTCTGAGAAAAAAGGCTAAAGTTTCTGGATTGATTGTGCTGAAGGGTATGCATCAATATTTCGGGGGTTGATTCTTTCTTTTCAGTTTGATCTTTTCATTTTCTGCTTACCAGTTTGTAGATGTCCTTCTGCAAGTCTAGCTCAAATTTTCAGGGTCATTTACAGAGGTACCAAACACTAGGGAGAGTGTCAGTTTTGGTTTACATCTGAGAAAAGCCTCAGACATTGTACTGTGTGCAATATTAGAGAACGGCTGAGTTGATTTCCAGAAATATATTCATCTTTACAGCTGTTAAAAATGCCCAAGATATCTTACTTTGGGAAATGTTCCCCACAGAAATTCAGAAATCATTATTGGGTCCAACCCTCTGTACATATTCCTCTTTTTTTTTTTTTTTTACAGTTCCGTTAGCCTCAGTGAAGTCAAAGTGATATAAAACTGGTGTGAGGGAATGGAAAACCGGATCCCTTCTGAGTGCACTGATGTATTGTGACTGGGGTACTCTGTTCTGACATTTAGAGAAGATAATACAACTGTGAAAATGTCGTGTTCATTATCAAGATCTGAATGTCAACATCCTTTGACCTCAGAGTTCTGTAAAAATTGGTAACTATAAAAAAAGCTGTTGAGTTTTCCTTACCATTTATCTTCTGAGTGGAGTTTCTGCTGCTTTGGGAACAGCACTGACATTTAGTTGAGAACTTAGTGGCAGGCACAAAATCGCATCCTGAAAACAAACATAGAAACTTGCTGAGACATGCTGGCAGCTAGACACATGCTGCTTTCCAGATCTCTGTAGACAGATGTTTTGTAGAGAATGGGTGTCACAAAAGAGCTGTGAGAAATATGGATAATACTGACTTCTTAGTGCTCATGAAATTCTTGACTTCTGATAGATTCTGCTCTGAGCCTAGGCCGGGATGAATGTGAGAAAGATGATGGGTTCTTTATATGGTAGCTTTTCTAGCAAGTGACTGACTTGCACAACCTCTAGAAAAACTGCTGTATTGCAAATGCTAATTCAGTCTGTGACCTTTGCATAATAAGAACATTGATAACAGATTTTCCAATGGTGCACTTATTAATAAAGTGCAGGGAATGGGGCTGGTATGATGGGTGTGAGGCAGATACAATTAGTCAGTATCTTTAATAATCTCTTCTGGACGACTGAACTGCTTCACACACATTTGTCTTGGAGGCATGGGCTGGAATTATACATCAGATCTCTCCAACCTCATTAATATACAAGTACAGATTAATATGCTTTTCAAGATGACGCTAGACACCTTTCTACCTGGCCCGACATCTGAGAAGCTACAGGTGCTGAAGTCTAACACAGATAGGATATACTTATTAGGGCATCCAGTTTCCTGTGAGGATGAAGGGTTATGCCTTACAGAGTATTTTCTAGAGTTCTGTCCAGTTTTAGAAATCACTGGCAACAAAGTCCACATAGAGCAGGACACGAATTAATTAATTTTCATGGAAGTGTTCTGCTGATGATCTGCTAGTTTGTACCGAATCTTCCTAACATGAAGCAGAATATTGACTCTGTCCTCACCTGGCAGGGAAGGCGCTCTGCTGCTGGGAACAGTGCTGGCGTGCTCTCCAAGAAAAAGGTAAAGCATGCTCCTACAGGAATGAGGGAGGCAGTATGTATTCAGGCAGGACTTAGAAGCATTAGCAGTATGTTAGTACTGTACGTACTGTGTACAACAGGATCCTCCTCTGGCTGAGTTAACCTGGAGAGAAGCATTAGGCTATGCAAGGTTTGAGAAGGATCCAAAAAAATAAGGCAGTAAATGAAGGAGACACATTCCATGATCATCATACGCAATTAGCCTTTATTTAGCTGAGAATGATGCCATCACTGGAGGTACCACAATTCCCACTGGTATTGTAGAAATAGCCCAAGAAAGTAAATATTAATCTGTAGAGCACAGAAGAGGCCATTTATTCCACCCATATAAATGGGTGTGAGAAGGCTGAACTCAGCCACACTGCTTTCATTAAAAGATATTTGATGCTGGTTTTGAAATGTGAATCTGAGATCCTTGGTAGAATGTTCTCTGGTCTCCTAGTCACTTCATTTCTTACTTCACTACATACTTATTTTTGTGATTCCTTAGTGGTATAAGGCTTTGCAGTCACTCATATATTTCCTGGAAGAGGTTAGTTTTAGACTGAAATTAGGTTCAGGAGTGAGTTGAGTAATTATCTGAGGCTGGAGATGTTGATAGTGATCTCTTTGTTGATAATATGGAAAGGTATAATTATTATTTTTGGAATTAGTTTAGATACTGTCCATTTGTTGCCAGCGTGGCATATACAGTATGTTTTAATGAAATAAATGTCACCATGGATACATATTAAAAATATGTATTACCTGTCAACCCTCTAAAGACTGAAATGCAATCTGTAATGAGGAAAAAGGTCCAAAGTGAAGAACAAAGAGCTACACAAGGGATTTCAGATGGTGTGGAATCTGCTCTGAATTTCTCCGAGTAACACCTATTACTTCAGCTTCATGTTTCAATTACCTATAAGAGAGAGAAGTGAGATTGCTGAAAATCTGTACTTTTTGGAAATAAAACTGCCAAAAAGTAAAAAGACTAAAACGGTGCATGGGAGGCCTATGTTCTAATAACTATGTTCTATGTGCTCCCATGGTCCTATTCCCCAAGCATCCACAGTGCCTTGCTCTGGGAGTGTACTTGACAACATCATGAGCTGTTTACTTTGAACGTCGGATCCAAAACACCCAGGTGTGCCTTTCAGCCAGTGTATACATCCTTCAGCCAGTGTGTACGTATGGCACATCCCCTGACTCCGATATCACCAGCGGGATATCTGAAGTGGAGCTGCTGCGTGGCCCAAATAAGACTAGCGACTAGCCAGCTTAGAGCCGAGGGTGGTCCCAGCACATTTGGATAGCCTTTGCCAAAACCGTGTGTATTTAGGTGAAGTAGTTTGGTCTTTCAGCTTCTACTGTACGTAGTTGCAACCAGTGTGTGCTTAGATCTTCTGCTCCTTTCTCATCAGACAGCAAAAGTTGTCCCAGCCAGCTACTGCATTGCAAAGAGGCACCAGCATCAACCTCACCTTATGTGCATGTGAAAGCATGCAGATAGCATGCCAGAAAGAGAAGCCAGAGGAACTGTCTCCCTCTGGACCTAAAGCTGGAGTCATAGAATCTTAGAATCCTAGAATGGTTTGGGTTGGAAGAGACCTCAAAGATCATGTAGTTCCAACCCCCTGCCATGGGCAGGGTGCTCTCATGCTGCAGCTCTGCCCTGCCTCTTCTGCTCCGTGAGCTACATTTCCAGAGGCTGCCAAAGGAAAGGGTAGTGCGTGGCCCCATGTCCCCCACCCAGCTCAGTGTCATGTGGGCCTGTTGTGGTGTGTAAGTGCTCAGCAGGAATTCAGTACAGCGTGCCCTAGACTGCCATGAGTCATCCCTGGAGATGGGCAGCACAGGAGTCAGGACTGCTGGAGTCCGTTCACCTCCTCTCATTGCCAGTAACAATACTAAACCCAAAATGCCCTGTCCTGGGTCCATTTACATGCACACTTGGATTTCTGTGCTGAAGGGAGAGAAAAAGCATGGCCTGGGTATTTTCTGATCAACACCTTAAAGAGAGGGGAACTCACATTATTCCTGACATGCTGTTCTTGAGGGGAAGGGAACTAATAAAGTTTTTTGGGGCACCTAGTCAGAAATATGCTTGAGAAAAAAAAAAACCAAGTCTCTCCAAACCAAAGACTTTATACCTCCAAAGCCAGCTACCCCTAGGTGCAGTCCTGAGATGGCTTTGGGACTTGCATCTTGCAGGTAGAGTGTCTGGGCAGTGGTGGCAGCCAGGAACAGGCCCAGGCTCCTTGGGGAAGATTTGGGGATGCTGTTCCATGTTGAAGTTTTGAGTTTATAGAGTGCTGGTCTTCCTTTTTCTGTCTCAGTTGGCTGGGTTGCTGGCATAGACACTCCCCTGTCCAGATTTTGGCAAGCAGCTTTTTGGTCATATCTGTGCTTTATGAAGTCTTTCAGAGGATTCTGAAGGGTCTAAGATGGAGGGTGGAAGCCTTCCCTCCATGAGGCAGTCTTTGGAAGGGGACTGAGGCATATCTGAAAGCTGAAAGACAGGAAAATGAAATCAAGAAAACCAGCTGGCCATTTGAATTTTTTATATACTTACTGCTGACACCCACACCTTCCTTCTGTCATTAAACTTATTTAAATTCTCTCTAGCATGACTGTCAGGACATAAACCAGTCCTCCCTCTAGTGCAACTTCCAGGCAACAGCATTTCTCACAGATATCCTCTAATAAGTATGTAGCACCCACTGGTTCTTCAGCACATCTCGCATGAAGATGTGTTTAGGGAAATACAAGCTGGAAGGCTCCCTTAACCCTGCCAGCAGACTCCCTTCTCCCTGGAGAATGTCAATCTCTGTCACCTTCACCTGAAAGCACTGGCCTCTGCAGCACCTCTGTGATGCTCTTGTGGTCCTCTCTGTCCTTATGCTTCTTTGAAACATAACATTTGAAACATAAGATGGTATTGGCAGCATCTTCTTGTCTAGTTAGGGTCCTGGCAGCCTGTGAATCAATGTAAATCAGATTTTTGTGTGCTTATTTGGTGGTAAAGGGGAAATGTATTTAGTCAACCGCTATTCTTGCATCTTTTGCTTAAGTTTTACTTGTGGCATCCCAAAGTGTCAAATTAAGGTACTGCTTTGCATTAGAGAGAAACGAGAGAAAATCATATAGTTCATTATAAAACATGCTAACTGTATGTAGGAGAAATCACACTGTTCAGAATTAGACAACCTGATTATTTGTGAAATAATAGAATATACTGTGTTCCCGGGGACTGAGTGGATATAATGATCAGATTGCAGCTCTGGTACATAGTGTGCTGAAAAACACTTGCTCTTACTTCATTTTTTTTCTAAAGCAGTTCAAGTTCTTCTTCCACTTGCATCTACAGGCCTCTGGATTTTTTTCAAGAAGGGCCGTTCCCATGTGTTCCAATGGGAATTTTGCCAATGGGAAGATTGCAGTTTCAGGATGGGTGTTTATAATTCTCACAGATGTCTTTACCATGCACAGGGATTAAAAATTACAGTGACACATCCTCTGGGACATTACATGAGCTGTATAAACCACAGCAAAATGTCTCTTAGGAATTAGACAGTAGAAAAAACCCCCCAACACTGAGAAACTGTACTGTCAGAAGCTAATGTGAACTGGCATAAAAACAAATAGTGTCACGCATCTTCCTTTCTGAATTCTACTATTTTGTTTGTTCAAGCTTCTATATACACAAAAAGCTCTGCTAGGTTAAATGGATTTGTGATAAGACTGAACTGACTATCTCACCAGTCACTGGAAATGTTTCTGTTACGCTGCCTACTGGATTTAAAGTATTATGTTACAACAGTACAAAGCACAAATTTTCTTAGATGGGTAAACTGTAAGATATGAAAGAATAAAAATAATATTCATTACACCATAGTAGGTCCATGAAGCCCTGCTAACACCAAGAGGGGTCAAAAGCAGACACCTAAGTAAGAATGTAAGAAAAGAGCAGCATTTAGTGATGCTTTTTCCTACCAGTTTGATGTGGAGGAGAAAGAACTTCCTGTAGTATTGAAGATGCAGTTGTCTGTACTGTGATCTGTAATACTTTTTTTTCTGTCTTCCAGTACATTTAAAATAATGATTTGGATTTCATACAAGGTTGATGAGTTATGTCATGGAATTACCCCATGGCCTTATTCCTGAGTGACAATTGCCAGCTCAGAGCCCACCATCATCAACATGCAATTACGATTTTCCTCCTTTGTATCATTTTAGATTTATCTGCTCTGAACTCGATCTGCCATTTGCTCTCTCAGTCACTGAATGGTAAGACCCTTCTGCATTCCTGCAGTCAGCTAGCATCTCTATTATCTTGCACAGACTGGTATTCAGATTGGTATCGGTAACAAACCTTGACAACCCTTATGCATATTATCTATCTCTTTATAGATATGGTGAAGAGTGCGGCCCCAAGCAGAGATTCACAGTGACCTTCCACAACAAGAAAACTGAATAATTATTCTTACTCTTTGTTTTCTAGCTATTTAGCCATGTAAGGACCTTTCCTATTTTCCATTTTAGTTTGCTTCTTGAAGAGCCTCTCACAGTAAGCCCTACCGGATGTGTTTTGGAAATGAAAGTAGGTTATCTCAAATGCATCTTCTTTGTCCATATGTTTATTGAAAGTATTATCAGAGAATTTCAGCAGATTTGTGATGCTTGACCTCTGTGAAGGTTGTGTTGATCTTCCCCAATTTGCACCTGCTAATTCTATTCCATAGAGGAGCTGCTAACTATTTCCCCAGTATAGAGATTGACATCATTTACTGATAGTTTCTCAAATCTCTTTTGAAAGTCTTTGTAAAAACTGTTGCCACTTTCTTGGTCGTGATGTAGTTTTAAGGTGTTTAGTGGTTTGGCTTTTTTATCCTTGAGAGTATCTTTAGAAATCATGAGTTCCTACCATCTTGTCCTGTCCAGTTGTTACCACTCTGTTTTTTTCACTCCATAACTACTTTTGTTGAGGCCTTGAGTTGAGACAGATCTTCCATGTGCTTACTACAAAAAAGTGTTCTGATAGCGTTTCCTCTTTTTTCTTTTTGTCCCCCTCAGCAAATGCAGTTACAAAATAGACTTAGTTTTTCTGCTGTGGCTTTTTTTTTTTTTCCCCGAGCCTTTCTGTTGTAGCTTCATCGTCTGTTGTCTCTGCAAGGTCTCTGATATCTTTCTTGTTCTTACCGTGTTTGAAAATTATTATGGTTTTTTTCCTTACCATGTTTCAGTTCCAGTTATTTGGTTTCTCTCTACTTACCTGAGCTCTGACAAAATGTTGCAGCTATCATCATGAGAACTGTTATTTGTGGAAATGTCTGGATGTGATTCTTTTCCCATTTACAACAGTGTGACAAGCTATGAACAACACTAAAATCAGTAGAGTAATCAGTAATCTTTTTAAAGGAAGTTAGAAACCTTGAATTTGCCAAAGCATTTCTGTGACCTCTAGGTCCGAGAATCCCACATCTGTTGGTCTAGCAAGCCCAGGATGTGTTCCTACCTCAGTCTCCAATAAAGAGGTAATATAGATACAAAAAAATTCAGCCTAATGCTCTTTTTGATCCCCATTCAGAGCATACCAAATGTCTAACACATGTTCAAGGCTACAGTACAAGACTTGTGTCTCTAAGACTTTGTTCCCAAATGTTTGCTTGCCCCCGTTCCCAAAGCCAAGCAAGGAGATGTCTCACCCTTTGGCAAAGAAACTATGATCCAAATACTCATTTGTACCAACCAGAGACAAATCGAATCTGTTGTTCTAGACACACAATTTTAGGAAAAAAGCTGTTTTTAGCTTTTGAGTGTCTTGTTTATCACGGAGTTCATCCAGGTGACTTCCAAAATACAGGGTACATAACTATCAAAAGCATTTGAAATTTTAGACTTGTACTTCTTGCTTTCAGCTAGAGAAATACTGGGAAGAATAATGTTACTGAAATCAACATGAATACATAGGTAGCGAAATGTCTTCTTATGTTTCTATGTTTCTATGTTTCTACTCTTCAGGCATTTCAGGCTTTCCCTTTGTATGACCCATCCACAAACATGATACTGAACTGGCTAATCTAATTTGAAAGGCTGAGGCACCTGTTCTTTGCTTAGAAGCTTTTACTGCAAGCCCAATAGTTGGACAGAGTATGTTAAATTTGAAATATCATAAAGGAAAGATTTGAGGAATCTTTTTTTTTTCCCTATCTCACCTTTCAGATGTCTGGCAGGGTTTCGTTTGTCCGGGTCACAGATTAAATCATTTAAATGAGGAAAATGTGAGAATATAATATATGCTGTGTGGATATAAATGTAATTCAGAATCAAATTTATTAAACTTCTCAAATTCTAATTTATGACTTGCAAAATTTACAATTAGCGAGGCAAAACAGGCAAAATTGTACCTCCTTTGCAAAGAGTGAAAGCAGATTGCTTCTAAGCAGACTGTTTTCCCAGATAGTCTCAAATGATTACAAAGATGATCAAGGGAGTGGAACATCTCCCTTATGAGGAAAGGCTGAAGGAGCTGGGTCTCTTTAGCTTGGAGAAGAGGAGGCTGAGGGGGTGATCTCATCAATGTTTATAAATATGTTAAGGGTGAGTGTCGGGAAGATGGAGCCAGGCTCTTCTCGGTCTCACTAAGCGATAGGACAAGGGGCAACGGGTGCAAATTGGAGCATAGGAGGTTCCAGGTTAACGTAAGGAAAAACTTTTTCGCCATGAGGGTGACAGAGCACTGGAACAGGCTGCCCAGAGAGGTTGTGGAGTCTCCTTCTCTGGAGACATTCAAAACCCAACTGGACGGGTTCCTGAGTGATGTGCTCTAGGTGGCCCTGCCTTGGCAGGGGGGGTTGGACTAGATGATCTTTCGAGGTCCCTTCCAACCCTTGTGATTCTGTGATTCTGTGAAATGAGTGACAGTGAGCTTTGATATTTGGCCTACAGTGAAGGAAATAAAAAGTAATCCTCTCCCCCTTGCCCCATCTGCCCCCCTCCCCCCAATTCTTTAAACGAATTTGTGAAAATTTTCTGCCTCCACACTATAGAGAGAAAGTGGGTGTAACTGAGAGGTAAGTAGAGGATACCTGTCATACAGCTTTATTAAAATGTAATATCATAATATCAATTTGTAGGAACAATAATTGTCATACATAATTGTACTAATGTGGTATCTGCTTATAAGATATACTGCCTTTAATTAAATTCTTCAGAATTACATGCCTGTCAAAGATGCAGGAAGTGATGTATTTAATCTCAGCCCCAAGGAGATGCATCTTTGCTGCTTTGTATGAGTGTTTTGGAGTTGCGTTATCTCAGCTGTATACCTAGTCTGCTTTTGTTCCCACTTGCTTCTCTGACTCTTATCCACCAAAATACAATGGAGACCTTTCCTGTTTCCTTTATTTAGCTGACAAGTACAGGAGTATCCACTTTCCTGAAGGAATATGATTGTGATCTTGGGCTGTGTAGCTTGGTGGAGTCTTGTCTTAATGCAGCAGAAATCCCATTACATTTTCTCACTAAGCAGAATAACCATTAAGTCAGAAGTACTCAGGACAGCTGGGATGCTGTCCATGATGGGTGAGTAGATTCCCACTATGAAAAAGAAAGGTCTCATTAGTAGTGTAGCTCCACACTAGAATCTTGTTTAGAAATGCTGGCAAAGTAACTGCAGAGCCACAGTGTCTTCTGAACCTTGGCCAAGAGGGGAAGGGCTACAGCTTTCCTTTCTCTGAGTAGCCAAAACTTCTCTGAAGCAAGCAACAACTGAGATACTAGTTGTTGATAACAAGGGTCATCCTAAATGTTCACATGATATGAAGAAATTCTTTGTGGGAATGAGAACTATTAGGTTAAAGAATCACTTCTGAAAGGAAGCAGGAGGAGCACTGAGACCTGCAACATTGACAGTTGCCAGGCTATAAAATGTACTGGAAACGTAAATAAGAAGATGTAAATACAGTCATGTAGTTGTAAGGAGGCAGACTTTGTTGCCCACTTAGTGTTCTTCCTCTCTGACTTCAGTGATTCTTGCCTAAGTTATTACTCTTCCTGTTATTCATGACCTCACGATTCATTCAGAAGCTGTAAATAGGTCTCATCAAGACAGAGGATGAGGAGAAATTGACGGCACTATCAGGATAAGTTTTTTTTGAAAAAGTGAGCTTGCTCTGGTCTTATTTGACTCTTAGCAGATGGCAATGCACTCCCATTCTTGGCAAATTATTTTAGCAGGCTCTCTGAGCAAATGTGTATGGGGGCGGAAGTTATGATGCAGTTCTAAAGCAGAAAAATCACTTATAACTCGGGCTTTATATATTTTAAGCTATTATGAGCAGCTGTGAAAACACATATTTATTTTGACTATTTGCCTTAGCTTCAAAATTTGTAATTGGAATGAGAAATTGCTGGGTGTTCCCTTTCTGTTTCCTTTTTAAAGGACTTGTGTGCAAGGCTTCTTTGCACCTGTGGATTCCAGAGCTATAAGTAATGCAATAAAAGCCTGATCCAAATCACACTGAAATTGGCAAGTGGCTTTCCATGGGCTTTATGGGGCTTTCTGATGGACCTTCTCTAGCTTTGGATCAAGCCAGATGCTTTACTGGTTTCACATCTACATGAAAAACTTGGCCTATTTTGAGGGTGGTGTTTAGAACCTGGGGCAGGAGTTATCTCACTTTCAGGCTCCACATGCCTGAGTCAAAGTTGCACATCTGCAACTTCACAGAGATACAACTCTCTCTACTGGGGTTTAAACTGAAGTAGAAATGACAGCATGAAGGAAAGGACCTAATGTCTCAACTGAAATGGGATTTTAGGAAGATGCCAAGCTCTTGTACTGTACTGCCCTGGGTATGCACCAAAAGGCAGGGTGCTGAGAGAACTTGGGGTCCCACTCATCCAACTAGGAAGTTTTGGCAGTTATAATCTAAAGCTTTCTGACTTCGTTCTTGGATTTGGAGGCACAAGCTTCCTCCATGATATCAGCATGAGGACTTCTGCATCTTGCTATTTTTGTATTTCCCTCGTACAGTCTACCATCTGCTTCACCCCCTTTGTTTAGCAACTGAAGGAAAGAGTTGTTTTAAAACCCAAAATGGGGCTGCAGAGTGATTCATTACCAGACATAACAGGAATAGCTCGTTCTTAACTCATCTGAGAATTTGTTTAAATTTTAAGAGCATTTTCCCAGAGAGTACCTCAACCTGAAAATTCAGATCATCAAAAGGAATTCATACCATAAAACCCAAGGAAAAGTAGATTAAAATCTGATGCTGAGTAGTTCCAGGTAACTTCATCACCTGCAAATGAAAAAGGGGAAAATCTTCTGCCAGTATTTCTTGGGACCTTACAAGGAACTCCATGGAGTGAAACATATGGGGCTGCTTGAAGACACTTGCTGTTGCTGCAGTGGTTGACTCTCCCAGTGGTATGGGGTTTCCCACCGAGTGCTCAACAACTGCAGGTTTCACTCTGGTTTTCTGGTCCCTTTCATGCAAAGGGAGATCTCTCTGTCAAAGAGAGAAACACACTCTGGTATCCATGGCTATGAGATGCTAATCTCTCTAATTATAAACCACTGTGAGTCACTATGTACATTTTGACACTCAATAGGAGAAAGTTTATACTGCTTAGCTATGGCTGCTAAGATTAAATCTTCTCTGGACAGTGACTCTAACGGATTCTGAGGAGGGATGATAATATCCACACTGGGCTTACTTTGAGCTCATTAAGTTACAATTAAAATGATATTTGTGAAGATTGTTGAAAAATTAAATTGCTTTTAAGGTTGCTATGGGCTGTTTTGAAATAATTAAGTTTTCCTTTGTGGGATACAGTATCTAGTTTGAAGAAATCATGTGTTCTAAAACCACTGAAAATTAGTTTGATTAGTCTTCAGTATTAAAGATACAGCTTCATATGCATCAGAAGGATTATTTTTTATGTTTATATTAATTGTGAAGGTCAACTAATCAACTCTGTTACATCACATTTATTCCAGATGAAGTCTAGAGTGAGAGAGTAACCTTTTAATGAAGAAGTTCTTTCTTCAGCACTATTTGTGGTGTCCTGAATCCCTGTCTGGTCTTGGTTGTGCCTATACTGAAGATTCAACTACACGTTTTCCTTGAGGGTTCATAGAGGTGTTTCACAGATCCGCATGAGTTTGTATGTTCTTAGGAATAAGATAGGTACAAAAAGTGGAGAAAGGTTTAAGGTGCAAAAGCAAGCACTTGTGTTTGGTAAAAAATGGGGTACTTGCCTATTATTTTCTTTAAAACTCTTTCATTCAATTTACAGACCAGATGCAAAATGAATTGAATTAGGGTTGATCATGCACTCTGAATTCTGAAATGTTCTGTCTTTCAGTCATAATTTAGGTCACAATTTTAGGCACCTTGATTTCAGAGAAAAGGGTGGTCGGGGCCCAGATTACACTTCTTTCTTACACCTTTCCTTGTAGAGTTCCCACTTGCTTTGAGAGAGGGGTGAGACAGGAACCAAAGGGGTCTTCTCCCACAGAGAAGTGCCTTCATGGTGGTTAAGACCTCCACACCTTACAACATGAACCCACTTCTCAGGATGTGTGGACATTGTCTCCAACATAGATTTTTCCCTGCTCTGATCTTAAAGGCATTTGCCTGCAATGTGAGATCTTCGAATTCAAAGCTGGGGGGGCTTATACATCGGTCTTGTCATTCTTCACTAATGCTCTAATTTCTTTGTTCAAAAAAAGCCCACAATCTCTTGATTTGCTGTTGTCTTTTCCTTCGCTCACTCCTTTCATTGCTGTCCTCTCTCTCCCCATCAGTGTCTGACCCTGAATGAGAATATTGGAGTCTAAATTGTGAGTGGAAACTGTCAGCCATGGAGAAGGCCTGAGCGAGACACCTGTGCAGATGTCTGCCAGTAAGCCTGCCTGTTGTGACTGACTCCTGCTCTCTTCTTGCTTGGTGTTTGGAAAGGCCAAGCTATGCAAAGTGGTGCCTAGGGTTCTTACAAAATCAATGGTAAAAAGAAACCTACCCACCTACAATCCCTCTTAGAATATATGACCTCTCCATTTACTATATGGAAAGCCTTACCCACTGGTGACAACTCTTTTTGGGGTCTGAAGACCAACTTATTAAAAAAAATCAACTTTCCTATGAGGACAGGTGCTACTGTGAGTAGCTAGTGCAAGGGATTTAATGTGATGTCTGCTGTTGCAGATCTGTGGGAAGCAGCATAATCCTGTACCTGAATGTTGCTGCTTTGACAGTTACGCATGTCATGCTCATTTATTCTGTAAGACATTTACTTGTATTGCATTTTATGCAATTTTTAGATGAAAACAAGTTTTCAGAGAAATACATTGATTCAAAAAATTGCACATTGTCAGTGGTGAAAATTTAATGTGCAGGAATTTCTAGGCTCTTAGGATTTAATTTTTCATTTTGACACTTGGTGTTTCACACTGAAGAGTTTTTAGTTGTCCTACATCAATCCTATATAATTTTTACAAATTGAATTCAGCTAATAATTGATCTTCTCCATATGTACATTGTTTATAGTCAAATGGACAAAAGTCTCCATTTATAATACTTTAAATTTAGCTTTATCAGGATTCATGATGAACTGGATCATTCTAGTATTTTTTCTAGTATTTTTAAAAAATAAAAATATGTGTAAACTTCTCATGAAATAATTAAATTGAAAAAACTACTTTATATCTCCACGTTCCATAATTACTGTCAGCACTGTTGTGAAAGATGCTCTTTTATCAAAGTTGCTTCAGTAATAGGAAACATTTTAGTTTTTCAAATGTAATCCTTGAAAACAGTTACTCCTGGAGCTCGAGCATACTTTGTACATTTTAAAAGTGATCTTGAAAAAGCTAGTTCAGTGTGTTGAGATTAAGATTATAATTAGCAAAATACATGAAACCCGTGGGATACTGTTGATAACACAGTTAATGGTGGAGAATTCTGACCAACAGTGGTGAATCATAACGTTACCTCTTCCAAAGTCTGAATAAAGTGCTGAAACACTTACATATGACTAAGTTGTCCCATACTTTTATTCATCACCCTCACTGAATCCTATGAAATCCCTGTTCCAGAAGTATTTTTGACTAGTGATTTGCAGTGCTTGCAAAATGGTCCCCTTTACAGTTTTATTTAAAGTTTTCATTTATTTGTTATTTTAAATAATTTTTGCTTTAAGTGTTTTGTGTGAACTGCTTCATGTGTGGCAGTGAAGTGTCACATGAATGCACACTTTTTCATAAAGGTAAGACTTCACAAGTATCTTCGATTTGGATCACCATCAGTTCAAAAATGTGTGATTTTTGATGTAACAAAATCAATTTGAGGAATTAATTTCATAAAGGTATTTGATATTGTTTTTGTGGAGCTTAGTTACTCTTGTAATGCGATATGATATGGCTATTAACTGTAATTGTCAATATTGTGTCAAAACTCTTCCATCTAAACAAAGTGAAAAGTATTTCTCTTTGCCCAAATTATCTTTCAGTGGATTTGTAATATCATATCAGAGTGGGCTGGTCCTATTTTAGCTGTATCCTGCTGTATATTTTGTTGCACACAATACTCTCTAACCTTCATGAATGACATAGCAGAAGACAATATAGACTCTTTTATGCAGTCCTTGTCAGACAGCAGCTTTCCATACTGAGCAATAATAGAACATGCCACCTAACAATTTATTAAATAGTAAAGTTGGGTTTAGTCCTTTTCAATGTGCATCCCATTAAAGTGGATTAGAAGCTTTGGAGAAAATTACAAGTTAATTAAAGAAAAATAAAAATCATACCTCTTCTCATAATACTGTAATGTCACATTACTTTAGTCAAACGTTATTTCCTAAGCACGCTGCTCAAATAATGAGTCCTTTCTTCCACTTTGCCTTTCAAAACGGCATTTAACAATAAACATTCTATGAAATCTTTTATTATCAATAACGCTTTGCTATTTCATTCAGCCACTACCTGCTTGAGTATCTATCATTTTTTAAAACATCTGCCAGCACTCGGGTGTACTTTTTTACCTCTAGGCTTCACCATTGCGAAGCCAAAAATACTTAAGGGTCATGGTGTATGTATATAACAGTCCACAATTTTTAACCTTCTTTTTCTTTGTGCTTTAAACTGCATTAAGCAATTTACTATTCCAGAATTTAAATAGTAAGATGAATTGTATTGAGACAGTTGATCAACCTGCTTCTGAAGGGGGATGCAAGTAAGGCTTGGCACTAAGCGGCACACTGAAATAGCTTCTGGGTTGTGCCATTCCACCAGAGTCTTCATTCCTTCCCTTCGAAAACTTTGCATGCAAGGAAGCTTTGTATGGGTGGGTTATGAAATAAATCCTTCTATAATAAGAAGTTATGCAGATATTACTGGTGCCCACCCAAATCTTGCTCAGTGCCAGTGGTGCTGGTGTTTCATTACTCCTGGCCTAGATGTCCGCTGCAGAGAGTGAGAGTCCTTGCGCTACAAAAAGCACCAAAGCAAGGTGTCTGAAGGAGATGTACAGAAGCTGCCATGTTCTCTCCAGTTTCTTCCACTTCTATCTGTCCCACATTCTATGTCACCCATTTGGTTCTTCTTTTCCATTTAATTTCTGGTGATGTCCATCCCATCTTTTGAACACTTCTAATCTCTGTGCAACTTTAGATGTCATTCTAGGTCTACAGTTCTCTTGCCCAACCATCTTCACCTCTTTAAAAATAAGTTCTTAAGATAATTTTAAGTAAAATATTGCTAGTGATCATTGTATTTTTTATTTGTTAATCTTTACAAAACTAAAGTCTTCAAGTAAGTATAAAGAGACAAATCAGCATGCAAATAAATAGAGAGTGAATAAATGCTAGTTCTTGGGATTAAATATATGGTACTGAGCTTGCAAAAAATTATCCTACAAGTTTTCAAGGCATTACATTGGTGTAACTCTAGCTAAATTCCCCTACTTTAACTAGTGAATGATGTAAATCTAGCTAACCAGCATCAGGAATGCCTCAGAGCTGATGTCAGCAAGGGACTTTCAGCAATTTCAGAGAAGAGATATTTGTAAGCTGAAAAAACCATTTTTATTGTGTTTATTATTAGGATTCAGATGAATAGACCTATTATCCCAAAGCCTTTTAAAAGTGTAGTTGCACATTATTAAGAGAAAACTGAAGGGAACTTCAGAGTGAAGTAACAGAAACTCCAAATGCATTCCCATCCAAAGACTAACTTGACTCTGATACCTAAAGCACAATTCCCTTGGACTGTTTTCTATGATGGCAGAAAAACATCTTCTATTCTTGCACCTTAAAGTACATAGATGGCCTGTGTCAAGGGTCTTGCACCTGGGAAGGAAGAATCCCATGTGCCAGTACAGGTTGGGGACTGACCTGCTGGAGAGCAGTGTAGGGGAAAGGGACCTGGGGGTCCTGGTGGATGGAGGGATGACCATGAGCCAGCAATATGCCCTGGTGGCCAGGAAGGCCAATGGCATCCTGCGGTGCATTAGAAGGGCTGTGGTCAGTAGGTGGAGGGAGGTCCTCTTCCCCCTCTATTCTGCATTGGTGAGGCCGCATCTGGAGTATTGCGTCCAGTTCTGGGCCCCTCAGCTCAAGAAGGACAGGGAACTGCTAGAGAGAGTCCAGCGCAGAGCCACGAAGATGATTACGGGAGTGGAACATCTCCCTTATGAGGAAAGGCTGAGGGTGCTGGGTCTTTTTAGCCTGAAGAAGAGGAGGCTGAGGGGTGACCTCATCAATGTTTATAAATATGTTAAGGGTGAGTGTCAGGAAGATGGAGCCAGGCTCTTCTCGGTGTCATTAAGCGATAGGACAAGGGGCAATGGGTTCAAGCTGGAGCACAGGAGGTTCTGGGTTAACGTGAGGAAAAACTTTTTCGCCATGAGGGTGACAGAGCACTGGAACAGGCTGCCCAGAGAGGTTGTGGAGTCTCCTTCTCTGGAGACATTCAAACCCCGACTGGACGTGTTCCTGAGTGATGTGCTCTAGGTGGCCCTGCCTTGGCAGGGGGGGTTGGACTAGATGATCTTTTGAGGTCCCTTCCAACCTCTGTGATTCTGTGAATCACCTTTCTTGTTTAATAGAGAAGAGAACAGATGATAGAAGTTAAATTAGAAATGTGAAAGTGCTAAGTAAGAAAGTGCTGGAGAGAGATCTGTTCATTTCTCTCACCTCCAAGTCTGCAATAGCCTCTGTGTATAAGATGTGGAGGCCTGTGGTCTGCAGAATCGCAAGGGGTGGCTGCCAGAGGGGCTGAATGCTATGAAAAGGCAATCTGGAAGGCACTGACTTCAAAGTAACCTTTATATGTCAAACAGGAGGAAGAGGATAGTCTTCAAAAGTGCAGTAATAGAGGTGACCACCCCCACCCCCCCAAACAGTAACAATACAAAGTGCAGGACCATATAGTTCAAAGTAATAGAGAAGCATTTCCTGCAGTAGTGCAGGAATTCATCACTAAAAAAGACCTGACCAGAAAAAAAAAGAGTGGAGTGGTTAAGAGCTGGATGTAATTAGCAGCAATCATGGGATCAGGATGAGCAGCACCATGTTACAGCCGTGAAATACATAAGTATGTTCCCACAATAAACAAGGCAAGATGTTTCCGTTGGATGTAATGCCATCAGCAAGCTCTCCGCTGCAGTGCTGTGCTCTGCTCTGGCTGTGAGTGCTCAAGGAAGGGTTCATTGCAGAGGAGCAGATACAGGGAAGGGTTGTTTGCAGGATGGAGGGGGTAGAGAGGATCTTCTCTGACAGAAATAAAACCAGCTTGGTTTCTTCTAGTGAACTGAAGTTAGCAAGTGGACAGCATTGCTTTCTATAATTTAACTGGAGGTGGCAGAAAGGAGGGGAGGAAATGAAACAGTGACATAAACGCTGGAGAATAAACAAGATTTTTTAAAGAGTATTGACAACTTTGGCACAACACTTAGTCTTGCCTTGAAAATTCTCAGTCTCATGGACAAAATATTACTTTAATGGAAATAGGATCCTTCAGGCAGTAGTTTAGTTTTGCAGTAATGGCAGAGCAGATGCCACAGAAGAGCAGGAAAGGATGTGTACCAGGGCACCAGAGGGGAGGAGCTGAGGTCCTGTGGTGGGTCAGAGGGAGGCTGGGAAGGTGAAGGAGGGCTGGCCACTTTTTGTGGGGCTGTGGGAGGTAGGGCTAAGAAAGAATTAGGGGAAGCTTTCGGGCAGATAATAGACCAGTGTCTCTCTAGGGGGCACTGGTTAAACTGGGTAACTGTAAGAGCTATTCATGGCTTGATGGGGAACTTTGGATATGGGCAAGGTGATGGGAGACATCAACTTCTCTGTGCTGTGTTAGGCTTTGAATGTAGATGTGGAATTTTTTTGCTATTTTCCTCCTGTGCTCTTCAGGAGAAGGGAGAACCTTAGTCCACATCTCTACCAAGGTTCAACAAACCCTCCCCTATCTCTTCAGCAGCCTACCTACTCCCTATCCTGCTGAAAGAATACATTCAAGTGGGAAATGAGAAGAATATTTTTTGCCATCAGGCAAAAGGAGGGTCTGGAATAAGAAGAGTGGAGACAAAATACCAAACAAATTTAAAGGTGGGACTTCATGAATGTCTTTATGGAACATTTACTGCAGAAAAAGGCAAGACCAAGTGACCCTGGACATCCTTTCTAGTCCTGTATTTCTATGAAAAAAATAGTCTTAAGTCCTGTCTTCTCTTGCCTTAACTAAATATTTCATGCTCAAAGAAAGAAGGTGATGAAAGCACTGCTAATGTCTATACACATCAGTGGTTTCTACAGAAAGACCACAAGGCATGGGCAGCCAAAGGGCTGCCCTGGAAATTAAAGCACTTTTATGACAATATCTGACCTAGTCTGTGCCCCTCTCTTCTATCTTGTTTTACTACAGATCTGACTTACAGCATACTGGACCCCTACTCTGTAAGTTTAAGCAGGAATAGAGGAGCAAAACTGAATAAAGTGATGCTACTTTGAACCAGGTTTCATAGGTTTCATACTGTAGCAAAATATCGAAGGGCCAGCCTTCACCAAACCACTTTTGCTTTTCGGTAGTCCATTCCAAAGTATCACTATGATTTTATTCTATTTCATATTAAGAGATATTGAAAAAAAATTTAAATTCAAATATCTGTAATTTTCATTACACAAAATCTATGAAGTGCTGAGAAACCAGGGTGATTTTGTCCATGAAGGTAAATATTAACAGCATGAAACTGAACAACAACTATCAGTCAAGTCTGTCATCTTTATCTGCATCATTAAATAAAATGTTTTTTGTCAGAAAGAAGGCTTTGGCTGAGTGGTCATGATTAAAGCTTTTGACATCTATTCTGATGAATGGCTACCCTGAATTTTCAAGAGACAGCTCTTTTCTCCTGTCAGACATAATTATTCCAGAAACAACAAATATGCTTTGAGTATATATTGTGGAAGGAGGTCAACTGTGATGTGAAATAGCAGGCTCTGCTAGTGCTGGACTTGCCTTCTCTCCGTCATGCCAAAAATAGAGGTTTATCATCTGCAGCCTTCAGAAAAGACTCTTAGAAAGAGGCTTTCAGGTTGTTTTCGTAAGGAGGCCTTCTCCCATTCCGCAGTAAGATCTCCCACTCCATTTAAAGTACCTGCCCAAGTGTAGATAAACATCTTATAAGAAAGAAGAGCAAAAGCTGCCATGGGTGTTGAAGCATTCAGTGCTTCCTAAGCCAGAAAGCTTTCCACAAAGCAATTGGTGTTGGCAAGGAGTGTAGCCTCCACCCCAAAGCTATTCCTTCCACAGTTAAACAAGCTGTTGGACTCTTTTCCAGGCAGCATATAAAGTTTCACTTGGAAAGAGAAAATAAAGGTCAATCCATCAAGACCATGAGCAATCAATAGTGGATTTTGTGGCAGGGAGATTGGCTGCATGGTTACAGTGCCATACCCCAACTCACAAACCTTGCACAGCTGAGGTCAACAGAATTGTTTTATTTTGATTTTTTTTTAAAATGAAGAGAGAGGATAAAGGTTATGCAGAAATCCAAGCTCTTCCTTCTTGTTTATGAATGCAATCAATAGATCTGCTTTAAATTAAGGCATCAGTCCTGCCTTTCTGCTGTCAAGGATTAATGTCAGCATTAATGAGGCCAAGCTTCTCCTTGGAAGACAAAGTCTCCCAGATCAGCAACTGAGATGTGAATCAAACCCATGAGTACCTTGAACTCCAGTGACATTCTTTGCCTTTTGTTCTTTGAACACTGGAAAAAACAATCTGATTATGTGCTACTCATCAAGGAACACATATTCAGATGCAAATAGAGATGTCATGTGGCCAGTATAGGACTGGATTTCAAAAGGGTAGAGCATCCATAGCACATACTGACGTCAATGTAATGCTCAACACCTCTTCTGTTGGGCTAAGTTATGTTAAACTGAGCATCTCTCTACATGAATGAAATTAATGAAAACTAGTGGTTAGTTTGAAAATGTGTATGCCCGTGAATTTCCCATGTACAGATTGAACCTAATAAAGTATTTGAAATGCCAGAGGCAACTTAGTCAGTCTAGCATTGTAGTGGTTCTTTCTCCCTGTCTTCTTTATTTTCTCTAATTTCTCTCTGTCTCTCATGGGCACAATTTTTAATCATTGCTCATGAGAAAAACATAAGCATGAGGGCAGTGCCATGAAGGTATTTTTGCTTTCAAGCTATCTCTGAAAGTATTATCAGGGAACATACTGTGTACTTTTTTAAGCATACAGGTCAGCATAACACATGTATACAGTCACATGACAAGTGCCAGCCCTGTACAGGATTTTTTCTGCTAAAGAGTAGAGATTAGATTTATATTGCTAAAGGAAAAATTATGGCATACAGCACAAGCAGCATCCAGCAGTAAGGAGTGATACATGAAGATTAGGCTTTGAAAGAGAAAGTCAACCACCTTCTGTTTTCTCACGTTGCAAGGAGCACAGCAAGAGGATGGAGGTGGGTAGTCCCCTGTCCTGCCAAGAGTGTTTAGATTAAATGGGAAGAAGTAAACAAGCCTGGGAGAGCAGATTGTGCTGCTAGATGGCAGGGCCCACTGTTGGCTGTGGGTAGACAGTAAGAGTAAAAAGGTATTTGTTTGTTTGAGTAGATGCAGAAGTGCTAAAGTAAGCCATGAAAACATTCTTTACCTTTTTAAACAGCAGAGACTACTTCAAAGACCTTCCTAGTACGTGACACCAAATCTTCTCATAAACCTTGCTCTCAATCTATGCTCTTCACTGTGATCTTAAGAAATTAGTGTCAAGCCCTACAGCAGCCACAGCTGCAGGCCAGTACAGTGGACTGATTTTTCATTCTCTGAGAACTCATCTGCACCTGCAGTTCAGCCCCTGGGATGGCTGTCCTGGTGCAAAGTCTTTGTGCAGACACAACTTGCGATACAAGTCATTCAGTGCTGGCCTGGACCATGCTTACCTGGGAGAATTGAACGGACACAGTTGCACCAGTGGCGTATGCGCCTCCAGACAAGAGGTGGGTTACAGACAGGAGTGACCTCCATTCCTGGAGCTGCCAGCTTTCAAAAACCAGATTTTGTGCTGGCTGGGACATCTGCAGCGTGTGGTTTCTGCACATTGCACGTTAATGCCCCATCAGACAGCGTTAGCTTCTTTCATCTTAACAAATGTAGATATCTGTGGTTATGATGAAGCAATCACGTGGCAACGCCTGTGTTGTGTCCCCCCCTCCCACTCCCCGCTGATTCTGTGATTCCCGAAGAGCTGTACCCCCATCTCAGCTGGCAGCATCCCAGGCGCTGGGTGCCATGCTTTCTGGGGCTGCGGCTGCTCTCACGTAATTCTGCGTAGGCATCTTTATCTGGCATACTGTGCTTGGAAGCTCATTTTACATTAACTTGCACCACACTCCCTCCATCAGCAGTGCGTAAGACAAAGAAACATATGGGCCTTTATCGTTGTCATTACTGTAATGATGATTACCCAGGGAAAAAGGGAAGATAGTTAGGAGCACAATCTAAATGACAAGATTCTTATATTAACATGCTATTCTAATCAAGTAATCTGGTTTAAGTAATTACATTATGATTACTCAGAAGGCGTTCATTTTAAGATTCAGAAATCTAAATTTATGTAAGGCCAAAGCCCTGTAGCATCTGTGTTATTACTGCAATGCTTATGTCATTGTCTGGACTAGATATGGGAAGACTTTCTGGAACATTTACTTTGCAGTGAAAGTAGGTTTCTTTACCATGTATAAATACCTTAAATTAATCCCTTCTTCTAAATTCAGAATTTTCCTTTCTTCTTTTGAGATTTTAAGAACAGGTGTATTTAAATGTCTGTGGTAAATTTCTCTAATTTCTTCTTTGTTGAAAGGAAAACAGGAACAACTTCTATAGAAATGTGCAACAGTTAATATTTTGCCTAATGTACTGCTAGCTATGTAAATAATAAAGATTATGATTATTCCTTAGATAGCTAAGGAATTTTCCTTTGATACTTAAATGATATGTAACATTGAGGATGGTGAGGCACTGGCACAGGTTGCCCAGAGAAGCTGTGGAGGCCCCATCCCTGGAAGTGTTCAAGGCCAGGTTGGATGGAGCTTTGGGCAACCTGGTCTAGTGGAGGGTGTCCCTGCCCATGGCAGGGGGGTTGGAACTAGATGATCTTTGAGGTCCCTTCCAACCCAAACCATTCTAGGATTCTATGATTGCACAATAGCTAAATAAATCTAATTCAGTGTTGCTCTGCTGTTTTTGAAATACCGATTTACTGTCTGTCATGCTTTTCTACTGACGGTCATCGTAAATTTAGACAGTTTTGTTCTATTACTCTCTCATCTAATTAGTTTAAACATACAATAAAGAACAGAACCCACAGGAAGTAGTAGACTCAAAATGCAGTTCTGGGTTCACAGCTGCATAATTAATTTCATTTATTGCTACAAAAATGCATGTATGGTTCATCTGCCTTTACCACTTTGTGTTAGAAGGATTATTTGGAAAGTTGTTTCCCTTTAATTTTGCTCTACTTCATCTGAAACCTTGTTCTCAAGTATGTCCAGCCGGCTTGATCTGAAAACTTCAGGGCAGCCTTCATTCCAAATGAAATACCTTTCAAGAAGGTCAGACCATGGGTTTAGGGATCCTCCTGAGCTCACATGAACCTTTTCCCTCACTTGTATGCAGAAGCTCTTCCCCAGCCGTTGTCCTTCTGATTGTGATCCTCTGTAGTGGCTGCCTCTGAGAATAGCTGCATCTATTTGCCTCTTTGGTCTCCAGGTCTTTGCTGGTCATTTTTACTTCTCTCTGACTCTGCTGTTTCCCCCCGTAGCTGTGTATTTACCTCTATGAAGCCTTTTGGACACAATTTACATACAAAATGTTAGACAGAATAAGACCATATTGCAACCAATTTGGGCTTACTCTGCATCCACAGCTGGTAGTAATAGAAAAACTGAAACATTATCAAGTTGATTGTGATACTGCTTGAATAAAGAGCTGTGATTTCATATAGAGTCTCCATTTTTTTTTAATAGAAGCTCTAACATGTCTTTCTGTGCAATTTCATTAAAAAAGCACACGCTTCAGTTTTGTTTGGCAGGAAACAATGGGCGCTAACAGCCCAGTGACCAGCATTTGGCAAGTACCCTGTCCAGAACACGTATTTGCTGGGTAAACAGAGTTAGGGAACTGCTGATTTGATGGTGCACAGTCTGTGAATGTCTTCTCATGTAGAAAGCATGTGGTGCCTTTCTCATAAACCCTACAGGTAGAGTATGTGTCATTCTTTAATGCTACTATGGGGAAAATTGCAAAATGGAAAAAATACTAATAAACTTTTCCAGACGGCAGTATAAAAACATTATTGCTTCTGCTACCATGTCTACTATTTATTCTATCTCCTGTTACCCAAGCATGGCTTCACTCTATCATAAGTTTCCCTCGGTTCAGTTGGAAATGCCTAGCACAGAAATATGGAGAAGGTCTTCTGCTGAAGGTAGTTTAAAAGTGTGTCTAATTTTCATAATTTTGTATTAAAGTGCTAGGCTTTTTTGGGGCTGTTTATCTGATTCTGAGATTTGGAGCTAATTTTCTTAGTTTGAATCTAATTCCTGTACTTGCTATTCCTCCAGTTTTGATATCAGGGAAGGGAAGGGAAAAACCCAAACATCAAAAAATCCCCAAACAACCTCCCCCCGAGCTCCACATGTGCACAATGAATTCTGTATGGTAGGAGGGGGAGGGGAGGCCACAAAACATCAATACATGGAGACATTTTTAAAGTCATGTTTTAACTAACTGTTAGGTTTGAGTCTGTTGATGGTGTGACAACACGTGATGCCATTATGTACGCTGTGAGCCAGCAGTGCGTAAATGCTCTGGAGGACACTTTCTCAAATCTCAATCATGGGTAAGTCAGGGACTGTAAAGGAGAAGGCACTTTCTCCGGGAAGTCACGTTGAAATCTGCTGCAGAATCATAAAATCATAGAATGGTTTGGGTTGGAAGTGACCGTAAGGGACATCTAGTTCCAACCCCTGTGCCCTGTCATGGGCAAAGACACCCTTCACTAGACCAGGTTGCCCAAAGCCCCATCCAACCTGGCCTTGAACAGGGGATGGGGCATCTACAGCTTCTCTGGGCAACCCGTTCCAGTGCCTCACCACCCTGACAGGGAAGAATTTCTTCCTAACATTTCATCTAAATCTCCCCTCTTTCAGCTTAAAGCCATTACCCTTTGTCCCATCACTACACTCCCTGACAAACAGCCCCTCGCCAGCTTTACTATAAGCCTCCTTTAGGTATTGGAAGACTGTGATTAGGTCTCCCCGGAGCCTTCTCTTCTCCAGGCTGAACAAGCCCAACTCCCTCAGCCTGTTCTCGTAGGAGAGGTGCTCCAGCCCTCTGATCAACTTTGTGGTCCTCCTCTGGACTTGCAGCTCCATGTCTTTCCTCTACTGAGGATTCCAGAGCTGGACGCAGTACTGCAGGTGGGGTCTCACAAGAGCGAAGAGGGACTGATGCCCAGGAGGTGCCCAGTGAGGGATTCAAGAGGAAGCAGAGGCCCCCAGGAAGTCCCCTGAAGCAGTCCCAGGCACATCTTCTCTAGTATGTGAAAGTGTATTCACGACGTGCCTGCTGCATAGTAGGTCCACATGCATGTCCATGCTTACAACTGTAAGTAGTGGCCTAACTATGCTAATGATTGCTCCCATAACAAGACACTGACCCAGACCAGTACTATCCAGAGAAGGGGCATCAGTTTACTGGAAACTATATGAATCAAATTAATTGTTGGGGAAAGTCAGTGAAATCCTATAGATACATTTTTGATTCACATCAAGGAATTGAGCTTGAATTGTTATGTTTTTTTCTAGAGCCTTTCTATCAGTGGGAGTATTTGCTTGACAGGTATTGCAATTAGAACAGATAAACAAATGCTAAATACATGGTAACTGGGTACTGTTTCAGAAGTCAAGGTTAAAATCAGAGCTACCGTTTTGCTGTGCAAGAGACTTACAAGGTGAATAGCCTAAGAGACTGGATACAACTTTCGGTTGTGGACTCTTCTACTAAGTGGACTCTTCCTCTAGAAGAAAGTGTTGTGAAGGCTCTGAAGAGTCAAAGATCAGTGCCATGTAGTTCCCCAGGAGGGCTGAAGTTGTTACTCACACCGCACAAGATGAACCAAAGCATGCTGGCTGAAATGAGTAGGATCACTAAGGAAGGATTTCTGGCCAGCAAAAAGGCATTTGCCTGTAGGTGTTAAAGTCCTGTAATCTGTGAGGTCAGTAGTTGAAGACTGCAGAGAGAATCCACCTGTTTTGGAATATCTCTGTTACACACTGATAGAAACAATATCCTGAACAAGGTTTGTGTATTTTTCTCCACTCTCGTATCAGTGAATACATGTCAGTACAAAACCTGTCTGGAGTTCTTTTCCCCGGATTTATGGGGATTTGCTTTTCCCAAGGATGTGGTGATATTATATGTACTTGGCAATAAAGATCTTGAATTGAGTAATTACTGAGTCTGAGAGCTGGCTCATCTGCATATTGCTGGCTTGTTTTCTCTTAGACTTAATGGATTGCTCGGTCGGATTTTGGGAGAGTTTTGGGGAGAACAGCTTCTGGGAAATCTAGTTCTTTATCTGTCCCAGGGTAGATTAATGTCTGCTGTTTCTAACAACCCTTTTCCCTTAGTGGCTTGAAATCTGTGTGCTTCTAGGCCAGTCAGTTGCCTTCTGTTGTCTCCTGCTTGCAGCAGTCCCATAATCCCTGGAGACAGCAGTCAGATGGTGTAGTAATGGCATGTCTAGTACAGACGGGGTAGGTAGTTATATCTAGCCATCTATTAATTAAAGAGTTAAGGGTAAAAAGAAAGATAGCTTTTATTTGCTAAGGGAGAAGGAAATTAAATGGCACATGATGTGACATTTGTGTCCATATACATAAAAGAAGCTGGAAGCAAGTGAATTAGTCCTGCTTCAGCTGAAACAGTAAAAAGCTTTAAAGAGGCATTGTTAAGGTTGAAGATGGAACCCCCACTCTACCTTCATCCTACTTCTGAGCAGAAATACCTGGGCTAGTGAAGGGGCTAAGTGAGGCTGGCTGTGTCTAAGTCCAGACAAATTTTCTATTCGCTCCTCAGAGATGCAGGTTACAAGCTGCTTTGGGCTGGGACCCTGGTAACGTTGGGTAGACTCTGACATTTTCTTGATTTGTTTGCTTAGAAAAATTAAGCCTGTTTAAATAGCTTTTCTTTCCCACACCATGTAGCCTGACTGACTAAAACACCGAAGAACTTTCTCTTTACCTGCATGTGGACTACCATAAAAACCTAGCACTTAAGAGAAACAAAAAAACCCACCCCACCTGGAGAATCTGTTTAGCTCATCTTTCAGCCCTCGGCCAGGATTTATTTGTGCCTATGTAATTCATGATTGCTAATAGTCCAACATTTTCTTAACAAGCTCTGATTGTAGAGACTGCATAGTCTTCTCAGCTGTCCTCTTCCAGTGCCTCACTATGCCCATAAATATGAAGTTTCTTCCAGCCTGCTCTTTTCTGGGTTCCCAGTGATGACTATTTCTTCACGTACAGTGCCCAAACCTGGACATGGTGCTCCAAAGTCGCCAAAAGTCTTGATATATTGCAAGGTACAGTTCTTGTGACTTGCAAGACACATGCTTAGACTTGCTCGTAGGATTTTTATCTTTTCTATAGCAACATGATTTTTTTCACTCAGCTGCATCGTGACCTCAGATGGTGGTGCCATCCACCTTCCTATTTCTCTTTCTGAATTTATGCCATTGTTTATTCTAGGTAGAGTATATCACCCTATACTTGTTCACCGTGAGCTGCAGTCTCATTTTTTCCAGCTTTTCAATGTCATTTTGAATCCTGATCCTGTTCTCCAACACATGGGCAGTCCCTCTAGTTCTGCATGATCCTGCAGATTTAACAGGAACATCCTCTCCTGGATATCCTAATTGTTACTAAAATACCAAACAGAACGGAATAACTGAAACAACCATGCAGAAAATCACTTCAAATGTTCTCAGTGTAGAGAAGAAAACATTCATAGCTACTCCCTGGGAATCTCTATGCAACAACATTCACGTTGCATGTTCTCTCAAGTATCTATGGGAAGAGACTGCAAAAGGCTTTCTGGAAGTCAAGATAGAAGGACAGCAGTTATTTCTTCCTTATCCACAATGCCTGTTACACTATGGTAGAAGAAAGTTAAAAGAACATAATTATAATGATCTTTAAATTCTTTCTGACTTATTCTGGTGTGTGAAGCTTAATGTAATACTTGAACCAGCTCAGTAAGAAGGCGCAAGTGCTTTTGCAGAAATTAGCAACAACAGGTTTCAAGAAAAAATAAGATAGTAAAATATGTAAAGAATCATAAACTTCCTTTAAATGGGCAATTTGTTGTTGATTATTCTTTCTTAAATTCCTACATGATATGCACTGAAAGCTGTGGCATTACCAGTTGGTTGGGTTCGTTTTTGCATGACCTTGAGTGGCTTAGGAGTTGAGTACAACCTTCATTTTAACTAAGGACACCTGGCATGGCAAGCTGACTTAGTGGCAGAGGTGGTATGATGATGCCTGCAGAACTGGCTGTTGCCTCTAATGGAGGAAGCCAGATTGTCTTCCTCCAAAATATAGCATCAGAGGCCTTTCCCCTTCAGCTCGGGTATGTACGTCCCCTCAGCCTGTCTTCACATGGATGGGTCCAGCAGTGGATTTTTTTCAGAAGGCTTGGGACTTTTTTAGGGTGTGATTTTGCTTTTAGAAATCCTCCTGCCTTTCTAATGCATGTCTTCTGTGCTTTTGTATAGCATAGCACTGCCCATTGCTTGCATTCAGGCAGTTACCATGGTCAGAGTGGAGCAGAGGACAATTTATTGATTTTTTTTCTGCACCAGATCAAGAGAGTTAAATAAAGTTGCAGCTTCTGCTTTACCCTGTATGTGTAAGAGGTTCCTCCAGGGAGCTAGAAGCCTTGTGGGCATTGCCTGGGGTTCAGCTGTTCATGGGCACTCTTTGATGTGCTCTGTCAAGAGCTCGAGGGCTGTGAATTGTGGTGGGCCTTCTGGGAGTGCTTTGCTCTCCCTGTTTTGCATGAAACTAGAGCTACCCATCTTGTTCTCTCCATTGGTAAAAAGTTTACTCTGGTAAGAAAGGGAGATACCCTTCTTGTTATTTTTCCTGCCCTTTCCATGCAGTGGCGGTCAAAACCCTTGCATCCATTAAGAGGCACACACCGAGCTCTGAAGATGGCAAAGCCACCAGCAGGAAGAACTTGTCTACAGCTGTGTTCCCAGACAGCCAGGAGTGCTAGCAAAAGAGACATCCAGGTTGGAACCATGGGAATCTGATGGATGTCTGGAGGAGAAGAAAGCCAGGCTTCCTTCATGGTGCAAAATTGCTGTTCTCCTGAGTGATGCAGCTAAGTCTCTCTTGGAAAAGGCTGGCATACTTAGACAAGGTGGGTGACAGTCCCATGCTCTGTACAAGAATTTATTACTTAGGAAAAAGGTATTATGTATGTCATGGGGTTTTTTAAGCCATTTGAAAATGTCAGAAATTCTTCAAACTCTTTGAGCTCCTATGTCTCACTTTCTTGGAAATGACTTTGTATTTCTTAATAAACAGGATGTTGAATTTTTAGATGTTGGTTATGAGGTCTTACATGGGATTAAGAGTGTCTTGGGTTTTTACAGAAGCCCTTAAATCAAAAATTATGGTTGAACAGCCTAAATTTGTGGAAGCCTGATGTGTTTTGTTTCCCTTTTGTCTAGTCTCAGTCTAGATTCAGCATGATCCAATATGTTCATCATATTTCTAGGTTTCCATAAAATACATAGTTAATTTCCACATTTGTTTGTAATATAATGTCCAGTGTTTGAAAAGGCTACACATTTATACGCTTTCTTTGCATTTCAGATTGAAAAGAACATTTCATCCATCTGTGGGTTAGTAATTTGCTAATACTCAGTCAAACACTGGAGTTATATTTAACTGATTCTGTGCGGTGTTCAGCACATGATGAGCGTGTGAAGCCCCCAACCGGCTAGCCTCAGGGGTATTTTCAAAGCTGGGAAGTCCTGATAGTGGCATCATGGACGGCAGGTTGAAAATCTTTCTTGAGTTGAAGATTATGAAATCCTTGTGAGGGGAAGTATTTGAATCCAAATAACTCTCTAAGTTTGGCCTGGGATCTAAAAGCCAGCTCTTCCTCCATGGAAGCCATCTGAGCACATAATAAAAATAAGATCCCCATTCATTTGATCACAAAGCCTACAAAAAACACTGAAAAGAATATGGAGGAAACACACTGAGCTGCCTGTCCAAACCGCTCTGTGTGTATTTTCATGTGATGCTTCTGTAAATGTTGGTTAAGTGATGATCCTAAATTTCTACTGCTATAGAAGTTTTCTTCCTTTCTTCTCTATGAGAATCAGAACTCATGTGGTCGCTGAGCAGATTAATGGCTTTGCAATACTGTAGGTTCGAAGAGCCTCATTTAAGTCCCTGAGTGCTTTGCAGAGCACTGGGAGCTGGACCAGGATTTCCAAAGAAGACATAAAGGTTGCATGCTTGAGGACTTTTTCCAAGTTATAGATACATTTTACATGGGCCTTTATGGGAAATTTACTGATCTTCACTATTCAAAAAATGTTATGGGTAGGGAGAAACTTTCATATGGGGACAGATTACCAGTTTCTCCAACATTTTGCTATGCATAATTTCATTTACATCGAAGAAGAGGCATTACCTGCCAGATAGAATACATTTTGGCTCAATATTTTTAGTGTTAGGAAAATATTACAAGGAGAGAGAAGAATTGCTATCTTGTAAACTAAAGGGCAGCAATGGTTGAACACCTATGCTACAGAACTGTTGACTGATGGAAAAGACAGAGCTGTGATCCACCCTGCTATGTGGTGTACAGATGTATAAGGCTGTCCTACCACACTTCCCCCAGTGCTGGGGTGGGAGGCTAAAACATCTGTGCTTACCCCATTGCACCTTGTCCCACTCTGAGATTGTAGGGGGCTCTATGGAGGGCTTCATGGACTCTGGCCTTGCTAGCTGTGCTTCATCACCCTGACAGGCAGGAGCTGATCATGGTCTTCATGTGGAATGGGCTGTTCTATAACCACATCTTGCCCAGCATGTTGGTTTTCTCAGACTTATCTGCTTTGCACCTTTGTACCATAAGTGAAACACTCTGCAAAATACCCATCATGTGCAATGTGGCCCAACTTACAGAAACAGAAGTCACAGCACAAAGGAAAATGTCACATGGGTATGCTTTGGTACGTACTTAAAATGGATTAAATACATTTTCTGCAATCGTAGCTACCTTGGCTGCTGGAGTAATACAGCATATTGATTCTGTCTAGTTAGAACAAGGGCCTCAGATTGCTCCAGGGAAGGTTTAGATTGAATATTAAGAACAATTTCTTCACTGAAAGAGTGGTCAGGCATTGGAACAGGCTCCCCAGGGAGGTGGTGGAGTCACCATCCCTGGAGATATTAAAAAAGTGTGTAGACTGGCACTTCAGGACATGGTTTAGTAGACATGGTGGTGTTGGGTTGACAGTTGGACTCAATGATCTTAGAGATCTTTTCCAACCATAGAGATTTTATGATTCTATGATTCGATGATTGTATGATCTGACTACTTTTTTGTATTATAAAGTGATCTCATCAGGTATTAGGTGAAACCAAATGCTAGAGCTCATACCATGGCTAAGGGTCAGTGTCAGCAAATGGAGAACTAGGGCAAGGAGGCAGGTTGAGCGTCCTATAGAAACATTCAAGACCAGCACTTCCTGTGCAGTTCCTCATGACACACCGGTGTGATATTCATAGCAGGAAAAAGGAGGTGAGATCAAAGATGAGGAGGAAGAAATACAGTCATCCTTCTCTGCACCAGTCTGTCTTGTCCCTTGCAATGGGTGTAAACTAACACACTGCTGTGAACCTGCTGTTGAATTGGCTAGGTTTGCCCTCTGTGCCTTCACAAGATTTTGGTAAGTTGCTTATGTTGTTTCTTCCAGTGAGCTGATATATTCGTTCTTGTAAAAGTTTTGGGGGGGTTTGGGCTTGTTGTTTTTTTTTTTTTTAATAATTAAAATTAGAATACATAAAACACTGATACGTGTTAATCCCCAAGGAATGAATTTAAAGACAATGTTGTTGTGTTAGAGCCAAGCACTTTGATTGAACTGGTATACTCAGTTCTTCAAAGAGAATCACCCTGATTACAGCTTTGTTTGCAGGGAGGTTGGTGTTCTGCCATGGTCTTGGGTACAGGGAGGATCAGTCTCAATCATAAAAAGATGTATCTGTTTCCATAATCCTTCTTCCTTGTTTACCTGTTGAGGTCATTGCAGATGGATGACTGCACTATGGCCCGCAACAGAAATACTTCTGAGACAGAGTAACCAAAACTAGACAAAAGGTGAAAATAATAGAAAACAAAAGTAATTACAGGGAATAACACATGATACAACTTTTTATCCAGGTTTAATTTCACACTAACAAGAAATAAGCTATTTCTTATGCTTTCTGCTATATCTATCCTTTGAAGCAGGCAAAACCTTCAGAAGTAATTGAAATTAAGATGTTTGGAAAGCTCGAAAACTGGAAGACAAGCTGCTTTTGCCTTGCTTTCCTATGGCCACGTGGCTGCCTAGAAAGCAGCAGCAGCTGGACAGACGGAGAGACAGTTTGTGAAGTAAGACTAGCCTTTGGAGGAGTGGAAACCACTTTCCCCCGTGGACTTCAGAGCTGCAAACACCAAGGGCGTTTCTTTTTGATGTGATTAATGGCACATTCTTTCAATGCGCTCCATGAACTGGTCAAGAACTGGCAAGTGATAAAATGTTATTCACGTGGCTTATGAGTGCCGCTGCCCAAACACATGACTGTTAACGCAAGGCAACCCTTGAGAGAGGTAACTCAGCGGCTGTCTGTGCTGCTCAGGGAGGATTCGAGCATTTTCTTCCTCATCAGCTTTGACTTTTCAGAACGAGCTGCCAGCGTGGTCCTTGCTGACGCCTCGCCCAAGCTACGATGGCGGCACTCTGCACAATGATCTCTGTCTCTTTGCAGATGCTCTATTGGAATTACTCGGGACAAGGAAACCGCCTGAGCACCGACTGTGACTGCTACTGTCCTGCTGGCCTCACTAGATGCTGATCTGTACCATGGCAACCATAACGCTGTCTCTGTTGCTTTCAACCTTTTCATGTTTTTGCTGTGCTTTCTTTTGATTTTCTGACACATGCTGTCACTTAGTAATAATAAAGCTGTCAATGGTATCGACAACTGATCTTTTAATACAGGATCAAGAAGTCTGACAAGAGCAAAGAGGATGCCAGATTTCTAGTGGCAGGTTAATTTATTCAAAGTACTCTGAAAATTATTTCCGTTCCTGTTATGTGCAGATGATGCCCAGCAAGGCCAGTGCCTGCAAGATGGGATGCAGGCTGCAGAAGGATTCAGCGTGCAGGAATTCTGTTAAGTAAATGATTTAGCTACAAGCCAAGCTAACAGTTAAAAGCTGTTTGCTAAATATCCTGAGGCAGAGCCTGTGGGAATAAGTTGGAATTTCTATTTATTTGAATAGGCTATGAATCAAATTTTCAATTCCTGATCCATATTCCTAGGAGGTCTCAGCAAATAGATAAGCTGTTTCAGAAGAGCCTGGCTCAGCAGCAGGCTTTCCCAGGAAGACTCATTTCCAGAAGATCCTGGGTGCCGCTTCGTGCTGAAGCATGCAAAACTGCTTGTTTTAAGGAATGTTGTTCCCCACATTAAACATGTGGGGTAAGCAATCCGCCATAGTTCACTGGAGAGAATTATTTTGCTTCAGCACATTAGAATTGTAGTTGTAATTTTTTTTAAGTTGTCAGCTATTCTAAGTCTCAGCCCTTTGCTGAGTTTTCTTTGTCACCAAGTGGATGGCAGTGGCTTTCAACTGGAGTCATAGAATCATAGAATCATTAAGGTTGGAAGAGACCTCAAGGATCAAAGGCAAAACATGGATTACATATTTAAATATAGTAAATTTTTTATTTCTGTAAAATTTTTTGGAGCCAAAAGGGTACAAGAGAGCAGTAATAATATGGGAAATGAGGACATCCACAAGCAAATTAAATTGGATGAGTTAAAAAGAAAGGTTAGTAATCTTTCTGCTTCAATGCATAGGCCAGTCACAGGGTATAAGAAGACTGAGTATTTCATAATTCTGTTTCCTCTGAAGCACCAGGTAATTAATTAAATTGGACTGATTCGTTCCACTGTGTCAATCTCTGTGTTCATGTGACAGATGAAGACTGTGCATAGCAAATCATGCTAAAAAAATCAACTTGATGATTTAAAATAAATAATTTTCACCTTTTAGTCTCTTCTACCCTCTTGTGACTCTCTGAATATTGTCTTAAATAATGTTGAGCACTTCCCAGGATTTTCTCTGTGACCCAAACCTCCCAAGGTGTGTTTCAGTGTCTTGGCTAAGGTCAGCCGCAAGATGTGCAGTGTCTCGGGAGCGCGGCTGGAGATCAGGCATTGTGGCAGCGCTGGTGAATCTTGCTTCAGCTCTGCTCATCCTGACCTTTCTCTGTGCTATATCTTTACAAGGCAGCATGACTGCTTCTGATGCCTCGCAGTGCCTTTCGACATTCAGAGGACCATGGGTAGGGTACGCAACAGCAGGGCTCAAGCTGTGTTGTCTGACCCTATACATTTCTCAGGACGCTTTTTTCATCTACCCACCGTACTGTTACACATGTCCTAGCTCTTATACCCACCAAATCCTGGCTGACAGTTTTGCATGCCTGCTGGAAGGGACATGGTTATTTTTGTTCTGTTTACAACAATGAACAATTCTGCCTTTGATTACATTGCTTTTTGAGGATATTCACAATTAATTTCTCTTTTCACTTTAAGTATGAGTTAAATCATTAGTATGAGGAGAAGATGCAGATCCATGCCCTTGTCTCCTCTTTGTACTTAAGAAAAAAAATACTCCAGCTGGTAAGGCACCTTCTCCTGGAGGCCTGACAACAGTTTACTTCTCTGAGTGTACTAGTTCAGTTTCAGAGGACCAGCATTTCTCCTGGTTTGACAAATCATTTATTTCATAAATCCTGGAACTTCTGACTGGGCACAATGTGGTATTGCAAGCTGACAGCTTCTTAGAATCATAGAATCACTAAGATTGGAAAGGACCTCAGAGATCATCAAATGCAACCGTCAACCTAACACCACCGTGCCTACTAGATCACGTCCTGGAGTGCCACGTCTACATGTTATTTGAACGTCTCCAGGGATGGAGGCATTCTCTGGACCCTTTCAGCTTCTGTTGTCAAAAGCTCACCATGTGCAATCCATAGAACCTTATAATTTTTTTTTTTGATTAAAAGAAGAGTTACAGAGAAGTTAAAAAAATCCCCAAACCACCAAAAGCTCACGTTTTCAAGGGTGAATTACAAACATATAATCTAAGTCTTTCTGAAAAGTCTGTAGAGGTCTAGGACCTCTAAATGCCAAGGACTTTGACATTTGACTTATACTTTTGAGAACTGTGTGCATCATGACTATATAGGTACATGATGTGGTGGAGTTCAAGATCCTCAGGGCAGCGAGGGGGATGCACAGCAAGCTCACTACCCTGGATTTCAGGAGAGCAGGCTTTGGCTTCTTCAGGGATTTGCTTGGTAGAGTCCCATGCAAGGAAGAGAGGCCCAAGAAAGCTGGTGAGTATTCAAGGTTAACCTCCTCCAAACTCAGGAGCCATGCATCTCAGCAAAGAGGAAGTCAGGCAAAACCACCAGGCCTACATGGATGAACAAGGAGCCCAGACAAACTCAAACACAAAAAGGAAGCCTACAGAGGATGGGAGCAAGGGCAGGTAGCCTGGGAAGAATACAGAGAAATTGTCCAAGCAGTCAGGGATCTAGGTAGAAAAGCTAAAAAGACCTAATAGAATTTAATCTGGGCAGGGATGTCAAGAGCAACACAAAAAACTTCTCCAGGTACATGAGTGATAGAAAGGAAAGCTAGGGAAAGTATAGGCTCTCTGTAGAAGGAAACAGCAGACCTGGTTACCTGGGACATGGGGAAAGCTGAGGTACTCAATGACTTTTTTGCCTCAGTCTTCACCAGCAAGGGCTCTAGCCACACCATCCATGGTAGTTCAGGTTCGAGACCATATAAGGAACCTGAAAGTGTGCAAGTCCATGGGATCTGATGAGATGCATCCACGGGTTCTGAAGGAACTGGCGGATAAAGTTGCTAAGCCACTCTCCATCGTATTTGAGAAGTTGTATCAGTCTGGTGAAGTTCCCACTGACTGGAAAAGGGGAAAATAACCCCCTTTTTTAAAAAGGGAAAAAAGGAAGACCTGAGGAACTACAGGCTGGTCAGTATCACCTCTGTGCCTGGCAAGATCATGGAGCAGATCCTTCTGGAAACTACGTTCAGGCACATGGAAGATCAGGAGTTGATTGGTGACAGTCAACATGGCTTCACTAAGGGCAAATGGTGCCTGACAAATTTGGTGGCTGCCTACAACAAGGTTATAGCATTGGTGGATAAAGGAAGAGCAACGGATGTAATCTACCTGGACTTGTGCAAAGCATTTGACACTGTCTCGCATGACATCCTTGTGTCTAAATTGGAGAGACATGGATTCGACAGATGGACAATGTGGTGGATAAGGAACTGGCTGGATGCTCACACTCAAAGAGTTGTGGTCAATGGCTCAATGTCCAAATGGAGATCAGTGATGAGTGGCGTTCCTCAACAGTCAGTATTGGGACCAGCGCTGTTTAGCATCTTTGTTGGTGACATGGACAGTGGGATTGAGTGCATCCTCAGCAACTTGCTGTCAACATGCCAGAGGGAAGGGATGCCATCCAGAGGGACTTTGATAGGCTTGAGAGGTGGGCCCGTGCAAACCTCATGAAGTTCAACAAGGCCAAGTGCAAGGTCCTGCACGTGGGTCGGGGCAATCCCAAGCACAACTACAGGCTGGGCAGAGAATGGATCGAGAGCAGCCCTGAGGAGAAGGACTTGACGGTGCTGGTGGACAAGAAGCTCATCATGAGCTGGCAGTGTACGCTGGTAGCCCAGAAAGCCAACCATGTCCTGGGCTGCATCAAAAACAGTGTGGCCAGCAGGTCGAGGGAGGTGATTTTCCCCCTCTACTCAGCTCTTGTGAGACTCCACCTGGAGTACTGTGTCCAGCTCTGGGGTTCTCAGTAAAAGAAGGACATGGAGCTGTTGGAGCAAGTCCAGAGGAGGGCCACAAAGATGATCAGAGGGCTGGAGCACCTCTCCTATGAGGACAGACTGAGAGAGCTGGGCTTATTCAGCCTGAAGAAGAGAAGGCTCTGGGGACACCTTATTGCAGACTTCCAATACTTAAAGGGGCCTACAGGGAAGCTGGAGAGGGACTGTTTATCAGGGAGGGTAGTGATGGGACAAGGGGGAATGGCTTTGAACTGAAAGAGGGGAGATTTAGATCTGTGAGGGTGATGAGGCACTGGCACAGGTTGCCCAGAGAAGCTGTGGAGGCCCCATCCCTGGCAGTGTTCAAGGCCAGGCTGGATGGGGCTTTGGGCAACCTGGTCTAGTGTAGGGTGTCCCTGCCCATGGCAGGGGGATTGAAACTAGATGATCTTTGAGGTCCTTCCCAACCCAAACCATTCTAGGATTCTATGACCCGACAGGTCTTTTGCTATTAGCAATAGTTTTTGCTTTGTGATTAGGCATATTTTTGTTTTAAGAATTAATAGGTGGCAGTGCTGAGGAAGAACCAGTCCTCTGAACAAAGATGAAAAAGATCACAGATCTCCTATAGTCAAATAATCATGGAAGGAATAGTACAGTAAGTTAAATAAGGTGTTAAAGGGTTTTAATTGGTAGATATTGCAAACTTAATATCAGTACTATGTTGTTCAAAGCACACGTATTAAAACTGACTAAATTCAGTGATAATTCTCAAGGCCATAATATGACATTGTGACATTGTGGTGACCTGTTTGGGTTCTCCTGATGATATCCAGAGACTAGGACAGGACAAGCCTTCCAGAAGAGATGCAGAGAGGTAGACAGAGGTGGGGCTTCTGGGATTTGGTATTTAATTTGTTTCTTCAAGATCAGATTTCTATGCCATATATGAGCAAATTCCTATTAAAAAAACAACGTAATTGCTGATTATAGCAACTTCTTAAACTTTAATGAAAAACTGTGCTTTATTTAACTGCTTCTATGAAGTTTATACTGCATTAATTCAAGGTAATTTTCCTGTTGTCTCCTTGATGTGGGAAAAGATGTCTCCAAAACAGCAGAATAGTTAATCAGAAAGAGAAGTGATCAAAGCATTCCTTTTAATTGCTTTAAATGGACATGAGAAAACAATGAAGTCTGTTCCTTCTTTTCCTTATTATTTTGATCTGTCATTTTAAGGACTTTTATACACTCTTTTCCAGCTGATATGACCCTGCAAATCCAGTTCATAATTATATTAAAGAGAATACAGCTCTGTATTGCACACACACACTATTGGGCTCATCTCTGCTATCATCTAGCCATCTGAAAGGTGTGATATGGTGTAAGCTAGTCATCAAAGCCTTCTCATTCCCTGGAAAGAGGTGGGCACCTCCAAGGCACTCCTTGGAGGTCTTGTAAGACCTTGTCATTGTAAGACATATCTTTGATTTTACCTGGTCTCGTTTTTTCTTTAGTTTTACACAAAAAATAGTGGCACTTCAGCAGATGTATCAAGTTGGTTGGGTCAGCTCCTGCTTTGAACTGCCGTCCCTGGAGATGTTCAAAAAACGCATAGACGTGGCACTCCAGGACATAGTCTAGCAGGCATGGTGGTGTTAGGTTGACGGTTGGACTTGATGATCTCAGAGGTCCTTTCCAACCTTAGTGATTCTATGATTCTATGATTCAAAGCACAGGAGGCTGCAGTAGGATCATGGACCCCAGTTTCCTGGGATCCTAAATTAGAGTCTGCCTTTGGAGCAAGACAGATGAACTACTAGGTATGTAAACAGATTTCTAGCTAGCTTTCACCGAAACAGAACTGAAATCCAGACATCTTTGGGGATGTTTTCATTTCAACGGATTGACAAAATCTGAAGAAAATTGTTCCGGCAGACCTTCTTTAATGCGTAGCTTTAAAGACATGAATGGATTGGAGTTCAGGAGATCTGGATTCATCTTCCAGCTTTGTGGCTGTGAGACTGGATGAGTAACATCACCTCTGTGTTTTGTTGTCTTTATTTGTGTTGTCCTCTCTTTGGTGACTTCCTCCACTGTGCTTGTATGAGGCACCATCGCAGTAAAACCAGTAATAATATGCGTTTATTAAGCCAGTCTGCTGCTACATTGTGTCATTTGTTATGCACACTGATAAATACTTCTTCATTTCACAGTTAATGAAGTATTCATTTAAAATAAACTGCAGTGTAATTCAATACATTATTTCTTTATTTAAGAAGATCTTTTTTATCCTATCAGCATTAATGCTGCCTGAATACTTAGTCTAAATTTGCTTTTCTATAGTAACATGTGTATTTGCATGAGCAACAATGCAATACCTAGTGATCATTATGCATCCTCTATAAACTGAAAATATAGCCAAATCCACAGTAGGTACTGGTGAGAGAAGTGGAACTGCATCTATGTATTTACAGCAAAGAATTAACCTGGAGGCCAGCTGGCTGGAAAGCAGCTTGGCAGAGGACCCAACTGGACATGGACCTCAGCAACCTGCTGTAGGTGACTGTGCTTGGAGCAGGGGCTTGAACTAGGTGGTCTACAGACATTCCTTCCGACTTCAGCTATTTTGTGATTATTAGGATCCCATGCACTGCAAATACAGCAGAAAAAATGGTATATAAGCATTATTATATGGTTATTATATTAACCTCTGGATGTTTTACCTAAACCTAGGCATAAGAATCCTAAAGTATCTGGCCCCCTTGGTATTAGTTCAGTAACAGCTATGAGAGAATGCTTTTCAGAAGAAGCTTTTATTTGGAGGTTTTTCTCCAGGCTAAGGCTCAATACAAGCTAAAATGGACAGGCAGAAGAAATTAAGCCTAATTATTGATTTGTAGTTATATTGTCTGCTCCCATTAAGCCTCTGAAGCAAATACAAGCCCAACTGGATATGGAATTCCCTGACTACAGAAGAAACCATTAAACATAACCTCCAACTGTAAGAACTGATGCCAGTGTTAGCACAGTCAGTGCCTTGGCGATAACAATCATTATGAATTCTTTTTCTTGTATTTCACTTGCCTTGTACATGATTACTTCACTAAAATAGGCTAATTCTGTCTTCTCACATGTGGGTCTCACTGCTTTCTCCCACTACTTCACACTGGAATAATTACACTGCTAATACAGATGCACTCTTACTTTGCGCTACATATACACAAGGAAAGATAGGGCTCCTTTCTGAACATCAAACAATACTCATGACAGTGCTATTCTCTTCAGCTTCAAGAGATATTAAATTTCCCTTCAGGAGTCAAACCCCTCTGCTTTGTTCCCTATGTGCAACTCTCACTGCTATGACGGGGCTTTCAGTCACATAAAACTTAACCCAAGGTGTATTCTGCCACCAGGAGATGAAATGTCTTTTCATTCTCACAGGAACATGCAGCCTGTTGCAAGATTAAATACTTCTGAGACTTTTTTTGAAAGAAGCAAAGATATATTTTGAATTCTGTTCAATACTGGACTTAGCATTTCTTATACCCTCTTTAGGCTCTCAAATAAACTTAAAAGGAGGCTGAGGGGTGACCTGATTGCCTTCTACAACTACCTGAAAGGAGGTTGTAGTGAGGTGGGTGTTGATGTCTTCTCCCAAGCAACAAGTGATAGGACAAGAGGAAACAGCCTCAAATAACTCCAGGGGAGATTTAGATTGGATATTAGGAAAAATTTATCCACTGAAAGAGTGGTCAGGCATTGGAACAGGCTCCCCAGGGAGGTGGTAGAGTCACCATCCCTGGTGATGTTCAAAAAGTGTGTAGACGTGGCACTTTGGGACATGGTTTAGTATACATGGTGGTGTTGGGTTGACAGTTGGTCTTGGTGATCTTAGAGGTCTTTTCCAGCCTTAAAGATTCTATGATTCTGTGGTTCTATAATGAATGAATAGGCTTTGCAAGGCTTTGGGCACAAGGGTAAATTTCTTGCAGTCTGACTGTCCTCCACTTCACCCTTGTCCCTGGATCATTTCCAGGATGGAATCATTTCCTGGATCCAAGGGATCATTCCCTTGCACAAGCAGAAGTGATTTCTCTTCATGCCTTTATGAGAATCCTCTCTGTTAATATCATTACCTGCCTCACAGGTGAGGATGTGCCCGTTTGACATTGACTTTGTTCATGCTCCTTTAGTGCTCTATTTGTGTAGGAATACATGCATGTATCTGCTTATATATTTTATAACTTCAAAATTGCAAGACAGACCCATAGTTCTGTTGCAAAGTAAAGGAAGGTAAAACTAATATTGCTAGTGGTCTAATAAAACTAATAATTTCTGTGGTCTGAGCCAACCCATTTCTCTGTGAAAGTGTCTCTGCCCTCCCGGAGAGTCCTGTGGACAGCAGAGACTCCGTGCAGACACGTGAAGCTGACTGATGCATCTGCACCTTTGCTTGCTGGAACTAACGGCAGCAAACCTGGCGATCAGGGTGGATAGATTATCAGTTGCTTAATCTTGCCTCCACTGAAGCCAGACCCAAAATTCATTTTGATAGGAATGATTTTTCTCTTACTGTGTTTCTGCCGATGGACGTGCACTGTTCAGGTTTACCCAGGCAAACGCTTCGACATCAACAATATATAAATTAAAGCCAGAACGGGCCATCCTCTCATCTGATCTTTTCATGCCACAAGTCAAAGGATTTTGCTGACTTCATGTATGTCTGATCTAGAGCAACGTTACTGGAAAAGCATTCCATCCCAATTTTCCCATATGCATAGAGGAGGACTCCACTGTAGTCCCTAGGGAGCCATTCCTATGGGTAACTGCTCATGCATTTGACTTCAGCTTCCATCTATTGGATCCTCATCACTTGTGGGTTTTTGGCATAATGAAAAAAAAAAATAGAGGCTGTCGAAGAACCCCATTATGACATTTTCTGAGGTATTAAAAAATGGTGATCAAATCTCTCTAAAATAACCTTCTTGGAAAATGGAGAGATTATGCTTTTATCGGTTTGACAGCTTTTAGTCCACATAATACATGCCGTGTTGATATTGCATGGTTATATTTTGTTTAAAATGTCATGCAGTCTTAAGTCAACTTGCTTACACAAGTCTGCTGTTATTACATCAACACTAGTCTTTTTATCATCCAAATATAAAATGCTGTGAAAAAAATTCATTCAGCTGTTTCACCAAATCTGTTTTCTATAAATTCACATTGATATTCAAAGGTTGCATTAATTCTGTCATTCTGTATTAAGTGGGTCACATGGATTCTTATTTTTCTGGGGATCAATGTCAAGCTAATAACAAGCTTGTAAGTGCACAGGTCACACTAGCTCAACATTACTTCTCTTAATGTCAAGACCTTTTAAAAGACCCTAGGCCTTTTAATGTCCACATTTCTTAAGAATTGAATCAAAAACCTCAGCATCAATGATCCAGAATCTTGGGCCGGCTCCTTCAAACCTTCATGTGCAGTTTAGGCAGATATGATTAAATAAATGTTTAACTTTAATAACTGCTGATTGACATTACCACCTGTTGCTCTCTTGTAATGAAAGTATTTTGTCATCATTTGATATCAATACCTTTTTATTTAACCAAAGAAGAATGGAAACATTTATTGAACACTTTTGCTTACTTTTCATAATTGTCCAAGACTAACATTTATAAACAGTACAGGAATTTATTTTTAAAGTTTGTGTTATACCTGAGATGCTTAAAACCCAGCATATTATTCTTAAGTCTGAAGCTTGTGGAAATGTGTCTGTGGCTTTGCTTCCCATTTGAATTGTCTTAAATATTTGGTTTTTTAATGTGAATATGCTTATTTGCATTGCTATCATTGTCCCTGCTTTACTTTCTCTTTAAGCCAGACTGATCTGCTAATCATCCAGGCCTTATTTTTCATTAGGACATTGGCCATTTGGATATCTAGGAAAGTGTTCTGAACTCCTCTCAATGGTCATTCATGTCTTTCTACTTAAATTCACACTCATAACCAATTTAGTGCATAACAGTCTTTGGATTTGTGAAACCAGCCCTTTCAAGATGCCAGGTTTAGTGGTCAAGATGTTTGCTATATGAACTGTAATTAATGTGCAAGCACTTTTTCTGGAGCAGCCTTTTCTATAATCAGCTTTATTTTCTGTGTCAAGATGAAGCCTGATGTAGATTTTTTTCCCACATTTTCCATGAGTTAGGAAAGTGAGATACATATTTTTAGAAATTTTAAGCACCACTTAGTACTGGCAGCATAAAAAATTGAGTGTATGTCACTCAAAGGGACTATCAGAACACATTTATTCCCACTGTATGAATTATAATTTTTTTAAAGGAGCTGCTATGTTGCAGATATCAGCTATTGTCCTCTTATATGTGCTTTCTACAGTAGAAGATGAATTTCTATTTGAAAACTCTTTGCTTCTGAGCCAGTACAGCTACAAGAACAGGTAGTGGGTTTTTTTGACACAAAAGGTGGAATTTATGTGACCAAATACAATATTGACCCTGCAGATGTTTGCATCTGCTCTAGTTATTGCCATCTTGCCTCCTTTGTAGCTGGCAAACACGCACATTCAGGCCACACTCTTTTAATCCTAAATCTGAGGTGGGTGAGGGGAATCATGCCATAAAAGCAGCTGTGTCTCTGCCCATGGCCACCAAAGAGCTGAATTCAGCAGAGCGGAATTTCACCTAGAGCATCATTCCCTGTTTGGAGACGGTGGCCCTTCCCCACCAAGCCATGGCAGGCTTTTGTTTACAGTGCAGGTGCTTACCATGGAAATATACCAGTATAACTGAGCCATATCAGGAGGGATTTTTGCTGCTTTAACTTTACCAAGATTGCTGAAGCACTAGTTTCTGCACATGCACTGCAGCTTTGGCAAGCTGTACCTTGGCACATGACGAAGTTCAGACTTCTTCCAATGCTGTAAGTAACTACATCGGCATGGCTGGGTATTTACTGGAGTTTTGGGCTATGTCTTCTCTGCTAAATAAGATGAGTTTTTGCTTAAAAGACATTAATGAACAAGGACAGTCTACCATCATACAGATGAGTCCTCAGGCCCTACCCTTCTTTCTCGGCAAAGGACTGTTTTTAACCAGAATTCATTGAGTAACCATCTGACATTTCTGTGAAGTCAGTTTGCAGTTTTCATTGGGTAATCAGGTTGAGACAGCGAGTTGGCCTCTTCTAATTATCTGCCACAGTAAAGAGAACTGTTTCATTAGGAGGGGTCCCTGCACGCAGCTGGTTTTCAGAGCAGAGGGCTGGGCGGGATGTGTCTGCTTTCTACTCTAGAAAAAGTGACAGGGAAATGTCACTGTCATCAGCAAAACCAACGCTGTGGATATAAGGCGTCAGTAATCTGTACTACTGATGCAGAGTCCTTTCAGATTAACGGATAGGTGATCATTCATTTCCATGGGCTCTATAGCCAACAGCTAATGAGCATTGTAGGGCTTGAAAGGTCCCCAAAATCTTATTTTGACTTCCTATTATTAGGAGGTTTTGGGGGTGTTTCTCTTCTGTGTAGCTGAGTAAATCTACTAAATCTACCCAGAGACACACACTACATTTTACACAATGCTCCATTTTAGTGTTGTTAAAAACTCTGCTCATTTTCATACCCTGTGCTTTCCTTTTGCTGAATTGGCTGTCCAAAGGTGCAAGGCTGTGATTTTACTTCCTGAGTCACGCCAGCCTTTCCTTTGCTCAAAGGGCATTTTCTTTTCCTAATCCTTTTGTGTGTGGTGCTTTTCAGTGCACTGCGTGGTTATCTGTAGTGTTCATGCTACAAAGCACACAGGTCTGGTGAAAAAGCCCTGCTGTTAATTATTAAAAACAAAGTTAATGTTAATCTTAATATTTCAGCTTCCCACATTGGCTGTTACCAGACAATAAAATCCCTCCTGTTCCTTTCACCTCCTCTGACAAAGCAGGCTTTCATGTAACACCCAGTGCGGTAAATGGGTTAGACTTGCCTTCCAAAACCTGCAGCCCTGTAGGTGGATTCTTTCTAAAGACTTTGATCTTTGTGGAGCAGCACTATGAGATGGTACAGTCTGTTCCTTACGGAGTATTTGAGATAATAAATAATTCAAGGAGAGCTCAGAGCCTACAGCTATATCAGCTTTCCATATCCCATTGAAATCAGTTGGGCTGCTGACTGGGGTGAACCTTTGGCAGACCATGGTGGCTTTGAATTGATGAAGGATTGCCTCCTCTGGACTAAATTTCTCCATATCCCCTGCCATGCTCCTAGTCTGCGTTTCCATGGCTTCTCCTGATCTGGATCCTTGTACTATGTTCCTCATGCCCTGCGCTATAATTGCTGCCTTGTTTCTTTTTCCTTCTCTTCAACTCCTTGCCCCATAATTGGAATTTCCCTGCTGGAGGCCTTGCTGCGATGGTCAGTCAGATGTCTGCTTCTCCTTGATGTGTGCAAGGAGCTTGACCCAAAATGGAGCTGGGAGGGCCATGTTGTGTGACTGCAAGGCAGAGGTGGAGTCGAGGGAGGAAGGGAAGCAAGTCAAGGAAGGTCTGAAGCAAATGACACATCTAAACTGTGAGCACGTAACATAAAATTGGACCCAGCAGGTAAACGTTCACTCAGCAGCTGTGTACGCCCTGAAGAAAAGCGTAGCACTGTGCAGTGCAGGAAGAGCCAAAGAGGGCAAAGCCCTCATCTCTCTGCTTGCTTGTATCTACTGAGTGGTACTGGTGGGGAATGACAGAGCTTGATGTACAGAAATTAGTAATTTGGAACAGACTTACATGGCTGATCCAGCCATTTTGTTGACAAAAAGTTATTTTTTACCTGCTTTCATGGTCAGTTTGGCAGTAACTGGTCATGTGGTCTCAAGAAACCCGCGAAGACTGAATCACAAATTTGCTGTGGATGAGTAATAACTTACTAATATCTACTTCTTAAATGATTTTGTTTTTCTTGGTTTGAAAGTGCTTTACAGAAATGGTCACTTAAATCCATTTATAGAGAAGAGGTCCAAGACGCAGGGGAGTGAAGTGACTTTTGTTGAGCCCCCAAGCTGTCCCAGAGCAAACCCACATCTTCAGGTGCTCAGCCCAGCATCCTGCTTACATCACTGTCCCTTGCAGCCCATCTTTATTTATCTGGCAATCTTAGCAGATCTTTTTACGTTTTCTTGTACATTACCATAAATCCCAGGCTTTTTCTTACCCTTGCTTTACTCTTGCCTGTGCTGCATTGGAGTCCAATTAAAACAGAGTTCAAAGTGACTTCTTGTGTCTTTCTAGATCCTTGTCATCACCTCCTGCCTTCCCAAACAAGGAACTGAAGGAAATGGCTTTAGACATCCTATTCTTAGCAGCTATTGAAAAATGGCAGGAACACTACTGAGCTGCCTATGATAACAGGCTTCTTACACCAGCCCACACACGGAGACATTTTCAGTACGATGGTTTCTGTAAGAGTATAGCTGTTTAAGCAAATATCTCAGCTGGTATGAAACTAACCTGGCATGTGCAAAATAGCCTTTAACAAAGGTCATAGCTGCAGCTATAACTGTGGTAATATTTCAGCTGAAAGCCTTCATTTTCCTAGAATTCAAGGCTGATGCAGCTGGACAGATAAATTAATAACCTTTCTTCACATATCCAAGAACCTATTCTTAATGCAGATGTATTTGTATTTTACTAGTACTTGGATTAAAAAAAATTGACAGTATTTCATAAATATAACATTAACACTCATGCCATTGCCACTGACATCAGCAAGGCATAGTAAGAAAAGCAATTATTTGTTTCCTCAATGAATTCAATTTTGGGACGGAGCTCTCCTGTGGTAACTAGTGCATCACAGTTTAAGACAGAAAGTGAAAATAAGGAGATTGTAGGTACATGTAGGGAGGATCTGAGCTGGGTAATTACACTGATTTGAACTTGAAATCAGTCAAACATTGCCCTGCCTTGCCACCTTTGCTACGCTGTGCTATGCTGTGCTGTCCTGTGCCATGCCATGCTAATTTCTCAACAGCACAGCACCTGCTAGGAGTGAATTCTTTGACATGACTAATACGTAATATGCTTTTTCTGTTCCTTTCAGCTGAAGAAGATTTTCCAGGAAGTGGTTTAATTTTGAATGCCTAAAGAAGATAGATCAATATGCATGGGTGCAGCTCTTTTTGGAGGAGACAGGGTCAAAGAAATATGCTCTGGCCTGGGAGTAGCAGGCAGAGAGGTAGGGCACTGCCTTTAGTTTCTATGCAACTGCGCTTCGACATGTAGTGCCGTCTCCTGGGGCAGTTTGTGGGTTTTGTTTGGTTTTTTGTTTGTTTTTTTTCCTTGTACAGAGAAATTTTTATTCTTACTTTAGTAAGTTTTATTGTGCTGCAGACATGAAGCATCAGCCGGACACTTCATCTAGAAGTAGGTAGAGGCTGCAGTGTGCCTTAGAGACCTGCCTGGGATCTTGATTTCAGCTTTATTACTCAGGGGAAACCTAGGAAAGGCAGTGGGGAGAGTGAGAGTAGTTTGATTTGTTTCTGAGAGCTGGCGTGGCTGCGAATATCTCAGATTTGAAGCTTGTGTGCTAACTGGAATCTTCCAAGTCCTGAAAGATTCTCATCCAAAGTATTGTTTATTTAACACACCTCATTAACAACATTGCTAATACTGTTACAACAAGGAGGTCACAAAGCTGTGGAAGCCAATGGCCAGATCACAACTTGCAGGGAATGGAATCTTCTAACCAACCACAGAAAATTAAGTGATTTGGAGCCTCTGACGCTTTCTTGTTTTCAGGAAGTCAAATTTTCATTTCTTGCAGCACAATATGAGCATATTGAGTTTCTGGAAAATTGAGAGTGGAATATATTTTAACTTTAGCGAGGTATTTATTATTGATATCACATGGTTTTCACCACAGAAACTGGAAAAATATGAACTGGGTGGAACAAAAAGAATGAACAATCATCCTTCTATTTCATCATGAAAATACTTTATGTGTATCAAATAACTTTGCCACTTGGATGGAGGTAAACAGCTGCTTAAAAGAAGCGTTAGCAGAAACCACAAATCCAGACCAGCAGCCATGCCATTCTGCTGCGTACAAGTGCTACGTCTGCAGCGCGTGGTCAGGCTGGAGAGCTTGGCACAGACCTTCTGTACCAGGAAAAGCGCATGTGGAAACATGCTGCAGAGAGCAAAGTGTCAAGCAGCACACTTCAGCTCACTTTAAAGACTTCACTTTTCCCGTTACTGCAGTGAGCTGAAAATACTGCTCATGCAGCGCTCAGAATTGTTTCCTCCGAAAGATGAAAGGCGACGTTCAGGTTTGGGAAATTTCTTGAATTACCTTAAGTAGTTTTGCAAGCTGAAGTTACAAAACTCCAAAAGGCTTTGCGGCAGTTAGATCAAATTCGGCATTCTTGATAAAACTCAGCATCTAATTTTCACTGAGGACAGATAGTAGAAATGGAAATGTTTTGCTACGATGAATTAATCTATCAGACTGTCTTCTTGTCTGTAGTAGTTTTCTAAGTGCTTCTGTCCAACTGTATATTCAGTGCTGCAAGTGGAAGATCTCCCATAAGTTTCTCTGACATGCTATCCCAATGTAATGAGCTTTTCAGTTACTTAATACTTGCTAATGGTCAGGCTTCCTTTTTCTTTCCAAACCCATATGGTGATAATCCTAGCTTTATGACCTAAGTAAGTTTACTGAGAACTTAAGGGCTATTAATAGAGCTGGTCAAAATACAGAATTCCCATCCATGGGGCTTTTTCTCACTGTGGTATTTGTCTTCGTTCAGAGCTTGGAACTGCAGAAATTCTGAGTATACCTTATTATATATAACACAAAATAATATTAAATTAATTTTACATTGATTTGAAACATCTTAATTTTTGTCTGTAAGTCACATGATTTTTCATTCATGTTTTTAATGAAAGTCCAGATAAGAAAAAAGGATAAGCACTGTATAATATCAAGAGGTGCAACTGTTTTCACTATTGATATCTTGGAGCATTTTCCTCTATATTGAAAGCATTTGATCCTGGAGCACGATATGCTGTTAGGTGAATGAGATTTCATGAACAAATTTGGTTTCCTCAAAATATTTTTGTTCTGGGAGAAGCCTGTCCCACAAGGTTTTGACCAGAACGTGTCACAACCAGAATCTGGATTCAGATCTCTCCACTAAGGAAAGCAAGTGTAACCTGGCAGCCCAGAGAAACCTTATCTAGGTTTCTTCACCAGGAACTGCGAATCTGAAGACACTTCAAGAGCCCTGTTTCTGCATGTATTTTTCTGTCTGTAGCTCTGAGTCTGTAGGTAATCAGCAGAAAATAGAAGGTAGTGCTGATTCCTCTCTTAACTTACACTGCCGTTATTAATCAGTAATAACTTCACTGAAATCGATGCAGTTATAAACAGAAATGATTAGTGAAGTGAGGTTTGGGTTCTTAAAGCCAGAAGCTAAGTTAACTTACAAGAGTGCAACAATACCCTGAGCAAGGAATTAGTATTAGAAGGCAGACCATGGCTTGGGGTGATGGAGAACACACAGGTTTGGTACCTACCACTATGAAAGGCTGCTGGGGATATTAGAGGTGTAAGACTTGATTTCAGCTGAAATGTTACATTGAATTGCTGTAATTTATATATTCTAGAGTGTGTATATAAATATATAGAAACTTCTTTTCAGATATCTTCTGTTATGTTAAAAGCACATAGTTCATCCCTTTTGACTAAATTCCAATAGGTTAAACAATCTGCTAACACTGTCTCTAGAGCGTCTGATTACAATAAAAACCTGTTTGGTCCAGATGGATGACCAAAGAGAGAATCATTTCCAGTTCAGCAGCTAATGTATTAGTCAGCGGTTTAAAATCCATGATGAAATATGGGATGGGCAGAATAAATACCACCTACCTCACATCTGCGCTTACTGCTCTCTGAGATACCCGCTGATGATGAAGGTAGCAGCTCAGGAGCTGTATAATCTATGAAGCGAGAGAAACAGCATCAGCATTCAAGTACTGATAGATGATCTTTTAAAAATTGCAAAGAAAATGATCAGTATCTGCAGACTTCTTTGCTGGCCTAATAAAATTTCTGTAGTATGTTCATATTAAAGGGAGAAGGGAATATTCACAATCACTCCTGTGAGAAGAAAACCAAATCTTCCTCCCACTGCATTCAGTGACATTTTCACACCGCATGTCAGTAAGACTGGGATTGACACCCATAGTCATTTGTATGGAAAACATCTACCTGTGAGGCCAGATTGACGTAGTGTGTAATCAATTCCCTAAGTCCCCTTTTAATTAATGAGTTCAACATTCATATGGAGATAATTGCATGTAACACATTATTTGTATGCCATTAAATTAGACTGAGCCATTTTCATCTGAGAACAGGTTCCAAACATCTGCTTCTAGAAAGCATTATTATTGCTTGTTTGTACAGGACTAACCATGTGCCAGCTGCTTTACCGGCAGATAGGAGCCAGGTCCTGGCTCCAGAAAGTTTTCCAACTAAATAGCCTGCTTGTGGACACTAAGGGGGATTAAGGTGAATGAAAAACAGCAGTGCTGTTGAGATGAAGAGTTTCCCTTGATCCCATCAGATCTCTGATTTTTGCAGTAACAGTGAAAAACGTCATTCATTGAATATATACTACCTCTACACAGACTGAGGAATGCCAGGAGTATCCTCATCCTAATCTAGCTGCTTGAAGAAGAAACTAAGTGTGTTTGGTCTCCTGTGATCACTGGAGAGAGACACACACTTCCAGGGGATGATCCATCCCACCCTGAAATAGGGGAGGAAGGGTAAATGCAGGCTCCTTCTCTAGTCTTCTCTCTCCATTAGCATAGTGGGATCCCAACAGCCAGATTAGACTAGAGGCCTAACCTTCATAAGGCTGAAGTTGGAGGAAACAAATCCTACCCTGAAACCCCACCCTGCGAGCAGTCCTCTTGCTCAGACTGGTCACTGCCCTGTGTGCTTGAAATGACTCTACTACTCTGAACCAGAGGCTGGAAGAGATCCTGTTGGGAATGACCAGCAGATCCCATGTCCCAGTGTACACCACTTGTACTGCTGAGACTCTCTTCACTGGCTCCATGCATGCTCTGCATGGTGCTACCATGCTCAACCTGGCAGGAGAGGGAGGTCCTGGAGAGGGGTTCAATTTGTGTTGTGCTTTCAGCAGGATGGAGCTCTGGAGCCTCCTACGTCTCCATGGACAGCTGCCTCTGGCACATTGAGTGTATAAGCTTCTCCTTGAGCATGAGCACGTCATGGAAGTGTGCCTCTGGTACCCACTGGCGCCTGCCCGGAGGAAGCACAGCTCTCATTTCGCTGCAACATATGGCAGAAAATATCACGGAGCGAGAACATTAGAATAAACACATCAGGGACAAAACAGATATGAAGGAAACATGTGGGAGTACAGACATACTCCAGTGTGAAAGAGGATTTTGGATGGAACACACAACAGGCACCCAAATCGAAAATATATGGGATGCGTAGCCTGAGAATGCAGGTAGCCACCCCTGCAGGAACTGAGCCTGGAGAAGGCTCTCACCAGAGCCACGTGGACCTTATTGTTGTGTTATGAACAGGCAATGTGATGTTTAGTTCATCTATGTGGACTCAGGTGCTGATGTTATGCATTTTTGTCAAGGTCACAGATGACAACAAATTGGGGGACCTTGTAGGGACAAATTGGGGGATCCTACCCTGGCAGGTAGGGGTGTAATTCAGAGGCACTGAGGCAGACTGGAGGAATGGGCTGACATGAAAGTCAGCAAGAACTAGTGCCAAGTCCTGCCCATGGATGGAAAAGCCCTGTGCAACAACACAGGCTGGAATTGACTGCCTGGGGAGCAGGTCTGTGGGGAAGGCCCTGGGAGTCTTGATGGGCAGTGATAGGCACATGGGCCAGCAGAAAATCTTGACAGCAACGACGGCCCATGGCAGCTAGGGCTCTATGAACAAGGGCAGAGCCAGAGGTCAAGAGGAATCATTATCCTCCTCTACTCAGTACTGATTAGACCACATCTGCCCATCCAATACAGAACAGACGCCAATAAACCAGCTGTTGTTCAGGGGAGGCCCCTGGGATGGTGGGGCTGGAGCACCTGCCCTGTGAGGAGATGCTGGAGGAGCTGGACTTGTTCAGTTTGGAGCAGAGATGGCTTGGGTGGTGGACAGACCTTACAGAAGACCCCAATGTCCAAGTGGAGATCATTGATGAGATGGGTCCGGGTGGAAGGATGTGCACCTGTGAGGATAGTCAGTTACAGGCAGAGGTTGCCCGGAGACATCGTGCAGTTTCTGTGAATGATTTCAAGGCTCAACTGATTGAAGCCCTAAGCAGCCTGATCTGACCTCAGAGCTGACTCCCTGTGCGCAGGAGATTGGTCCAGAGGCTAACTAGCTGGAGCTGTGATCATGCTCTGTCAGACTCACTGGCCTTGAGTGACTGCTGAACACAGAGCCATGATTTGTTCCCCATGACACACCAAAACACTGTGCGCAGGCTGCTGCCCTGGCTCAGGATGGCCACATATGTCTGACTGAGACTCAGAAGGTTTGTGTGGCCAGCAGGTTGAGGTAGGTTATCCTCCGCCTCTACTCTGCCCTGGTGAGGGCACATCGGGAGTTCTGTGTCCAGCTCTGGGCTCCTCAGTTCAAGAAAGACAGGGAACTGCTGGAGAGAGTCCAGCAGAGGGCTACCAAGATGATTAGAGGACTTGAACATCTTCCATATGAGGAAAGGCTGAGAGAGCTGGGTCTGTTCAGCCTGGAGAACAGAAGACTGAGAGAGGATCTCATCAATGCTTATAAATATCTAAAGGGTGGATGTCTAGAGGAAGAGGCCAGACTCTTCTCAGTGGTGCTCAGTGACAGGACAAGGGGCAATGGGCGCAAACTGGAACACAGGAGGTTCCATCTGAATATGAGGAAAAACTTCTTCACTTTGTGGGTGATGGAGCACTGGAACAGGCTGCCCAGAAAGGCTGTAGAATCTCCTTCTCTGGAGATATTGAAACCCCATCTGGATGCAATCCTGTGCAACCTGCTCTAGGTGATCCTGCTGTAGCAGGGGGGTTGAACTCGATGATCTCTAAAGGTCCCTTCCAACCCCTACCAATCTGTGAATCTGTGAATCAGGGGACTGACATCCATGTGCACTGTAGGGATCTTCCTGTAAAGGATAGGTCCTGAACTGGAAGGTGATCTTGGTTGATCCAATTAAATTGTTGAGTATTTGAAGGAAAACTAAGTAAGACCAAACATTGTCAGGGGAAACCTTTGTTCTGCCACCCCAGCTTTGTCCCTGAGGAGCTGCAGTGGCCTGCTGAGATTCATTCCTGGGTAACACCACAGTTACTGAAAGCGAAATTCAGTTTTTCGTATATAAGTTTGCTAGTCCTGTATTTCTAAATATGCTGACCACCACACTAGGGAAGCTCAGAGACATGACATGGCCCAGGTTAAGAGTGGTCATGAAAATCTGCTGTTATTAGCCATCAACATATCCCCTGTACTGACTGTGGCTGCCTGTAGCTCCTCTTCTTCTGCAGATTGTCATGAGACACACTGGCCAGGGCAATGCTCTTGTGTGCTTGAGAAAGGTGCATCATGCACCTTTCTACCAGGGCACCTTTCTGCTGAGAGGACGATTTCCCTCCTATATCCTCAGCTTCTATATCTGTATCTGTAGGAAGCCGGAGGAAGGAGATTCGACCTTCAAGGGTTATTGCTGTGCAAGGAACATACACACTTTTTTGTAAAGCATGAAAAGACAGGGGACCTCGAAATTCCTTTTCAGGAACAGCTCATTAGTATTTTGCTGTGTTTGATTCAAAAACAAAAGACCATTTTTCTCACATCTTGGCTGACATATACCTTCACAGTTTTCTTGAAAGGTGTCTGTTGCTAGAACACATGGCAAATATCAAACAGATAACTGTTGCACAGGAGCAGTGGTGGAACACTACATCATTTTTCAGAGTCTGGTTTTCTGCCAAGGACCAGTAATGCTCCTATCTGAAGTCAGTGTGATCATGGGTCTAATGGCAGAAGTAGCTGTAGGTTAGTGGCAGAAAGCATTTTTGAGTTGGAGCTCAAAACCAGGCTGCAGTTCAGCACAATATCCAGAGAGATCCTACAGATCTGGCTGAGCAACACCTTTACATTCATGGGTCCGTTTAGCCCTTACTCTCTAACACAAATTCTAGACGTTGCTTTTTTCTGTAGGTAATGCCTGGAGGTGGGCATCGTCCTGGCTCGTGCGAAGAGGGGTCAGCAGCTGTAGGTTGCCATGGTGTCACATAGCAGGACACACAAGCCAGACCAGGCATTGCTAATGGAGGAAAGAAAAGTTACCTAGTTTACAGAGAAGAAATATATTTCTTTCTGAATTCTTATCCTGAAAACTTAAAGTGTAATGGAAATCAGTACTGCTACTTTGGTACAAAAAGATGCAGACCCAAGGCAATATGAAGAGTAGCTATGACAGCTGTTAGGGTGACGGTGAGTGAAGGCAATTCTCCCATCATGCTGGATCAGACTGTCTAATTTTTTTTTGTATATCCTTTCTCCATCAGTTTTGTCTTCTTCTACTAAAAGATTCTAATACCTTTGCTTCTTTGTTCTGTTTTGTTTTGTTTTCTACAGAGCCTAGCCCAGCACATAACTAATTCTTCAACATCCTGGGCTGAACTGGTGATTACTATTTTTGTTGCTCAGAATATCATCTCATATCTGTACACGTTCTCTGCAGATTTGCACAACAAGATCTGCTGTTCCTTAGGTTTTTGTTTTTCAAGGAACAGGGCTTCAGCATTTCCCCTGAAATGAAAATTTGCCAAAATTTCTGTTCAGGGACTATTAAGATATTTTATTACAATAGTATCCCTTTGATTCATTTTGGTTTGCCTTTAGTATTTCCATTCAATATTAAACACCGTGCAGCTTATTTAACATTAAATGTGATGTACAGTATAACCTGTTATTAGCTCACTGTTTTATTACACTAAACAATCAGACTGAAATGCATCAAAACAACTCGCTTGGAAGAAAAGGGTCACAGTGGAGCATTTGCCTCTGTCTGAACATTACCTGCAGCCATTTTTCTGCTGACAGACTTCATGGGAATGAACATATTTAATTGAAATACCCCACTTCCAGGTGCAGCTTTCAGCAGAAAACAACCTAAAAGTGATCAAAAATGTTTTGAGCAGCTCCGTATGAAATATTAGAGGACCTTGCTGACATGTACAGTAGCAACCTGGGTTAAAAACACAGGTGCTACCCACCATTGAGAAGGTCCGGCCTTATGCAGAGCTGAAATAAAAGAGCGCATACACTGTCCTAACAGTGGTGGGCTTGTCTAATCCCATGGTGGGAGACGGTCTTCTGAGCTAGGTGGGGAAGTGCCAACAAAGTGCTGTGCACAGTGACAAACAATCGGTCCATAGTTCTGATCAGTAGTTTCTGATCTAAAATCCATCTTCTTTGTCCTGCTCTGTCCCAGAGGCAAACTTAAACCCTGCCTGGACTGGCACAGAAATTAAATGAGAAGACATAATTTAAAAAGTTCCAGTCTAGACTTAAATAAAATGTAAGGCATCAAGTGGAATAAAGAGTGCTGGAGAAATCGAATTTGACTCCTACTTGAAGGCAAAAAGCGTTTGCCAGCTCAGGCTGGGTCTGAGATTCTCTCCCTGCGACACAGCTGTGCACAGCAGTCCGACTCTATTACGTGGCATGTTTTCACTCCTCCTGATGCCAGAAGCAGGCGGCTGAACCAGTTGAACCCCTGGTCTTTTTTGGTAGAGCAATTTCCATGTAAGCATGTAATCTGAAAAACGATGCATTGTCTCTTTAAGGCTCTCTAGTAATTAAAACAATTTGCTGTTCATGATGTACTTCTGTATTTTGTCAAAGGGTATTTTTCACCAGAAGTGTAACTGTACAAATACTAACAACTCTGACTTTGTGACTATCCCCACTATAACAGATCTATGATTAAGAGGTCGCTAAACTATTTTAATACTTATTTATGCTTTCAGTCAATTGCCTGTGCTCTGCATTTTCAGCCCATTCTTTTCGATGTTTGAGCTAGTCCTAGATGATCTAATTAGCACACACAACTTCAGTTATTATCTCTATTTCGGTGACTCACAATAGCCTCTCTATGGCCACGTAAATTGAATTCTGTACCTTTGTAAATGACTGTTAATGGTGAAGTTATTTGGTGAAATTCTGAATCAGACTGGACTGTAAATTTTATTTCTGGCCTTAAAATCAATGAAGCTGGCATTTCATCAGATATTGCTGACCTTTTGTCCTCTGTGCAGGTTCTTGTAGCTGTTGCTCTGCTGAATTATTCTGGATTTCTGCTGCCACTCAGATGTAGACTTAAAATGGAATTACTCTGGTTCTCTCTCAATCCTTTTCACTTCTTACACTCTTTATGGGGTATAACAGGGCAACCAGTCAAACCAAAGCTTTGAAGTGAGTTTGCATAGACTCCATCAGTTTTCCATAAGGTAAGTACTGCATAAAAATCAACTACAACTTCCCAACTCAAATGACTGGCTGATCTCTCCATATGCAGGTTTCCATTAATTTTCTTCCACTTATGCATTCTTGTCTTTTTTTTCCGTGTTTACCCCTTAACTCTGCAAATGTACCAGATGCTAAAAGCCTATCTCCCTCCTCCTCCTCCTCACTTTTCACCTGCAGCCGGGCTACAGCGAGGCTGTCTGCAGCTGCTCTCTTACTTACCTGTGGAAAATGCATGGGGCTCTGCTCACCTGCCGTCTGACAGGAAGATTTTTAGAGTAGGATACTTTTGTGTCAAGCGCAATAAAATACTATAAAGTTGCAATAAAAAATTGCAATAATTTAATCGTACTGAATTTAAATTCAGCAGCCTATCCCAACTATTAGTTTTGGCACGTAGGTATTCTTGGGACCAGTTCCAGAGATCTTTGAAAATAACTGAAGATTTTTGATGAACTATAAGTTATAGTTAAAGCACTGGCTTTCCAAATGACATTAAGAAGGTGCTAACTGTTAATCTTTTTCTTGCCTGAGTGGAACAGAAGAAACATGTCACTGTCTTTGTCAGATCTGCTACTTACAAGTGGGCTCACTGAAAATTTTTTACACCACCACTAGGAAGCCTAAGAGCATTGAATGAGAACTTGCATGATGAAAGGAAGGAATAGGTCTTGTATTTTTCTGCTTTCCTTGGTAATTTTGGAACAAAACTCTTCAGCTTTCTATCTACAAAACTTCTAGATGCCATAAAATTTATTATAAAACCAACTGATACTGACACCTTTTTCATTCAGCTCTTACAAGTAGAAAGGTTACATTTGCATGAAAGTGCATTTGCATTTTTCTATTTACAGAACAAATATAACTATATATGAAGCAGAGATAAAAATGCCTTGGTTATTAACCTCTTCCATATGTGATGTGTCAGGCTTTTATATATATGGAGTTGCTTTTAATGGGACTCTTACAATAAAAGCTCCCTGGAATGCTTGAAAAACATGAAGGTAGATATGTAGAAACAGGAGCTGGAGCATACCTAATAGCAAAGTAAAAGTAAGAAGACACTTATTTTTCAAGTTTTTTTAAACATTATTTACCTTTCTGTCTGCAGGATTCTGGATCTGACACTTAAATCTGAGCAGTGGAGCTCTAGCATGGAATTCGGTTGATTAAACTTGGGTGCCTCTTTCTGATTTAGATACCTCAGAGAGAGTTGCATGGAGCTGGCAGATATTACAGAGGACCTGTGGTCTTCTGGGATACCCACCTAAAAGCAGCTCAAGATGCTTTTCTACAGGCAAGAGTCAAGGCCCTGGTCAATACATTCAGTGGAGTACAGATAACCATGTAGGTTCCTATCTATTTTATGGTGAGCTGAGTCTCTCTCTGTGCTCCTTGACTGCCTTGATTATATCTCCACTGACAACAAAGGGAGCAGAGATACCTAGTGCGCATGTAGACTTCTATATTTAGGCATATTAGTCTGTGAGCTGAATCCTACTGAAGGGTTCAAAACATAGCTGTGCCAGAGCTGGTATACCACAACTTCCATTGTCAGGTTTCATTAGTCAGAACTGGACTGATTTTCTTTGATATATGACTTTATCCAGAGCAACAGGTGAAAAAAGTGCAGTACATCTCTACTAACTCCTGTCAATTCATCATTTATTCTCAGCTGGGATGCAGCTGCTGCTATTTGCTCTTTATTCTGGAAATCCACAGGTTTTCTAATTTCTCTCTTCCTCTGCCCCTCTCTCCAAACATAGAATCATAGAATCATAAAATCATTTAGGTTAGAAAAGATCCTCAAGATCATCGAATCTAACCATAAACCTAGCTCTGCGAAGTCCACCACCAGACCATGTCTCTGAGAGCCACATCTACGGTTCCTATATACTTACAGAGATGGTGACTCAACCTCTGCCCTGGGCAGCCTGTTCCAATGACTGACAACCCTTTCGGTGAAAATTTTTGTCATAATATCCAATCTAAACCTCCCCTGGTGCAACCTGAGGCCATTTCCTCTTGTCCTATCGTTTGTTACTTGGGAGAAGAGACCAACACCCACCTCACCACAACCTCCTTTCTGGTCGTTGCAGAGAGTGATAAGGTCTCCCCTCAGTCTCCGCTTCTCCAGTTCTCACCAGAGCCAAGTACAGGGGGGACGATCACCTCCCTGTTCCTGCTGCCTACACTATTCTTGATACAGGCCAGGATGCTGTTGGCCTTCTTGGCCACCTGGGCACACTGCCTGCTCATGTCCAGGCAAGTGTCAACCAGCACACCCAGGTCCTTTTTCTCCAGGCAGCTTTCCAGCCACCCCACCCCCAGCCTGTAGCGTTGCCCGGCATTGTTGTGGCCAAAGTGCAGGACCCGGCACTTGGCCTTGTTAAACCTCATACAGTTGGCCTCAGCCCATCAATCCAGCCTGTCCAGATCCCTCTGTAGAGCCTTCCTCCCCTCCAGCAGATCAACACTCCCACCCAACTTGGTGTCACCTGCAAACTGACTCAGGGCGCACTCGATCCCCTAATCAGTTCACTGATAAAGATGTTAAATAGAACAGGCCCCTGTACTGAGCCCTGGAGAGCACCTCTTGTGATACACCCTCCACTTCCTTGGCTCTAGTATTTCCTCTTTCTATCATATAAACAAATGGATGGTATTTGTTTTAATTTGACAGTGTATGCTAATAATTATCAGGTGCTTCTGTTGGTCAAGGCTCTTGTTTACGACCCCTAGCAGATTGGCATCCAATGTTTTAAAACCCCATTGGACTGTCAGGGAAAGACACTGGCTGACAAAGAGCAGACTTGTTAAAGAAAAGTGCGTCGCAACATCTGACAGGGATCTGCAGAGACAATTAATCCACATCCATTTTACTCTAAGCTTCTTATTTCAAAATGCCCACTGTTCGGAGAAACACCGGGACAGATGGAGAAGAAAGGCTAGAAGAGCCTGGGTTATTTACCGCAGTGCTGTAGACACAGCCTCCTACCTGGTGATATTGCTGTCGTACTGAATGTATTTTTCAGCTCAGTGTTTGTTAAACAGAAACAGAGGGTCTTTTATTAGCAGCTCATTCCGCGGAGCTTTTTGTTCGCAAGGTCTAAGGATGCTGTTGATGTCCTGGGCAGCATTTTCTCTGCCTCATGGGAAATTGCTCTGGTGTAAAAGGCTGGGTACAAGCTATTCCAGAGACTGTAATGGATGTCGTGCTGGCTCACACAGTCACAGCTCTATCACTGTAATAGTCTTGAAAGCTTCTTAATAGGTAATGCTGACCAAACTCAAATGTGTTAGATGTCCCTGCATTATCATTACAGAACACTCTGCCATCAAAAAGTTGGCTGCAACAAGTGCGAATGGGATCAAAATACCACATTTTGCACATTTATGCTCCGTCAGATTTTTTTTGCCTTTGTACAAAATAACTTTCCTTGACTGTCATCTAGGCACATGAATATTGTGGATTTCATGCAGGTTTATGAAGTCTTGTTTCGTTTCTACATAACTCAATTTCTTCTCAGCTGCAAATGTGAGGAGGGAATTGTGTTTGTGTACACAGATTCTGCTCAGCATATGGTCCGCAGCCAGCAGCAGATAACACCTCCCAGCTGTTGCATCCTCCAGGAATGCTCCCACAGATTATTCAGTCTCTTCAGAGTCTATTTCCCATAAAGCTCACTGATAAAGGGGTGAAAAAGCTGGCCATTTGCAATGGGTGCAGCAGTAGGTAGAAAGATTTTAAAAAAAATCATCTCTGTAACGTAACACTCGAGTAGTTTGTGTCAGTACCTTCTGTTACGCTGGTGTGAATCTGGAGAAACTCTGTTGACCTCAGTTGCACCTATTTTAGCCTTACTCCTGATTAGGGATGGCAGGAAGAATTGTGTGTTTGGTGCTGGATTTGGAACTTCAAACTGAGGGTCCTTAGCCCACTGTGAGCAGCAGGAGTAGATTGTCTTATTCCTCCCCTCCTCGTCCAGTGTAACCCAATTTTGACCTCTGTGAAAAGTGAGAGCACAGCTCAGTTTTCCAGTTTCTACCTCTTTTCCCAGTTCACAGTAACGGCTACCAGTAACCAGGATAGCCGTCTCTCTGCTGATGCCTGTAACGGCCGAAAAACGAAGTGAAGCCGCCAACACAATTTCTCACGAGTTACTGCCTGGTCATTGCATCAGAGCAAGCTGCAGTTGCTACAGATGAGATTCCAAGTGGTCACTCAAAATCATGTCTTTTTCCCCAGTATCTTCCTTCTGAGATCTAGCACATGATGTTATGTGTTACTTATAGGTTCAGCAAAACAAATTTGCCCTTCTCAGTTGTAACGCTCTTAACAGTCACCAGGGGTTGGGTAAATCTGCTGGCATCCCATGTTCTGCAGCTGCCTGTTATGACTAACTCAAGTTTGGTATGGCTCTTGCTGGCTTCCTTTGTGCATTACTTTGTTTAAATTGGAGAGTTATGTTACTTCTTATTGGCATAAGTTTACATCTTCAGAACACCATACGTTGGCTGAGACTAATCCAATTTATTCCTTGCTGACAGGAATATGGGAGGGACTGTCACTTGCTAGTCTCAGTATGAAATGTGATTTCATGCTGACTCGCCCCAAAAACGCAAAGCCAAGCAAGAGTGTTACAGAATGGAGATATTTTAAAGATTGTAACAGTTGGGAAAGTTTTGCATTTTGCTCAGTTTTTTTTCAGACTTTGATGGGTTTGTTGTCTTTACAGTCTTAGAACGGCCGTGTTGATTTATCGCTCTTGTTGGATTTAACTCGCTAGAATCTAACATTTGCAATCTTGAAGGGCCCATATACTTCAGTAATTATTTTAATTGAAGGAGATTCAGCTTGTTGTGACACTGGAGTAGCCTTTTTGTAGATCAAAAATTAGGCCAGGCTGCAAGTAAAAATTTAACTTGAAATCTTCACCCTTATCACCGGAGTACATTTGTCTACCTCCTAGACACAGTGACACCCGTTCTAAGAAGGTGACTTTCTAGATGAGCATCTCTTGCATGGCCCAGGGCATACTGGATTCTCTTAGGTGCCAGTTACTGCATGACTTAAATGGGAAAAGAGGGTTTGAGGAGGTTCTTCAGACCAGAAATAACAGGTAGATATCAAATTACAGAACTGCTGTGTTCTGGAAGCAAGCAATACCTTCTTGTCTGCTACTAGGAAAATCAGTCTTAGTAAATGATTAGTTGCCTAACTAATCTAGTGGTCTTCTACGATAGTGTGACTGCATCAGTGGACAAGGGAAGAGCTATGGATGCCATGTATCTGGACTTCTGTAAGGCCTTTACTACAGTCCCTCACAACACTTATTCTGCTAAATTGGAGAGATACAGGTTTGACAGAAGGACTGTTAGATGAATAAGGAATTGGCTGGACAGCCACATCCAAAGAGTCAGTCAATGGCTTGATGTCCAAGTGGACACCAGTAACAAGTGGTGTACTTCAAGGGTCCACACTAGGACCAATACTGTTTAATATCTTCATCAGTGACATAGGCAGTGGAGTTGAGCAGGTCTGAAGATGACACCCAGCTAAGCAGTGCAGTCAATGCGCTAGAGGGAAGGGATGCCATCCAGAGGGACCTTGACAGGCTTGAAAAATGTGTCCATGTAAACCTCATGGAGTTGTGAGGCCAAGTGCTCTCTTTCAGTACTTTCTTATTTCTCAGATACCCCAAAGATGATTTTCTGCTGTCTGAAAATCACTTTTATTTCACAGTTGAGAAGATAATTTCTTTCTACTGAGAACTACAGAGCTGATATTTAACTCATAGTAACTGTATAACCAGTAGTCAACTGAAAAGAGATGGGGAAAAAGAAAGAGGACAGTTGATTTTTACTTAGTTTTTTCACAAAAGCTTGATACTTTAAAATGTGTGACAAAACGCTACAGATCTGGAGTGGAATGGTGTCATGCAGATTCTATACAAGACAGGAATATTGAGTGGAATGAATGTTTCCCCTCACATTCACTTGTATCACTCATTTTAGACATTGATTAAAGGCACTGTTCTTAGGAGAAAAAACAGAGTTCAACAAGGGGTGCTCTCTTGCTGTCAGAATACTGAGTACAGTAATGCAGGTAGGCCAAGTTCAATTCTCTGCCCTACAGTGATTTCCTGGGTGAGCAGGAGCACACTGAAGCAGTTAAGGTTTTTGGTTCTTGCTGCCTTCTGGACCTCAAAGCTCATTTGTGGGTACAAACCTGCATGCAGAGCCTGAAAGCCATGCTGGGAGCTGCCTGAGCAGCTGCTTACGTGAGGGAGTGTGGTCTCAGGTTATAGTCAGTACTGGTGAAGTTCATCTATGTGGACACCTCCAGTGTGAGCACCTCTATCAGAGCTGGTTATTCCCTGCTCTCTGTATAGTCAGGGTAGACACACAGACATTTCTGAGAACTTTCTAATGGAGTGAACTGCTCTGGAGATCTGATGGGAATAAGGTGCCTCTCTGCCGTGCATCTGATTTGCAGAGGAGCTTTGGTGTGCACAGAAAGTCACGCTTGAACATAGAGGGAATTTTACTAGGCAAAATAGAAAATCAAATGTCTTTAGGAGCCCTATATATTTATTTATTCTTCATTTCTTTACAGTCTAAGGTGCAGAGGTCACTATATTGGGCTTTTTTTGACTGTGTCCTGTCTATGTTTTATATGGATTTATATTTTAGTACATCTACACTGTCAACAGACTTGCTTTGTGTTTTTTTCTAGAACGTTGCTCTTCAGTTTGTCTAAGATGCCTACATGTTTCTGCCTGGAGTAACGGGGTTGTTCTCTGTGGGAGGAAATCAGCACACAAGTGAATCACAGGATAGCTGAGCCTGGAAGGCACCTGGGAAGATCGCTTAGTCCAACTTCCTGCTCAAAGCAGGTTCCCCAGGAACGTGTTGAGCTGGATTTTTAATATCTCCAGAATGGAGACTCCACAACCTCCCTGGGCAACCTATGTCAGTATTTGACCATCTTCACAGTAAAAAATTTCTTTCTCATATTTAAACAGAATGTACTGTATTTCAGTTTGTGCCTATTGCCTCCTGTCCTCTCACTGGGCACTACTGAGAAGACACTGGCTCCATTTTCTTGGCATCCTTGTGGTGGCTTAACCTTGGCTGGACACCAAATGTCCACCAAGCTGCTCTATCACTCCACGGTTCAGCAGGGTACGGAGAGGAGAAAAATAAGATGGAAAAAACAACCCCAAACCTGTGGGTCAAGGTAAAGGCAGTTTAATGTAGCAAAAGCAAAAAGCCACATGCAGAAGCAAAAGCAAAAAGCGAAAGATTATTCTCTCCTTCCCATCAGCAGGTGATGTCTGGCCACTTCCTGGGAAGCAGGGCTTCAGCACACACAGTGGTTGCTCTGGAAGACAAATGTTGTAAAAACAGAGGGCCTCTGTTTCTCCCCCTATCTCTCAGCTTCTTATTGCTGAGCAGACATCATATGGTATGGAATATCCCTTTGGTCAGTTGGGGTCAGCTGTCCCCTCCCAGGATCTTGCCCACCTCCAGCCTACTGCTGAGCAGGGGAAGAATGTTGGAGACAGCCTTGATGTGTGCCGGCACTGCTCGGCAGTAGCCAAAACCCTGGTGTGTTATCAACACCTTGCTGGCTACCGATGCACAGCACAGAACTGTGAGGGCTGCTGTGGGGAAAATTAACTCCATCTCAGCCAGACTCAATACAATCCTCCTGTTGGATACACACTGATAAGTTTCCCGTGAGCATTGTCTTCTCCAGGCTGAACAATCCTTAGTTGTCCACAAAAAGGTGGACAACTTGTCTGTCAGGTCCTTGTCCACTAAGACCCCAAGGACTGTTCTTCTCTCCAAGGCTTATTCAGCCTGGAGAAGAGAAGGCTCTGGGGAGATCTTATAGCAGACTTCCAGTACCTAAAGGGGCCTACAGGAAAGATGAAGAGGAACTGTTTATGAGGGAGTGTAGCGATAAGACAAGGTGTAATGGGTTTAAACCGAAAGAAGGGAGATTTATATTAAATATGAGGAAGAAATTCTTTGCTGTGAGGGTGGTGAGGCACTGGAACGGGTTGCCCAGAGAAGCTGCGGATGCCCCATTCCTGGAAGTGTTCAAGGCCAGGTTGGATGGGGCTTTGGGCAACCTGGTCTAGTGTAGGGTGTCCCTGCCCCAAACCATTTTATGATTCTATGATTCTTTAAGTTGTTTTCCAGTCAGCTGACTTGCAGTCAGTACTGGTTCCTGGAGTTATTCCTCCCCAGGTGCAGGACTTTGCCTCTCCCTTTTCTGAACTTCATAAGATTCCCACTTGCCCATTTCTCCAGCCTGTCAAGGTCCCTCTGAATGACAATGCAATCATCTTGTGTGCAACCACTCCTCCCAATTCCATATCTACAAACTCGCTGAGAGTGCACTCTGTGCCATCATCCAGGTCATTAATGAAGCTGTTAAGCAATGTTGGACCCAGTATCAATTCCCAACACAGATAGTTATGGGCTTCCAGCTGGACTTCATGCTTCTTTTCACAACTCTTAGAGTCCAGTAGTCCGGCCAGTTTTCAATCCACTTCACAGTTCACTTCTGTTGTCTATAATTCATCACTTTGTCTACACGAATACTATGGGTGACAGCACTAAATGCCTCTCTGAAGTCAAGATAAACAATATCCATTGCTGTCCCCTCTTCCACTGAGCCAGTCATCTGCTTTTAGAAGGTGAACACATAGGCACTGTTGTGTATAACGAGTGTATACTATGTTGTATAGGTACAGGGCCTCCCAGCTTTTTAAATGTACATTTCCTAGATATTTCATAAGTAGGAAGAGACCCAAGTTATCTTAAAAATGCTTGAGGGCAACTGAGGTGGATTTTTTTCCAAAATGAGGGAGTGGGTTTTAATTTCTACATTTCTCTTCATTTCTTGGGTGTTGTTGGAATAGAATAGAATAGAATAGAATAGAATAGAATAGAATAGAATAGAATAGAATAGAATCATTAAGGTTGGAAATGACCTCAAGGATCATCTAGTCCAACCATCCCCCCACCACCTATTACCCACTAAACCACGTCCCTAAGTACCATATCTAACCTTTCCTTAAACACCCTCAGGGATGGTGACTCCACCACCTCCCTGGGCAACCCGTTCCAATGCCCGACCACCCTTTCAGAGAAGAATTTTCTCCTCATCTCCAACCTGAACCTTCCCTGGCGCAACTTGCAGCCATTTCCCCTTGTCCTGTCACTAGTTATCTGCGAGAAGAGGCCAACCCCCAGCTCACCACAACTCCCTTTCAGGTAGTTGTAGAGGGCAATAAGGTCTGCCCTGAGCCTCCTCTTCTCCAGACTAAACAAGCCCAGTTCCTTCAGCCGCTCCTCATAAGACCTGTGCTCCAGACCCTTCACCAGTTTCGTTGCCCTTCTCTGGACACGCTCCAGGGCTTCGATATCTTTCTTGTGGTGAGGGGCCCAAAACTGGACACAGTACTCGAGGTGCGGCCTCACCAGGGCTGAGTACAGGGGGACAATCACCTCCCTGTTCCTGCTGGCTACACTATTCCTGATACAGGCCAGGATGCCGTTGGCCTTCTTGGCCACCTGGGCACACTGCCGGCTCATGTCCAGGCGAGCATCAATCAGCACTCCCAGGTCCTTTTCCTCTACACAGCTTTCCAGCCACCCCGCTCCCAGCCTGTAGCGCTGCCTGGGGTTGTTGTGGCCAAAGTGCAGGACCCGGCACTTTGCCACATTAAACCTCATCCCGTTGGCCTCTGCCCAGCGATCCAACCTGTCCAGGTCCCTCTGCAGAGCCATCCTACCCTCCGGCAGATCGACACTTCCCCCCAACTTGGTGTCGTCTGCAAACTTACTGAGGGTGCACTCAATTCCCTCATCCAAATCATCAACAAAGATGTTGAACAGGATGGGCCCCAGCACCGACCCCTGGGGCACACCACTCACGACCGGTCGCCAGTTGGATTTGACTCCATTCACCACCACTCTCTGGGCCCGGCCATCCAGCCAATTATGAACCCAGCGAAGAGTGTACCCGTCCAGACCATGGGCCGCCAGCTTCTCCAGGAGAATGCTGTGGGAGACCGTGTCAAAGGCTTTGCTGAAGTCTAGGTAGACTACATCCACAGCCTTTCCCTCATCCACCAGGCGGGTCACCTGGTCATAGAAAGAGATGAGGTTGGTCAGGCAGGACTTGCCTTTCACAAACCCATGCTGGCTGGGCCTGATCCCCCGGTTGTTACGGACATGGCACGTGATTGTCCTCAAGATGACCTGCTCCATCACCTTCCCTGGCACCGAGGTCAGGCTGACAGGCCTGTAGTTCCCCGGATCCTCCTTGCGACCCTTCTTATGGATGGGTGTCACATTAGCAAGCCTCCAGTCATCTGGGACCTCTCCCGTCAACCATGACCGCTGATAGATGATGGAGAGCGGCTCGGCAGATTAAAATAGATTTTAGAAAGCACAACTTTTTTTCTTCTGTGGCATATTACAATGACAGAGCTGAAGTTCAGTTTTGTATAAGGAGTTTTAGTAGTGAATTAGGAGAACAGATTTTTTTTTTCTCCTGTATTTTTAGTCCAGGAGCAGATATTACAAGAAAGCTCATGAAAAAAAGCTGTTTGGTGGTGTTTCTGGGACAACATTGAGAAAAAACCCAGAGGTGTTTAGGAGAAGATCTGCAGCTTTAGAAGATTTTTTTTTTCATATCTGAACTCAGCCTAAATTACCTTCCTAATACCAAAGTATACACTACCAAAGTATAGGCAGGAGAGATTATTTTCCACTGGGAGTTCCATGTTATGATAGAAAAGGATGTAATGGTTCCTTTTATTTTCTAGCGTCTTACAGGACTGTAAAATCACGTCTAAATTGAGATGTTTCTGAAAGAGGAAACTGGTATAACTGCCAATTTTTAATCCACCAGTGCGACAAGCCAACAAAAGCTTTGCATAAAAATTCTTTTCATATTTACATTTATTGAATTGAGTATATCCAACCACCGACATACCAGTTCCTTCCCTAGAAGTCTGTATGAAAGGAAATCAATCTAATTGTATTAGAATGAGGCTGGATTTACAATCTGAAGAGCTTGGGTAGCTGGAGACTAATATTTCTTGAAACAGTTAATTTCGCAATAATTTCTGGGATTCCATTTTGCATGTGGTTTGTGAGAGTGTGTTAGAGTGCTTTGGAACTTAGAGAGCAATTACTTTTGACACACTACAGCACAAATAGTGTACCCACTGGAATATAAAATCATTCTCTCTTTGGAAGCATACTTGGCCCATAATTCATAAAAATACCAATATGTTACTATGTGTTATGTGAAGTTTGAAAATTACTCTCATATTGCCTCTACCATTTAAGGAATGTTGCTTGCTTTTAAAATACAAATAAGGATTACAGAGCTTTGAAATAACGATTGTACTAGTCTTGACAGTAGCCTAAGGAAGGCACAGAGGCAAAAGTCAGAATCTCTTGACCTTTATAAACATTTCTGATTGTGACAGAGCCAGTGTGGTTGTTTCTTATTCAGAAGATCATAGGATGCTCTCAGTTCACAGACTCTCCTCTGACTGCTGTGTACAAGGAAACTGTGGCCTTCCTGTGTTTTCAGGCTAAAGTTAGGTCTGCATAATGTTGTATAATGACCAAAACTCTACTTTGTATATTGGAAGTCTCAAAATTACATTTCTGTGAAACACAATGTACTCTAATTTAATGATAATTGTTTCCTGAAGTATTGCCAAAGATAATTTTAAAACAGACCAAATGCTGAAAACTTCCCTCCATCTGAAGTCATCCCATAGCAGGACCTACTTCTATTAATTTAGAGAATTTATTTTTTGTAATGGGGTTTGGAAATTAGTTGTGAATTTGGCCAAAATAACAAAACACAGTGCATCTCTTCATGCAAAGGGCTCACGGATAAAATCAGACCTGTACTTCAAAGAAATTTTGAAGTTAGGATTTAAGTTGTTTGATCCATCAAAAAGGAAAGATTTTATAATAAAATACTTGGAAAAAACAATGGAAGAGGACTAAGATAAAGGTACTATTTTTATAAGCCCTGGGCTTTTCCTGCCATGTGCTTGGAACTGGTGGAGTACAAGGCTTAAGCAAACAAATCTAAGTAGCTCAGGATCTGACATGTGGGTTAGGAAAAACATGAGGCCAGATATACACACATTATTAAGAATTTTATGGCGTTGGGTACAGATAGGGACAGTCTCAGACAAAATAATGTAGTGTCCAAAACTTGTCACTTCTGAAATTCTGGAATCAAGTCTGCCTGGGAATTGTCCCAGTTTGAGCTGCCAGAGGACCTTGTCCCTGTGGTAGGCATTGTTGGAAGTCAGCAGGATTTTTTAACAATGTTTTTAGTAAGGAGATATCAAATATGATTCAGCAGAAACTTAGAGATTTTACATAGGACACTGACAGGCTTTAATCTGCTGCAGATAACTGCTTGCATTGCCTTATTGCTGTAGTCTCTGGCTATCTAACTTCACTCTTGGCATACTGATGCACATCCCAGCCACCAGCAGTGTCAGAACAGGTCCTCCTTCTGATATGAGCCTCTACCCCAGGAGGTGAGGTGAAGTGCCGTTGCCTGTTGGATAAAGAAAGCCTATGACACAAAGCTGAGCAGCTCTGGCCTCATCCTGTGAACAGTGATGGCACACACCAGATCACAAGATAGACCAGATCATTGCAAGGCTTACCTTTACTGGGAGGATCTCACAGAGATTTGGTGAAGGTGGCTGTTACTGCTCTTGTGCCACTCAGGCTGCAGAACTGCACTGTGAAGGGGAATCAAACAGTGAGCAGGTGGTCTGAAAGTGTGTCCCTCAGCTATCCACCCTCTCTGGAGACTTCAGAGGTTGGATTTGAGAAAACATTGCTTAATTAGCTCATCAGACTCCCTGAACCTGGAAGTAATTGGGTTTTGATTCACTTTTCATAATATGCTTTGTTTTTATGAACCTTGTGTGGAACATTCACTATGTAAATAAATTATATTTTTACTTTTTCCTCTTCTCCCCACACTGGGCTCATTTAATACTCACTTGGCTTGTATCTTAGAAGAAAACAATCACAAACCGGAAAGACCAGAGCACTTTAGTTTAAAAAAATTCCATATTCTGGAGCTGAAAATTTAATTCAGTCTCAGCAAAATAGCAAGCATATGTAGTCTTTGGAGGCATTTTTATTAACATATCAAAAAGCTCATTAAATCATTACTGCCTGGCTGCCTTAGTGTCTAAATACTGCCTAAAGATATAAGATTAACTCAATAATTTAGCAGTCAGGTATCTACAGTTCGGCTGGACTTAAGTGGAATTTGAGGTAGATCTCCAGGGAGCAGCAAAATACTGTTCAGGACCACCTCAGCTAATGATAGTTGAGATGGTTTGGTTATTGAAAGCAAGGCAGCAGCACAAGCATGGCTATATTTTTATATGATGGAGCTCTCTAGTAAGCAATTCCCTTGACAGGTTAGACTCAGTCCTGGTGAAGGGCTATGCCTGACGGGGAACCTTGTGATGCTGAAGTGCATTGACCAAAACGTCTGTCACTCATCAGAACTCTCTCATATCTATGTCATTGCCCCTGTTGGATTTACATTTGCACCTAAAATTAGTTGCTTAATACTCCCTACCCTGCTGGTTTGCTGGCGTTTCCAGCCCCTGTTGCGGGAATGGCACACATGCTCTCCGTGTCCACTCCTCCGGCATGACGGCTCACATGCCAGCCCCTCTTGTCAGCACACTGAGCTGAGAATGGCAGTGTCCCAGCTACAAACGCAAGCCATGTCCTCCCTCCCTGCTGTGAGCAGTGATGTCCCGGTGGCTACAGAGGATGTCGTACCTTCAGCCAGCCAGGACCCATGCGCAGGTCAGAAGGCTTCACTGCAGCATACAGGCTCTGTGGGGACCTGAGAGCTGCCTTCAAGGGCTGGTCTCTTGGCGCAGGCATCCCATACTCTGTTTGGACTTTGTACGTAGCCTTGGTATCTGATTCACTCCAGTATCATTTCAGTTTTATAGCATATTAAGTCCATCCAGGCCTTTGCTGTCAGCAAGAGTGATTTAGGGCCTTTAGACAGCCTTACCCTGGTCCATAGGGGATACCTAGACAAGTGCTGCTAAATTGTCTTCAGGAGTAAGTTCAACTAATGTAGATCTTGAAAGGACATCCAGCCTTTAGCTAGATGTGACTGAAATGTCCTTTTTCTGCCCCCTCCGGAGCTAGAATCTCAACCAATAACTCCAGCATTTAAAAAAAAAAAAAGTATTTTAGTCCCTTGGCTACTGGACAAAGCCGTGCTGTTTAGTCAGTATTGTACCAGACTATTAAATATCCGCTGTGTGAGAGACAGCCTTGTGTTCAGAGTACTTGCCTGGCAAATGCAACAAATATTTAAGGATTTTATACACAAAGTGGAAGTCTTTCAAGAGTAGAAAGAGAGAAAAATCCCCTGCAGAATTTCTTAAACTCCCTGGGGAAAGTGCCAGGCAGTAAGCCAGACCCCTGCTCGAATGTAGCTCTAGAGATAAGGTTTGAATTTGAGGCTAATGCTGCACCTTGCTCCTTCCATCTCCTTATTACCCTCCTCGCTCTGACTCTAAATTCATTAAAAATGACCCAAACCAAAATGAAGCACCATGTTTCAGGTCACACAAAAATGCTTCATTCAAATCAAATGGATTTGTACCGTTTTGGTTTTTTTTACAATGGCATCTTAGCTTTAACAGCACTTTTTTCCCCCCCGTTCATTTATTAAATTAAGCCAACAGTTGCTCACACAGCTGTACTTTAGCTAGTGCACTGTTTTCACTGTTATTGCTGAGTAACATCAGAGGGAAAGGCCACAGTAGACTATGTGTTTATCCTTGTGATGCATAGGGGAAACAGCAAGGTTTCTGCTACAGGATGCATGCGGGATGGAGGGATGGAGGAACAGAACAGGATATTGCTCTCTTGCCTTCAGCTGGTTACATGTCCGGTTCTCCCTGAGCTCTCAGATGTTGCCTTTCACATATTCTGCACTGTGGATGGGTCTCAGATGTTTCTCTTTCTTCAGTGACTGTGTGACAGATGGGGAGTGCCAGAAGAGTCTTACAGTAGACATGCTCTCCATTTTTACATGCTCCAATGTATGCAAAAAAAGAAAGCCCAGGATTAAAATGCTCCTGTAACTATGGACACTTATGTTGTTACCATGCTCGTGTCCCTTAAAGAATCCTGCACCAGGAGTGATCTTAAGAAGGAGTTATGATTGCGGGGTTAAACACTGGGAAATTAGGAAACATCAGCATAAATGATATTTGAGCAATCTTCTCTGTCTGTACAGTACTACGGTATTGACCTACATTCAATAAAAAGAAGCTAAATAAAACAGAATGTGTGATTCTGTGATTCTATGATTTAACTCCTGCTTAATTTTTCATATTTTCACAAAACGATGAGGAGCAGGAATTCCATCAGCTGACCAGCCAAGGGAAGCTGTGTGTGTTAGAGGGAGGAGGTAGGAATCTGCTGCTGACCTCCCCGCAGGAGGAGCCCAGGCACTGGGAGGAGACAAGCCCCAGGTCTCACCCCAGGTTTTACGCCAGGACCACAGCGTGGCAAGCTGGGCATCTTGGCTGTACTCCAGCTCTGGTAAAAATGGTCTCTTTCACCCCCCTGTTTTTGAGTGGCACCCATGGCAGTGGCCTGTGGTGGGCACTGGGGTGATGGCAGGTGTTGTCCTGTTCATTTATGTCTACAGCAAATCTGGAGCTTTGGGGAAACTTAGCTGCTAAATTCTGCCAGAGTGAGCGGTGGTTTTCAGAGGCCCCAGACTCCATCACCTGTGGGAATTTTTTTAGTCTCAGCACAAGGCAACCCCCTTTTCAAACACCAAGGGTCTGCTCCAGGATAGGAGAGTACTAAAGATCCAAAGTGAAACATTTTAGGGGCGTGGGAGGGAGCGGAAGGGGACATGGGGTGAATCTTCTTAGCCTCTTTCTAAACATGATGTTTTGGCTGGAAGTTTCCAAAGGAAATCAACCTGAGAGAGATACCAAGGATAGAAATATTCAGGCTGGGTAAAAATCTTGGATAAAGTCATGGGCAACTGAAAATAAGGCCTTGAAACAGCAAATCTGAGGATATTTTGAACTGCATCTGTTGCTATCTGTGGTGCCTGCCAAAACAAGAGCCTCTCTCATCCCCCCTCTGTTTCTGACAAGTTATGTGTGAGGTGCTCATGGACCAGTTTTGCAGGCAGAGGGAAATGCAGCTGCCTGTGAGATGGTTGCAGAACTGGGGACTACAACATCTCAGATGAGGGAAGGAAGACAGATACATTTGAGTCTATCTTTAGAATAGGTTTTATGTAGGCAGAAGTCAAATATATTTAACAGGAGTGTAGTCAGGATTCCAGCCCTCCACATAAAAACAAGTACAATCAACTTAAAATGCTGAAAGAGACCTTTTACTTTCAGTTTTTTTCCAAAGCTATTAAAATGTATCAGAGAAAATAATTCAGATTTATAAAAATCTTTATTGTAAGAAAGGAAAATCTCCTAACAGCTGTAGCTGAGACAATACCTTTGACTTATCACATTTTTGAGATAATTAAGCTAAATATTCAGACTGCATATATGCCTTCAGGCAAATACTTAATCATCTGCTTTTTTGTTGTTGCTGTAAGGGTAGTTATTTATGGTAATTTGCCAGTGATGAGTGGAAAGCAACGGTTCTAATCTTCATCTTCGCTATTCTGCTGGGCATGCTACACTGCAGACAGCACACGGTGGTGTATTAATCACGTGAACGGGTTTATGGTCACTGTTCTCACTGATGCTAATGGAGATAATGTACATTCATAAATCCTGCAAGCTTCCAGATGGCAGCATGCTTACTAACTAGCAGATATGACTAGAAAATATTAAGAAATATACAATTATTGTCCTAATTTGCTTCAGACTCAAGGTTCCCTGGAGAACCAATGCAGGCTAGAGATGTTTTGGTAAGTATAACCAAATTATGGAGTAAGTACAGCAACTGATTTCTGTGTATGATTCAAATTCCAGAATAGCAAACCCTCTCCAATGAAAAGCTAAAATTCCAACCTGACACCCCATGTCAAAGGTTTTCCTTGTGAGGCAAGCAATGGAAGAGCAGCTGGGACAGTCAGATTTCCCTGGCACCCAGGCCAGTGACTGCCAGGAGGTTGCAACAGATCCTTGCCATGAGCTCGCCCACATGTAAACTCATACACACCTTCCTACACTGACAACGATGCTTACAGGAGATAAGGATTGAATGCTAATATCAATAGTGATTTGAGTGATTGCCCTTGAAACCCGAAGAAGGTTAACAAAGGGATGAAGACAGGCTAGACAGCCCCTGGCGCAAGCAGAGCACTGACACCCTGCAGCCTTGACCCTGAGCCCCAGGCTGAAAGGAGATCTAATGGTATGAGATCTATTGCACACAGGACGTGTAGTTAATTTCAGAAGGCCACAGACATACTGGTGGGAAGGGACACCAGGAGGTCTCCACTCCACCCTCCCACTCAGAGCGACGCTATCAAACAGCACTGGATCAAGCTGACTGTGGCTTTGTCCAGCTAAATCTGGTAAACCTCCAAAGATGGGGATTTCCATTCTCCCGGTATCTGATTCCAGTTTTGCACTACCCTCCAGGTAGGTGAGTTTTTCCTAATGCTCTGCCTGAACTTGCCAAGCTACACTCTGCGGCCTTTTCCCTTGTTAGATGTCTGCCACTATCAAGAAGAGTTTGTCCACCTCTTTGCAACTGCCTCTTCAAGTAGTTGTAGGCTGCTATTAGATCCCCCCTCTTAGCTTCCTCTCTACTAGATATATAGTTTTTTGTGTGCTATATGTTATAACAAAAAATTGTGATCCAGAGTTGTCTTTGGTAAGAAAATAATTCTGCTGCAATTGCAGAGAGGCCTGAAAAGAGTTGTTTAAAATTTATGTACTAATTAGCATTTCTGTATCTCTCATCCTTGAACATCCAAACCTTTTTGGCCCTGAAATGATTTGCTTGAACTTTGACAGATGTGGTAAGAAGAAGACGGTATTTTCATCATTTGGTCCCAAGGCCAAGTTCTTCAGTGCTGCTGAAAATGCAGTTTTCTTGGCACAAATAAAGACATTTTATGTGAATAAAATTAGGATTTTTTGGCATACTCCAGCTGGCAGCTTTCAGAAACTTTACAACATCTGAGGAAAAAACCTGAAATGGGAAAGGAAAACTGAAGCATATGACACCATGTACGGCCTTTGCTTATGGGCTTTATTTGGAAGATGCTGGACTTCTGCCCCAGCTCTACTGCACAGTCCTTGTGTTATATCGAACCTATCTGATAAGGTCAGATGTGGCTGGGGGCAGCTTTGTACTTTTCCAGCGTCACACCTACATATATCCATCTCTCTCCCTGCCAAAACATTACCATGGGATACGGAAAAGCAGTCATGCACTACACTCTGTGATTCATGTTTTTTGGGGTAGTTCTGTCATCTCTGTGGCATACAATTCTTTCGTCATGACGCAAACTGTGGCCAGTGTGTATATAGGTGCTGCAAACAACTTCTGGGTGGAATTCATTTCAAGTAAGACTAGAAGTCTTGGCCGAATCTGCAGTTCGTTATATGAGCTCCCTTTGCAGCCAAGGGACAGGAATGGGCACCTTTGGAGGGTGTTTCACCTGTCCTGTTTTGTAGGTTCTTGCCTGTTCCTCCCGACTGACTCCCAAGGGAGCATCACTAGCTCCCTGAGGCTGACAGCTGAGCATCACGGCTCAGGTTAGGTCCGCTGGACCTTGCTTCTGGGGATTAAATTGAAATAGCATTCTCTTACAGTTCACTACTCCGAAGTCGTTGCTTTTCAGAAAGCAGTCTGGCTTTTCCCTTATTCCTCCTACAACCAGGGACAGGTTTAGTTTTGACAGGTTAGAGACTGGAGCCAAACAATTGTGGGTGACAATCAATAGGGATTATTGTTGAGGGTACAGTTGTAAAACTATAACACTAGGAAGAAAAAAGAGGGACTGTAGACGTTAAAATTAATGTTTATAAAATGTTTGCCAAAAAATAATTTATTAGACAAGTAACACCGGTCCAGTTTTCCTGATAATTCTTTGTTTATGTCATCCAGCATTCCTTCACTTGCAGTTGTGATGTATCACTTATTTCTTTAGGGCTATTCCAGAAAATAAGACGACCATATTAAGTGCTAACAGGACCTCTGGGACACAAAACACTGTCTAAATACTTTGAATTCATTCACCTTTAAAAACATAAAATAAATCATGAACTAATCAGATTCCTCCTTGAAACTCGCCTGTAAACCATACATGTTTTTTGAATCCAGTTTCTCAAAATGTCTTCCTTATTACACTAACCTTTTCTAGTGATTCTTTTCTGATCTAGATGCAGCAACAAATCAAGCATGGTAAGTGTATTTCTGAAGTGCAGTAAAAGAAATCCTTAGAACATTAAAAATATAAGTATACACCATCACACGTGTTTTATTACCTGTGCATCTTTGCAAGAGGCAAGGTGATACAGCTAAAGAATTGAACAAGAGAAGAAAAAAACCTTGCTGTCATTCACACATCTGAAGAACCAATTTTTCTCTTGACTGATGATGTCATCTTCCTAGCAAAAAGTGTTGAGAGGGGCCGGGGGATAATGGGTAATAATAACTCATCTCGTAGTCTTTATAATTTTTCAGTGGGTCTGGTTTGTAAGATTTGTAATTGTTTTTACTGCACATGTGCCTGAAACAGATGCAAAAGCACATTTTAGGAAAGAAAACCACCAAAAACTTCTGGAATTTTGCAGGTTTCAGGTGGAAGCATTCGAGCAACTCTGTCTCTCCGTGAGTTTGCCTGGACAGCAACAGTCCCAGAGGCTTTAGCAGGGCTTCAGGTGTGAGTGTGCCACTGTGCACGTGGCCCAGGGAGTCTTGGAGTAGGACTGAGTATGTGGAGGTGTAACACACTGTTGATTGAGGATATAGCATGAGAATACAGAAGGTATAGGACCTCTGGAAGGTAACGTAATGTTTTGGGTTTGCATGGCAAGGTTTTGGTAGCAGGGGGGCCACAGCGGTGGCAGCTTCTGCAAAAAGCTGCTAGAAGCTTCCCCTGTGTCTGACACCAACTGGCTCCGAGACGGACCTGCTCCTGGCCAAGGCCAAGCCCATCAGCAACAGTGGTAGCGCCTCTGGGATAACAGAGTTAAGAACAAAAAAAAAAAATAACCCACAACCAGGGGAGTTTTGCAGCCAGAGAGAGAAGTGAGAAGACGTGAGAAACTTTGCAGACACCCAGGTCAGTGAAGAAGGAGGGGGAGGAGATGCTCCACACACCAGAGCAGAGATTCTCCTGCAGCCGACCATGGTGAGGCAGGCTGTCCCCCTGCAGCCCATGGAAGAGGGATGATGGGGCATATTGATTCCACCTGCAGCCCATGGAGGACTCCATACTGGAGCAGGTGGAGACACCTGAAGGAGGTTGTGACCCAATGGGAAGCCTGTGCTGGAGCAGGCTCCTGGCAGGACCTCTGGTTCCATGGAGAGAGGAGCCCACGTCAGAACAGGTTTGCTGGCAGGACTTGTGACCCACACTGGAGCAGTCTGCTCCTGAAGGTCTGCACCTGGTGGGAGAGACCTGTAAGAGCACTTTGTGAAGGACTGTAACCCGTGGGAAGGACTCATGTTGAAGGAGTTCATTGAGGACTGTCTCCTGTGGGAGGGACCCCACGTTGGAGCAGAGACAGAGTGTGAGGAGTCCTTCCCCTGAGGAAGAAGAAGCAGCTGAAACAAGGTGACTGTATCCCCCCTTCCCTGTGCCGCTGAGGGAGGGAAGCAAGGAGATCGGGAATGAAGAAGGGAGGGGTGAGGTGAGGATATTTTAAGTTTTGGTTTTATTTCTCACTGCTCTACTCTGTGTTCTGCCTGGTAATAAATTAGATTAATTCCTCTCTAAGTCTGGTGTGTTTTGCCCAGGACAGTAATTGGTGAAAAGCCTTTCCTTACCCTTATCTTGACCCACAAGCTGGTCATTACACCTTTTCTGCTCTGTTTAGTTAAGGAGGGAAAGTGATAGAGCGGCTTTGGTGGGCACCTGGACTTCAGCCAGGGTCAACCCACCACACATAAGATTATTAAAAAAAAAGAGTCCTGTCCATCCTGCCTGCTGTCTGCAGCTCTAAACCCACCAGCATACACCTTCATGCAAAAATATAATAAAACCTTCTAACAAAATAAAGTGTGTGGCTCAACAGCAACAGTAGGAAGGCTATGAAAGGGAAAACCTAGAATTTACAACATGGAGAGATTATCCAAATGAGGGAACAGAACACCAATAAAACATGGCAGGTCAAGTGCAAACAGAAAAATAAAAGAGCTACAGAAGAATTGAACTGTGCCTGCAAAGGGGGATAACAAAAAGCTCTTTAAATAGCTCAAAACCAGGAACACAGTAAGGAAACTGGTAGGATCACTTGACCAACATGAAAGAGGGATTCTCACAGATGATGAAGCCAGAGTAGAAAAGATCAGTAAAGACCTTGGGCAGATTCTTTGGCAAATAAATCAGAAGAGCTAGATCAGGCTGAGGTGAAGATACAGGGTGTAGCAGTCTAAACAGGTAAGCTACACGCTAACTAGTCATGAGAACTGGATGATACTGGTGTGGGAGTGCTGAAAAGTTCCTATATGAAAGTAGGGGGCTGTGGGTCAAGGCATGTGAGCTGCCGTTACAAACAACCACTGTGCCAGAGATCTTGTGGATTTCCAGTGAAACTCCTATCCACAAAAGGGCTCCAAAAAGGGGACCATCAGTCCGTGACTCTGACTTCCAGCTCCGGTAAGAAGGCAAACTCCAATGCAGAACAGGATCATTGAACAAATGGGTTAGCATGATCTCTGGGGAGATCTCAACAGAGCCTCTGTGTCTCTAACCTTGGTGTTCTGGGAGGGTAGTAGGAAGCATGTGGATAAGGGATGCACTCATACTTGGGTGTACCAAATGTGGATTTGCAAAAAGCTTGTGATAAAGTTCCACACCAAAGGTTGTGAAAGTAGTTATGTTGCTATGGGACTGGAGAAAGGTCCTTTTTCGGACTGAAAGCCGTTGGAGGATTGGAAGCAAATTACAAGTCTTAATTACCACTTTCCAAGATAGAGAAGAGTCAGCGGTAGTGTTCTCGAGGGATCACTGCTGGGACACATTTTGTTCTGCATCTTCACCTGTGACTTAGTGAAAGAAAAGTGCAGTGAAATGTCCATGTTTGGAGATGATATTAAAGTCTTTTGAGTGAAATGAAAAGCCGATGGCGAAAAATTTTAGAAAGACCTCACAAAACTGGGTTAGCTAAAATGTGGCAGTACAGCTTTTGTATACATAAATTTGAGGTAAGGAGAAATAATTCAAAGATGCATGTACAGTGATGGACCTGGAAATGGTGGTTACAAGGTCAGCAAGAGAACTTGGAGCCCTTATGGACTCCTCCAAAATCATTGGCTCAGTGTTTAGTGGCACTCAAGAAAGCCCAACAAACTGGAAGGGTACTACTAGTCTGAAAGTACTACTACTTCTCAGGAAGAGTATTGAGAAAAAAGACATCACTTTGCCACTATGTACATTTTTGCCACTATAGAAAATCTTGGTGCATCCACATCGTGAAAAACATCTACAGTTCTGGCGTCTGTATCTGAAGAATGATGTGACGGAGTTAGAAGTAGTACAGGGGAGGGCAACTAAAAGAGTCAAGAGAGCAAGAGAAACCAAAAGATTGGGACTTTTCAATCTGGAGAGAAGATGGCTGTGAGGAGATACGGTCAGGGTACAGTATCATAAAGACAGTGGATAAGAATAATTTATTAGTCAAATTCCACAAGTGCTTGGGGTGCCATTGAAACTAGTAGGAAATTGGCTTAAACCAGATCTTACTTTAGATTCTAAGTATCAAGGTTTTTCAAAACAGAAAATACTTCTTTACAAGTGGGTAGTGATTTTTTTTTTTGCTTTCCTGCCCCAGGAGGTTGTGGAGCTACTTTTCTGTATTAAGATTTATTCTGACTTTAAAACTCTTAGCCATCCCTAGAAAAAGTCAGAGTTCTGAAAAAGAAATAGTGTTTGTTAAAAATATCCTTGTTCCTAATCTCACCCAGGAGCTGAGGTTATGCAGGGGAGAGTTTTTTCTTTAGTGAAAGGAGGCATGCCATCCACATATAAATTAACACAAGCAAAAAGGGGGGGAAACCTGGGGCAAATCTAAGTACTCCTCAGGTAAAAATCTCAGACCTGAAGCCCACTGTGAAAATGACAACGCAGACTGCACACCAGCATCATAACACACCAGCTGTGATTACAGCCATCACACAGCCAGTGGTACAAAATATCCTTCCATGTTTTATGTTGAACAAAAGATTTATCTACCAGGACTTTATCCTGAGAAGAAAATGAAACCCAACCGAAGAGGAGGTTTGGCTTTGTCCCTGCTGTGTCCCTTCCTTCTCTGGCCTGGCTTCATCTCTGCTGCGTCCTGTGGAGCCCATGCCCTCCTCTGTCCCGGTACTCCTCCATCCCAGGCACCCATTGGGGCAGAGCACTTCCAGACAGCTCATGGGAGTACCGGTGAAGGTCAGGCTTGTGACTGGTACAAGAGTAAGCCAGAGAAATTGTCCTTGCCACCCTGATCTCTGCTGTGGGCTGTGAGCTGGCAGCTCTTGCCCTGCTCTCCCTCTCCTCATCCCATCCACCTCAATGGACACTCTTCAAAGCATGATTTGTCTTCTTCTGCACAAGTTCCAAAGCTGACCTGGCCGCTACCTCCCACAAACTTACCTTCTAGGTGTTTTAAATTTTGTGGTTGGTACTTGCTTCTGCCATTAGGTACATTTGAAAATCTTGCTTTCAAACACATTTTGAAAGTTACTGGGTTTTTTTCCATTTGTTGTTCCCACAGGATTTCTCCCATCCCAGGTGTTCTCCGATTTCTACTGGCAGAGGGATTAACACGTGGACTAGTCGCTGGATGGTGTCACTTGATGTAATGGTGTTGAAAACCAGATGTTATTTGCACATACTTATGCACTTTTAATGCTGTATGTGTAGCATTAATGTATGAAAGTTGTTCATACAGACATTTCCCAGTCTTCCCAACTCAGCATGGACTGTGTCATTCAGCTCTGCTGGAAACCTCTAACTGTTGATATTCAATGATTTTCATATAGAGAATAATGCAGGCACTAATGGCTTGATCTGAGTTCTTCCACAGTGTCTCTGTGTGTGTTTTTGTGTGTGAGGCTGTTTGCTGCTGCACATATACATTTGCTGGGCAAAATCAGGTCACATGGATTTATAGTATATAAACAAATACTTTTGAATATACTGATTTTATTTAATATATTATGGTTTCCTTTTTTTTTCTCTTCCCTTTCAGATCTTGATCTGTAGCTTATTAAATTGCTATTAGAATAATGCTACATGGCAAACATTACCTTTATGGCTCTGTGTCTGAGATGCTTTAAAGACAAAGAAAGAGAAAGAAAGTGGAATGAGAGCATTCTGTTAAAATCAGCTGCTTAGTTGCTATAAACCTCCATACAGTGTCAGGAGACCTGGTAACAATCCCTCAAAAACCACTAGGAACTCAGAAAATGTTGGAATGTGTCTGTCCTGTAGGAGACCCCCCTCCTCTTGTCTAGAAGACTCCTAAAATCTTGACAGAACAGAAAACTGTGCTTGACAGTTCTTATGGAGATCGAGAGAGCTGGAGATGGTTTGCTGGGTTAGAAAGTGCAGCAACAGCATTAATGCAGATCCTGGCTTATCTTCACAGCAACAGAGGCCGTTTGTAAAAGCACATTATCAGTGCTGGCATACAGACAGCTTAGAGGAGTTTCAAATATTCTCGGAGAAAAACATCACCTTTAATTCATGTTCAGAGGAGTGGTTCCACTGCTGATGTAAAAGGTGGAGTTCACTGGCTTTGGGACTGATATGGTGATGAAGAGCCTTGCAGGATCATGGCTTCTTCTGGACCAGGGTTTTATGAGAGCCTGCTGGTTCTTGCAGATACTCCAGAAAATGCTGAGGAAGATCTCTGCACCCTGCTGGGCTCTGTTTCACTTCTGAGCAACTCATGGGAAGTACAGCTCATAGGACCATGCTGATTCCCTGATGGTTCAGACTCCCTTCTTAAATGTCTGGAGGCAGATTCTGTCTTCGTGTTGCTGAGATGCTTGCGACAAATGTGTAGAGCTGATCCTGTCAGGCACTGAACACTCTGGATGGACCCAGCAATGAATGCAAGCACAGAACTGGTTCCTTTGACAAAAGGGGCAGGTTCAGATTGGATATTAGGAAGAACTTCTTCACGGAAAGAGTAGTGAGGCATTGGAACAGGGTCCCCAGAGAGGTGGTTGAATCATCGTCCCTGGAGATCTTCAAAAAACGCATAGATGCGGCACTCCAGGACATGGTCTAGTAGGCACGGTGGTGTTAGGTTGACGGTTGGACTTGATGATCTCAGAGGTCCTTTCCAACCTTAGCGATTCTATGATTCTATGAAAATCATTCATGTGTTCAAACTCACAATCAGACCCCTTTCTAGACCAAGCCAACGGACCCTGCTTTGAGCATGCCCAATCCAAAGAACTTACAAGAAATATCAGCACCCTTAACAAGCATGGTGATTTTGCTGGTCCAGCATATATGGGAGGAGATTTTGGAAGAAATGAGGAAGGAATCTGGGGGATCACAGCAGGGAGATCAGAGGGATGTGAATTCCGGGTCATCCGAAGCCTGAGCAGGGGGAATGAGTTGAGAGCTCTTCACAAGAGAGATCAAGTTGCTGGGCTGTAGTCACCTTAGTGGGGCATCCACCACAGTCAGGACCCCATGAGAAATTAACTTGTCATTAGGGCACTCAGCAGAGGGGCAGGTGCCAGGGGCATAGGCCAGGTTTTTCTCATCACTTAGTACAGCCTATGCACCTTGCTTGAGAAGAAGGTACCAAAGTGCTATCCTGGATCTCATCCTTCGTCCTTCTGTATGTCCAGGATGAGCAACGTAAGTCATCTTATGAACAGCTTTCATCCAGTCCTTTTCTGAGACCAGCAGTAGTAGCAATTCTTATGGTACACTGGAGTCCTCTGCCTATCAGGTGGGACATTTTCCCTTCATCATGACAGTGCCAATTAATGCTAGCTAGGAGAATCCCCTCTCTGAGAGCAGCGTGTCCTCAGTGAGAGGTATGTGCCAAGCTGGGCAGGATCAGCCTCTGACAGTTTTCCTGACATCTTCCAGCAGTAGGAGCTGGATGCTGCCCAAGGGGACCTTTCCCAGCACTCCCTCATCTCCTCTGCCAAGGACGGGAATGCCACATCCCCTTCCAGGGTTGTGTCAGCCCCCCCAAACTCCCATACATCTCAATCTCATTTCAATCTCCTGTCCTAAAAGTTTAATAAAGGTAATGACAGTTGTCTGCCCCAGGCCACCCCTGTAAGCCAGCAAAGAGTGCTCTGATCTTGTAAATCGCACTGTAAATTGCCTACATATCTCAGATTTTGTTAGTTTATTTGTTTCAGTTTGCCTCTGCAGCTCTCAGCTGGTGCTGGATGAGGGAGACCAGATCAGACCAGATCGACCACAGATTTGAGCCAGCATGGCAAATCTGGAACAATTTCTCTCTCTTTTTTTATTTTGCAATACAGCAGCAGCAAGTCAGCTTTGGAGCCAGCACCTCACAGTCCCTTGTGACTGTCAGAGATATAAAAATCTTGTGATGTTGCTTGGTAACACTCAAATGTAAGTACTGTACATGTCACAAGGACTGCACTGTATTTAATCAAAAGTAACAAATACTATATAAACACACCAAATTTAGGGGCATCTGCTATTAATTCAAAAGAGCAAGGGTAACAGTACTGTTCATAAATGTGAAATTCTCTACATATTAAATAGGAATTGCTGACAACATAGCACTTACCATATAATCTGTAAAAGTGGGGAAAAATATGATTCACTGGCCATTGATAAATCAAAGAAATCAATCTTATGGAGTAAAACCAAGACACAGCAAAGGCAGTCTGTCAGAATCAAACAAAACAGCATCCAAATTAACCCAGGCAAGATCCAGACTCTGGCTATAGCCACAGATCAAAACATTCCTCTGCATATAAACATCCTGCCATGGGGGCTGATCAACATCTCACATTAGTAATACTATATTCCCCAAGAAGAGCTTTCAAGGCACACATCAGCACAAAAGATGTGAAGTTCAAAGCCAACAATAAGAAAACAATTAGAAACAGACATTTCCTACTCAAGAACTTGACCAAGAATGGCAAGCTTTTTTTATTAGCACAATAATCCCTGCAGTGGCCAAAGAGAGTGCTCAGAGAAGTCAGAGAAGAGACAAAATAGTCTGCAAAAATTAGAATAACCATATACTAGTGGACAACATTTTATACGTGCATAGTGGGAAACAAAAAAAAAAACAGAGGAAGAATAACACAACAATAAATAAATTTAATGATTCAGAGTTTAAACTCCCCCCAAATGGGCTTCTGTTTATCTTACATATTTTTATATTGCTTTTACCCCAAAATTGGAACACTTTGTGGTCTTTAATGTATTTATAAACATGAAACCTTTCTGAGAAAGGGATTATCCCTTTTTTACATGTAGGGAAATGAGATCTTACACAGGTATACTCTGAAGAAGCAGTGAATTGAACCTGTTCCTTTTCAGTGTGAGGCTGGTCTTAGACTGTGCTCCCTTTCTTCACTGTAATTTTTCTCTAATCTCATATCATCATGCGATATATATGTGTTTCAGTAGATAAAATGGATGTACAATTTGTCCTATTCCATCAGGAAAATCTATTTCTTTCCACTACTGTGTCCTTTAAAGTTTGTGCTATGAACCAGTCTGCATCTGCACTCCTACTTCAGGAGCTCCTTTTCTCTACCCAGGCTTGCTTCGGCTCCCAGATTTTTGCTGCAGCTGTTAGAGGAAACATCCCATAGTTACTGTGATGGTGCTAGTCACAAAATGTTAAAATAAACATCACTTTTAACATTAAAATAAAACTATGCAATGGCTGTGCTGCTGGATTATGTTCTTCAGTCTTCCTTCTCTCTGTTTCTCACAACTGCTCCATCAAATGAAGGGCTTTACTTGCTCCACCTCAGAATTGTTCCTGTTACTGCTGTGGCTGCAGATACTTGAGGCCACTCTGGAATTAGCTTGTCCTTTCCAGTATTTGCTGCTCTTGTGATTTTTTTTGTTTTGTTTCTGTGGCAAATGCAATCTTGGTGAATTAATACTGAGGAACCGTCAAGGACAGACGTTTGCTTAGAGGTTTCCTGTGCAGTAATACAATCCAAGAAGAGACATGAGGCCACTGAAGATGGCCTAACCACAGGCAAGATCTTCCTGGCAGGGAGGCCCCCAGAGAGTGATTGCAGTGGGATGCACTTGCCCCATCTGAGCAGCAGCCCTGGGATCCCCTCCACCAGTGCTTTTGCTGAAATGCACCATCCACCACACTTCTTTTAGGCAGGAAAGGCAATTGTATGGGAAGGTTTATTCGGGGATCATCAATGATCCTCAAACGTTCCATGTCTTTGCTAACAGCACTTTGATGTGCTGTGTCATAAAAATGTTGGAGAACTTTGGCTAAGATCCAAGAGCAGATTTTTACTGTTCAGAACTATTTCTTCAGAAATACTAAACAAGATGGAACTGGGTTAGAGGAGGAGGTATTTATGCCAGAGGAATGAATCCTTGCAACGTTTTCCCTTCATGAACACTGTCTGTCACTGATGACCAGGGTTACCTGCCACTCTCCTGTGCTCAGCCTGAGAGGAAAGAATGGGTGTGGGAGGACCACACTGCCCTTCATTTCACACTGTAAGATTTTCCTTAATTTCATTCAGGAAAACATAGATCTCCCTGGAGCGGCCTGTCAGCATGAGCTGGTTTGGGGAGGGGGTTACAGAAGGGTAAAATCAACCTTCCCCTCCTGATTTTCTCAAACTTTTGGCAGCCCCTAGGAACATAAACCAAGTAATTTTGTAACTGTGCCTTATTAAAAACAAGTTAGAGAGAAAAAAAGAACAAGTTTAAAAAGTGGATGGGAGTGGTGATGAGTTCCAGGCCTGGTCCTGAGTGGCAGGTGGTTACCGGGAACCTTCCGAGGAGCCACACTTGGAAAGGTGCCCCAGGGACAGGCTCTGCAGTCGTATCTGTTAGCAATAATTTCTCTAGCAATTCTCTGAGGTTGTGTAATAAATATAGGCTCCAATAAAATAGATGGTGCTTGTATTTAATGATGACTGTGCTCAGAAAGAGCTTGCACTGTGTCAAGAGGGCCATAAGGTGAAAAAAGTGAAATGTAACCTGAAAAATATTATGCAGCTATGAAGCTACATTTGGATCGATTAAATGGATGAGCAGAGTCAAAAATCAATGCAGGCCCTCCACTCTGGGAAATGACTGTGAATGCACTACTCTTAAATCCTTTGAAGATATGTGCCAAGCAAATTCCCATATGGGCATTTCCATCTTCCACTGATTGCCCTCAAAATGAAACCCATTCAATGAACTCAGTCATTCCAAAGGTAAGATTTTTCCAGGGACCCTATATCTAAGGTAACCAGCCTGCTATAACTTCCAAGTACAAAGCACAGACATCAGCTCCAGCTGCAGGTCCTGGGTTCGTTCCCTGGGTTCGTTCCCAGGGTTATTTGAGATGCTGGTTTCTGCACAGAGGTTGGGTGTTTCACCTGTTCTTCTGCAAAGCAGTGGCCTATGAAAGGAAAAGTGAATTCAGGATGTTGTGAATGAAGCGTGTTTAGACAATAGTGCTAACCAGCATGATCACCTTATGGCACAAATGTTTAGACAAAGTCTGGTATGCTAAAGGTTATTTCTGTTAAGAGGAGAAAATGATTCTACCATGAGGTTTCAACATTGAACCATTCTGTTTACTTTTTGAGACTAATGAAACTCTGTTTCTCTGAACACAGAGAAATGAAATAGAAATTAGCTATTTCTTTCCACTGAGTTTCAAGCTCCTGCCAATCAACCCTCAGCCCCAGAGGTCTCCCTTTTGGCTTGTTCTGGGACCTATAACCTTTCACCTTTTTTTCACATTGACATAAACCTTTAGGAAAAATAGCCAGTGACATTTCTTCATTGACATGTCATTCTGGTTTAGAGAGTTGTGTCACAGAAGCCGCTGTTATTTCAGCTATTTGAGTTCATAATGGAGTGTAACTGTTCCTTGATGGTATCATGAGTGGATGTCAGCAGTTTGTACCCCAACCATAACAATGATTCACTAGAAATGCCTGAAATAACTATAATGCATTAGCCATCAACTTTATCGTTATACAAGGTGGATGGGCAGGGACACCAGAAGAAGCACAGTAGTGATCACGAAAGTCAACCATTCCATCACAAATGGACAGCAATACCTGATTAAACAAAACCAGTGAAATATTTTGGAATTCTCCTGAAGACGACCCCATTTCCAAGCCCCACTACCCACAGGCTTCCAAACAATAGATTTCAACCTGGATGAAGGGTAAAGTGTTACAGATGATCTTTTTTTTTTCATATCAGTGCGTAAACAAATTTTAAAATTTGAGGCAGTGCTAATTTTGTTGGTTTCTACCTCAGAACTCTGTCCAATTGCAGTACATTTAATTTTTAAGTGATTTTCATTACCCTGTAATTATTTTGCCCGTGATGCTAACTTCTCTTCTAATTTCTCTCTCTTCCCCTATTACTTGAATATAATGTCATAGAATCACAGAATCATAGAATATCCCAAGTTGGAAGGGTCCCATAAAGATCATTGAATCTGACTCCTGGCTCCACACAGGACCAGCTGAATCAGAGCATATGACTGAGAGCATTGTCCAGATGCTTCGTGTTACTGTAGAGCTGCTCCTTAGTGTTGGGATCATGGTAGACAACAAAACGGAAGTGTTAGCCTTATTTTTCACCATGCCCTCTCTTTTTCATCAAAGAGAAATTAAACTCCATAAGAAAATCCATCATTTCTTCATAGTAATTTTCAGATGCTGTTGGAATAATGATTCTTTAAGAGAAGGGCGAATCCGATGTGTGTTGTGGAATTTTGAATGGATACTGAAGAACCTGCTATGAAGTGGAGTGCTCCAGCCACTGCATGGTGGAGCAGCAGGTCTTCCAGCCAGGAGAACGCCAGTATGAGACACACTACCTAGGACTGACAATGTGCTGTGTGGCTCCTGGAGAGCCACTGCAGACTGCCTAGGGATGAAATGTAAAATTCCCTTTTGCAAGAAAGCCCTTATAACTCAGGTCTGGTTTACCCATTTGATGTTAAACTGCTCTGAAGGGTCAGTGCGTTATTGCTATGTGGAGCAGAGGAGGTCAGCATGAAGGTCATGCCCAGTTCGCAAGGCTGTGTGATGGGGTTCATTGGGACCCACCAGCGACAGAGGCTCACAGATGTATCGCTGAAACATTGGCAATGACACATGCCTACCAAGGGCATCACCATCTCTCTGGGAGTGGTAGCTGTTAGGCCAACTGTGTTCATATACCATTGGAAATTTAAAAATAGATCATGCTCAAGGCAAGGTTCACCCCTGCAATACAGCATCAGAAACAACCTAGAATTTGCAATAAACAGAGACAGAGCTGTTGACTGGAAAAACTTATATGCAGGCCTTCTCCAAACCTTCAGAGCTTTCACCTTTTCCAAGTTCCCACTAAGCTGCTCACAAATGCTGGCACCTGTGACCACACGTATGCCTGTGCTGCAGGTAGGAGCACATGCTAAAGGCTACCCTTAGAGCAGCGCCATGAGTATATTTGCAGAAATGGTACATAAGGGTATAGAAGAGGCCTGGAAAGTGGAGGAAGGCAATTATTACCTGGGAGAGGATGTGTAAAGGTAAATAGGGTAGTTCACAGGAAGAAAACATGGTTTGGAGACAAAAGCATGAAGATGAGATGGAGCTGGAAGAGAGAGTGCAAGTCTGCTATGGGAAGCAATAGGAAGCTGGGGGAGGGCATGGAGAGGCTGCCTACATTTGTAATGTACAGTAGTAAAGAAAGCCTGGCCACACCACTCCAAGGGACTGAAACAGGCCAGGGAACATCCTGGAGCACTGCAACTTGGTTGTCTGTACTAGCCCTAGCTATTTATTGGGGGTAGTTTACAAATGGCCACAGTTTTGGAGGCTGAGAGATCTACCTGTAGGTCACTCTGGGCCAGCTGGCCTTGCCTTCAGAGGATAGTCCTAGGCACATTTCATTGACCGCTACAGATACAGCTTTTTTTTGTATGCTTTTCAGATTATGTGCCATTTCAAGAGGTCCCAGATGTGACTGAAGCACCTGCAGAGGAGTAAAGTGGTGTCCTGCTTCATTAAATTGGCAATGTAGAGCCTAGTTTCACAGCTCACCTGTGATGTGGGTTGATCTTTGTAATATGAAGCCTGGTGTCACAGAGCAGGCAATGAAGCCCTAGTCAGAGCATGCACAGCAGTTCTGGTCCTTGCCGGCTTTACAGCGTGCTGCCTTGTGTATGTGCGGTAGATGCAGCATCAAAACGGTGCCACATTGACTCAGGGATTTTTCCAAAGAGCAAGTCCTGCTCCAAAGTACTTAGATCTTATTGTTTAGAATAGGTTGAAGAAGTCAAGTTGGAAAACAGAAGGACAAAGACTGCAAGGTGACAGATGAGATAATCAAAGCCAAACATAGTTCAGAGAGATGAGAAAAGCCTCAAAAGAGCTCAGAGCCACTGAAGCATACACAGAGGAACCCTCAAATACACTGAAGGCTCAGTGAGGTGACGAGAATGTGAAGCTCACTAAAGACCCTGGAAATGGCCGGCCTCAATCATCCAATGCTGACAAACTAATTTAGGGGATCAGGCAAGAGCTGGTAGAGGCATTAAGGGGACAGGTCTGGAAGAATTTACAGATACAGGGAAGGGAGAAGGCAGGGTGGTCACTGGATATGCTTTGTGAGAGGTCATTAGAGGGATTTGGAGGAACAAGGCAAAGATGCAAGAAAACATTTGTCTGATGATGTTGAAAAGAGTAGGCTTTCTCTGTAACAGCGGTTATCTGAAATAGCAGTATGCTACTGCAGACACTCTTCTGTCCCTACAATAACACATAGTCCTTCCTTCCTTCCTTCCTTCCTTCCTTCCTTCCTTCCTTCCTTCCTTNTCTTCCTTCCTTCCTTCCCTCCTTCCTTCCTTACTTCCTTCCTTCCTTCCTTCCTTCCTTCCTTCCTTCCTTCCTTCCTTCCTTCCTTCCTTCCTTCCTTCCCTTCTTTTCTTCCTTCCCTTCTTTTCTTCTCTTCTCTCCCTCCTTCCTTCCTTCCCTGCAAACACTTACTAACTGGAACACTGCAGGTCTAAGGCAAGCAGATGGTCTGCAGGCAGAAAGAGATGTTCAAGCTGCCTGGCTCAGAGGCATCACTACACGTCTACTCAGACCAGGGTCTATTTTGGGCTGATCCCCTCCTTGGCACAGTCCTGAGCTCCTCCTGTGATTCTGCCAAACTGTGAGCTGAGTCTCCGTTTTTTTGTTTTTTTTTTTTTGACAGAACTGGCACATGTTATTCTTCATTCACAATCTGTTTTTATAGTCATTTTTATAGCAAATAGCCAAATGAAACAACATTTTATTGCGTAACAAGACAGCCCAGAAATAGTGAAAAGAAGGTGAGAAATGCATTATCAGGAATGAAATTAATCTTTAAGAAAAGAAGTTTGAGAGCAAGTTAGCTCATGCCTTTGTGCTATTTTTATGACTCCTACTATTGCATTGTCAGGTCCTGGCATAGCACCATGTCTGGAGCTCCAGCCTGTGCTGCCGACTGCAAAATAAGCACTCACTTCGGAATGCTTTTCTCATTTTGTAAATCATCTTTCCCTAAAGAAAATCAATGAACAAGTGACCCAGACAGTCGGGTTCACTCACTCCAACGGTGCTGCAAAGCCTGGGATGCCAAGGCCTGCCTGTGTCTGATGCTTGCTGCTTCCACCACACACTCGAACACTGGTTAAATGGAGTAGGAACAATCCCATCTGCCCCCAGCGTCCCAGCAAGGTGTGCAGGTGAGGGCTTCTCTTTAAGAAAGGCACCTGCCGTGCTGCCAGGTTGAATGAGACACAGCCACTCAAACGCTGACCGCTGACGCCTGTATTTCCACCACTGAGCTCTCCAGCAGTCCTGCCCGAAACACAAACATTGCTTTCACATTCTTCTTCTTGAACACATGCCATCGGCAGCTCCCGAAAGCAGTTGCATATCTTCTGTCAGTCTGCACTGCTCCCACACCTCACAGATGCTCCTCTAAGTGCCTCCTCGCAACAGCAGCTTTTCATCCAAGGGTAGCCGTGGAGCAGACAGGCTGTCCTGTGAGCCCAGAGGCTGTGTCTGTGCTGGCACATGGCACATGGGACATGAGACACAATGCTTGCCCTGAAACGGCTTATTGGGAATGCCTCCTGAGCTGTGTCCAGTGACTGGTGGGGATGGTCTAGCTGTCCTGTTCCAAAACAATGCTGGGATTGTGCAATCAACATAACGGTAGACAGCCTGGGGATGTTCCCATGAACTCAGGTAGAAACCAGGCTGCCTAACCAAGTGAAATAGATGGCTGTGCCATGTCCTCCCCAAGTAACGGGGTAACTGGTCCCTCTGAATTTGTGTACAGCTAAGGCTCTAGGTCTCTCAGAGCAGACCAGCCCCAGGTTTCCTAGTCTTGGCCATCCTGAAGTTTCGCCCATCAGGAAACCAAAGGTGTCTACAATGAAAGTAAGAATGGGCAGAAGAAGAGAAAACATTTTCCCTTGCCAGCTCATTCCTACCTACAGACCTTGTTCTGCAAAAGAGAGCAGTGCTGGCATGGTGAAAGGAAACCTTTTCTTGGGAGGCTGTGTGGGTGGAGGGAACAATGAATGGATGGAGAGCAGGACAAAGACAAAGTAATAAAGAATAGTTACAAAATATTTAAAGGCTGTAAATACAACATAAAAGAAAGATAAAGATAAGGAAAATATTATCTTTCTAGGACCATCTTTTTATTTAGAATGATAGAATCTTTAAGGTTGGAGAAGATCTCTAAGATCGAGTCCAACTGCCAACCCAACACCACCATGTCCTGAATTGCCACATCTACACGCTTTTTGAACATCTCCAGAGACAGTGACTCCACCACCTCCCTGGGGAGCCTGTTCCAACGTCTGACCACTCTTTCACTGAAGAAACTTTTCCTAATATCCAATCTAAACCTCCCCTGGAGTAATCTGAGGCCATAATTTAACCTCCACAAGGCATACAGCAACACCTTCTGACTGTAGGGACCCCTAGCCCAGTCTCAGCAGCTCTGGCCTGGCTCCTCTGAGGTCCCACGGAGAAATGCCCACTTCCAGCAGCTGCCCTGCGTGCGGCATCCAGAGCAAGCACTGCACATTTTAATTTACTTGAATTGGCTAAGACAGACAGAAACTGCTTTGCAGGAGTCTCTCCAAATGGGTTTTATACCTACCTCTGTCAGGACTGTGTTTGGTCTCAGTGCCTGTGTAAAGGACAGCCTGCAAGCATCCAGCATATGACCCTGGGGACAAAGTAATGCTCTGGGATTTGCAGGCTGGCTAAAGCTTGTCATACAGAGTCAGGAGTCTCCTCCCACCGCTCTGTAGCAGCCATCAGCACACGGTTTGCCCAGTCTGGCTTATGGAAGGCGTCTGCCTACCTGACAACCCTCTTCCAGCCACAGACCCCAGGTAACTTCCAGCTATGAACATGTAAACTGGTCTTAAATAGAAGCAACTGCCCTTAAAACTGTGGGAGCCATTTTACATGCAACAGCAATTATTTTTAGCCTGAAACTTGCCTTCCTTATATGCCCATAGGTGGTGTTCTTCATAAGTGCAGACACAGGCAAGTACAGGTTTTAAACAGGCCTCTTCAACACATACATCAAGAGAACTAAAACGAAGGGCATACATTCACCTTCACACATTTTGTGGGAAAGGCTAACACAAAATGAAGCGAATACTTTGCAATGAGCACTGCACAGGTCAAACACAACATGATTTGTTACAAACTGACCTTGGCTAGACTGCAGGTTTTTAGAAGGTTTCAAACCTCAATGAACTGGAGAATTGCAAAGACAGCTGGAGAAATTCTAGCCTCTAAATTTCCCCAGCAATCTCCCTGGTAGGAATTCAACGTTCACATTTTTGCCCACGGACAGAGTGATGTATGAGGGAAGTCATGTGGCATATTCTCTAGTCCATTAAAAGAGTAATAAAACTTAAATCTTTCTGTAGTAAAAAAACCTGCTTCTCACCTGAATCACCGCTGTAGAAAGCTGTGAATGTTTTCAGCTGAATTGTACTTGAAATACAAAATCTTACTAAATCAAAGTAATACTCAACCATATTTGACATGTGCACACCGATACATCAGTCTTACCTTGTCTGTCATGAATTTCATCCATATATTTCCTGTACTTCTCTTTCTTCTCTTTTTATTTCTATTACTAGTGATTAAAACCCACAAAATCTAAGAAAGTAGAAACAAATGTTTTAGACTTCTTGGGACGTTGCTTACTTACCTGTAGTTCTCCCACAGCAGAAGGAATACACACTCCTTCTTTTCTCTGTCTTGTGGCTTTCAGTTTTGAATGACCACGTTGGGTTTACTTGTGGTTGCAAGGAACCGTGTCCCATCCTCCTCTCTTTTCTAGCAGTTATGAGAATAGTTTAATTGGTGATACCAGAACTATTCCAACAGGTACCAGGACTATTCCAACAGGTAAGTCCTAGCCAGTACAACTTCTACATGGCAACCTACAGAAATATATCCTGTGCTCAGTAGCTGGATTAAACTGAAATCTCCTCATGTAAGAAGTTATTCAATGATACAATCAATTAATAACCTTATTTTCTAACTTTGGATACTTTCTAACTTCTCCCCCTCTATTCCACTCTTGTGAGAGTTCCCCACCAGGAGTACTGCATCCAGCTCTGGGGTCCCCAGTACAATCTTTGAGGTCCCTTCCAACCCAAACCAATCTATGATTCTATGATTGCAATTATTGCTTCTGTGAAACTATTCCAAACTGATAAAATAAATTTTAAAACATTTTTACTTGCATAATTCAAGCCTGAAGTGATTTTTCCTTAACTTTGAACTGCATACATTTCTCGCTGGAAGTCTTTCTACACAAATCTCTTCTTTGAGTGTTTTTTTTTTATTACTAACTTATAAATTTCAGAAAGACAGTGTATCTAAATGTTAATATAACCTTAATTCTAGGCTCCCACATGACATTAGAGTAGTTATTTCTGTGGAGAAAAATAATATAGAAACATAGGAAAGAAGAAAGAACCAACATAATGGCTAACTCCATGCTTGTGCAATCAAAAAAACCACAAAAACCACCAAACCAAGAGAAGCTAGAGCATAAAATGTGCCTCTCTTTGTCACAGGAGTTGTTCCATATCTCAGTGAGCCTGCCTGTGGTGGCACGGAGCCTTGCAGTCTTCCACTGAAGCAGTGTCATGTTGGTGGGCTACCATAATAGTATGAAGCATCCCCATGTTTCTACCAAGTAGCCCATGGTCAGAAGCAGACTAAGCTTTCTGTCGTTGACTTGCACTACTATTGGTGTAAGTAACCCATGGCTGAGCTTTCCCCCAAACCCACAAACCTGCCAGTGCTTCAGACAAAAGCTCTGAAATGGCAGGACCTGAACCTGCCCAGTCCTTTACAGCAGGCTGTTTCTAGGTTCCCAAGGCCTCTGGACTGGGGAGATCTTGTGAGCAGGCACAACACATCAGTGACCAGCTTTGGGGCCTAGCCAATTTTACCTAAAATTGGCATTTTACTAGGCAGTTGGGCAGAGATTGTTCCACCGTTGAGCTCTTCCACTGCCTTCCTTGGTGGCACTTAAAGTGACTTGTATAAACTAGATCACAAGCAAGACAAGGTGAAGCTGAGCACCAGACAGAAAGGAAGCCAGGAAGGGAAGCAAGAGCAGCAAGGAGGAGAGCCTGGCTGTGATTCAGGATATGTGGAGAAGGTGGGGATGGTGGTAGCTGCAAAGGCAGACTAAGATAATGGTAAAGACACCTGGCTTTGGTCAGTGTTGATTTGAGACAGGGCTTTTCCCTAGAGGAGCAAGGAGACAGCTTTTGGCCAGAAAATTCCCTCAGTTGATAGAGAGGTTGGCAGCTTCCATGCTGGTACTGGAGCTCAATGCAGTGGTGGGCAATCAGGTGCCGCTCCTGTGCCAGACATACTTCTCTGCACAGCAGGAACATCAGGACAGAAATGTGTCTGGTGCCCACAAGTCAAGCCCAGGGCCTCTGCTTGTTTATCTCAAACCCTGGATGGTTTTTCTCCTTCCTGTACCATACATGACCACATCCACATCTTCCACGGCACGCAAGCATTCTGCACTCCCGCTCTGTACATTGCCCTACAGAAATATCAGGACTGGCATCGCTGTATGTATGTGCCAGGCAGAGCTGCTGTGCCGTAGTGTTGTGACCAAGGTGCAGTGCTCAGAAAAGACTGGGATATGAGGAAAAAAAAGGTATTGGCTGAATCCTGCCAACATCCCACTAATCATTCACAAGGCTGCCTGGTAAAACCTGTTAACACTGTATAGTCAATAAATAGGGCAATTACTCTACATCTGTCCGTATGACAAACAGGAAGATCCAAGAGGCGTTTTGTCTTACAAAAGATGAAGAGCTTACACTTTGTCTTTTGTCCTGGGAGATGCTGCTCCTGTCTCTGCCTTGGTCCTGAAGTGCTAAGGGTTTAGCTGATGCTTTCAGAACCAGATGGGTACGCTTTCACCCCAGGACTGGATTGCTGTTCTCACGCCTCTGCGTTCTCTAATGAATTTCTTTGTTTTTATGAACATTTCACAAGTGCCATCACGCTGGGTCTTAGCATGTGTCTGGGCAAGCAGTGTAACAGCCACAGCGAAGTTGAACAAGCAGCTTGGAAGCAAAACAAGATCCCTAGGACTGTGTGCAACAGGCATCACTGAAAGAATGGGAATGAACCCCATACTGGGTGAGTGGGAAAGTATTCAATTGCTGGGAAACAAGCTGAATTTAACAAATGAAAATTGCTCCTTCATTTCGATAGCACAGGCTTCCAGCTTTTCTCAGGATCTGCCTGACAATCAAGTCCTGTACCCAACATCTGACAAAGAATCATAGAACCCTAGACTGGTTTGGATTGGAAGGGACCTCAAAGATCATCTAGTTTCAATCCCCCTGCCATGGGCAGGGACATCCTACACTAGACCACATTGCCCAAAGACCCACCCAACCTGGCCTTGAACACTGCCAGGGATGGGGCATCCGCAGCTTCTCTGGGCAACCTGTTCCAGTGCCTCACCACCCTCACAGGGAAGACTTTCTTCCTAATATCTGTCTCCCCTCTTTTAGTTTAAATCCATTCCCCCTTGTCCTGTCACTGCACTCCCTGATAAACAGCCCCTCTCCAGCTTTCCTGTATGTCCCTTTTAGGTATTGGAAGGCTGCAATTAGGTCTCCCCAGAGCCTTCTCTTCTCCAGGCTGAACAAGCTCAACTGCCTCAGCCTGTCCTTCTAGGAGAGGTGCTCCATCCCTCTGATCATCTTTGTGGCCTTCTCTGGACTCGGTCCAGCAGCTCCATGTCTTTCTTGTACTGGGGACCCCAGAGCTGGACGCAGTACTCCAGGTGGGGTCTCATGAGAGCAGACTAGAGGCAGAGAATCACCTCCCTTGACCTGCTGGTCTCACTTCTCTTGATGCAGCCCAGGACACGGTTGGCTCTCTGGGCTGCCAGCACACACTGCCGGCTCATGTTAAGCTTTTCATCAACCAGCACCCCCAAGACCTTCTCCTCAGGGCTGCCCTTGATCCATTCTCTGCCCAGCCTGTAGTTGTGCTTGGGATTGCACTGACCCACGTGTAGGACCTTGCACTTGGCCTTGTTGAATTTCATGTGGCTCGCATGGGCCTGCCTCTCAAGCCTGTCAAGGTCCCTCTGGATGGCATCCCTTCCCTCCAGCCTGTCGACTGCACCCCACAGCTTGGTGTCATCAGCAAACTTGCTGAGGGTGCACTCAATCCCACTGTCCATGTCACCGACAAAGATGTTAAACAGTGCTGGTCCCAGTATTGACCCCTGAGGAACGCCACTCAACACTGACATGCAACAAGTCCAGTTGCTTGACTTTCACCCCAGCCTTTGACCGTGCTTCTTGGGGCCATCGCTGGTCTTTCTGGTTTCTGCCTTGTCTTCTCTTTTGACTTGAGATGTGGATGCCATTTCCAAACTACTGCCACGGACAGCTGATGAGCCTCTCTCAGACAAGCATTACTAATAGCTTTCATTTCTTATAGCTGCTATAGTAGGTGGTAAGGGTCTTGCATCAGCTGCAGAGTCTTCTCTCAAGTTGTCTGAAATGTCTCAGCCCTCCTGAACTGTGCTCAAGTTAAGACCTGCACTTAAGAGGTTCATGCAGAACAATGCTCTTGGAAAAATATGTCAAAAGCATAAACCCATTATTTTTCCTACATCTTTTTCATGCATTTTCCCTCAGTGTAGTCCTTCATCTATTGCCTCGTACAGACTGCTGTAGATTAACACTGGAATGGAAATTTGTGTAACATGTTTTCTAACACAGAAAAAAACCAACTTGCTTACATTGGTACTTGACATAGCAATATGCATATAATCCAGAGAAAATGTCAATAGTTGAGACCAGCCATTTCATCAGAGGGAATGAAATTAAAGTGAGAAAATGGAATTGTAACTAATTTCCATTGTCTGGAAGAACATGCTATTGAAGGTTGTCGTAGGTGAAAAAATAGTGTAAATTGTGAATGCTAACAGGCAGCAGATCCTTGGGTATGTGTAGGCATATGACTGTCCAAAATTAAACTTTTGAATGCTGAAGCAGAAACCTCCTACTTGCTAGCTGCGACTGGGATGGTCCACTTGCAAATTTTGATAATACATGACCTAAAGAAAAGCAGCACAATCTGAATACTCCAGTTAATAAAGAGCCATGAGACAGAGCCACCATGTGGGAGGCTGCTCACATGCCAGGCCATGTGGATCATTTAGATTGGGAAAACTGGAACCTGGGGCTCTGGAAAGAAGAGGTGGTCTCAAAGGAGAAGGGTCCGTGTCAAGAAGTGATCTTGGAAAAAAAAAAAACACTAGAGGGAAGCTTCTGGAAGTGGGGGAAGATCCCAGAGATGAGGGACATGCATGGATATGAGTGCTGGGGGAGTCTGAGGACCTTGGCAGCTGATGCCCAAGACCGGTAGCGGGAAGCAGTGGCACAGCAGGACCTGACCCAGGTTTCTGTCTGAGCATCCCGGAGCAGCCACGACCTGACTGCAGGACGGGTGTGGGGGCCTGGGGGAAGCAGGGCAGTGAGTGGGGGAGATAATGACAGAGGGCAAGAACTTGAATTGTGTTGGCTCTTAAATAAACTCCAGTACCCAGATCCACTATGTGTTGTTATTTACTATGTCTCGCTCCTGACAAAGCTGCAATTAAACCTTCGGCAAAGCAGAGAGGACTCCATAGATGAGTAATGCAAGGAGGTTTTATTTAAACAGGCATCTGCAGAAAGGGGAGAATGCCTGACCGGACAGTTTATTTTATAAATAAATTTGGGGTTTTTTTTTGAAATGGGAAACAGTTGGACCAACAGCTGCCATTTATTTGACTGCATAAGATTTGCAAAGTGGGATGAGCATATTTGGAATACATTTTTGCTACACTATTAAAAATATGTTGGCAAGGGAAGACATACTTAAACCTACTTTATAAAACTGTACGGATTTTATTTTCTACATCTGAAAACATTCTTATTCTGCAGAGTCCCATCTGAATCTGAAGCAAGTTGTATGGCAAGCAAATAAAGGCAAGACAAGGAATCATAATTCTGTGTCAAAGAAAATATAGGTGTGTGAAATGCAGTTTCTTTCTGACAGGTCAGAAAAAGCAAGCTGCTCTCACAAAATGAAGCACTCCAGTTTTTTTCTGACCAGCTTTACAGTCAAAGCATGCCTAGAGTTTGGGAAAGATTATTACTCATTATTTTTGCATTGAGAAGACTTGGGAAGGCCATTTAAGAAGATACGTCAGCCATGTGAGAAGATATTCCATGCCTCAGTAAGCTCAAAAATATGGAAAAGGTGAGCAGGATAGCTAGCCACAGGAAGTGGGAAGGATGCTGGCAATGACACAGCCATGGCGGGCTTGATGAAAAGCACTTGTATCTCCTGGGTAAGTGCATTTCTTAACTAAGTGCTCCAGAACATCATTCCCAAGGTGGAAGGATAGTGCCTAAAGATATCCATACACTATGAAAAGGAAGAGGCTGGGGAAAAAGGCTAAGCACCAGCCCATATTTAGTGCACACCCAGGCATGGTACTAACCTGTGACACTAGAGCTGTTCCCAGCAATGCTTGGTGGCTCCTGGTAAGCACCTGGGACATGCTCACCCTCATGCTCCTTGAGGAGCAGCTCAGCTAGAAGCTGTGAGGCTGAGGAGACAGAGGGTTGTGCAAATCTAAACCTCTGGCAACACAAAGCACAAGCCCAGTAACCCACCCAGTGCACACTGGCTTTGCAACCCAGAGGTGGCAGGAGCCACTGGGAAAGGTTTCACTACGGTTCGTAATAAACAAACATGAAGAGTTTCTCTGACCTCGTGCCAATAATTTGCCTTGTGCTGGATTACAGCATCTGTTTGCACAAACTCCTGACGCTTCAGCAGCAGCGAGCACAGTATCACTGAATTTTGGAAGGTGTCTGCAGGGGGACGCACTCATGCACTGCAGTGCCATGCCACCTATGCTTTGTGTCTCCTAAGACCTACTGAGGGGCCTCAGAGGGAGTTACTGGTGCCAGTATGAAGGGAGGTCCAGACCCTACTTTTGCTGTAGCTGAGAGGACAGACAGTGAAATAGTTGCTTTAAAGACTGGCTATTATCACTCTGTTTAACTATTTGCTTGATTTTTTTTTTTAATTCTCCTCTTTAAGCCAGAGGGTTTGTGTCTGTAGGTGAGGAAAACTAGATTTGAGCACCAGAAAGCTCAGTTAAACTTTCCCAGGCTTTGAGGTGGCTCAAACCAGCCAAACCCAGGCCAGCACTTTTCCCTTTTTGCTGTTGATCAGAGATGTTGGAAAAAAGGGTTACCAAATATAGAGATCTTGTTGCCAGCTTTATGTGTGACTTAGTCTTGCCATTCCTGAATTTCAGATGGTGAAGTTTATCCACTCTCCATGTGCTGGATGCCTGAGACACCCCCAAGAAGCTGCAGCTCAGGAGTGATGAGCTTCGGAATTTTTCCATTTCAGTCAATATTTTCTCCTCTCTCCTCCTCCACCACTTCCCATAGCAAGGCTTATGCCAGACACAATCAGCACTGCTTCTCAAATAACTCAACCCCATAGAAAGAGGTGAGCTGTCATTTATTTTTTATCTTGCTCAAATAACTCATAAGCTGTATGACTAATTTACCCTGTGCTTGGAGAAGGGCGGGAAATATCAGGGGAATGCAAATAAGCAGAGAGGTTTTGCAAAGCCAACGTTCAGGCAGGCTAACTTTCTCCATTAATTAATGCCCTAGCCCCTTCTCCTCCCACTCCCTACCTCCAGTGGTCCAGAGTTTCTCTACAGCCTCAAAATGTTTCTCCACTGCTATGTGCCAGAACAAGCCCTGCGCATTGTGCTTCTCCTTAAAGCACTGCTGAAGTGTGACCAAACTGGTGCCCAGGCTCTGTGCTGGCCCTCTGGTTTCCCCTGTCGCAGTGCAGGGGAGCACTAGCGACTCTGCCAAGTGTGTGTTCCTGGGGGCTTGGGAAACGCACATTGCTCACACGGAGGGCTCCTGCAAATCTGCTGCTATTCATCGACGCTTTAATAAGCTGGATGAATGGCTGATTAAAGCCTTGCCCAACCCTGCTGGAGGCCGGGTTTGTTACTCTGCTGGAGGGGTGCCTTGGCTGAAGGAAAAGTGCCTCCTGCAGCTCCACGGGGAGCCCTGGCGTGATTCACCCTGCGAAGGTGTCACGTCCCAATATATCGGCAGGGATACGAACAACGATTTTCCTGGCACTACAAAGACGGTTCTGCGTGTACTGCCTCGTGTCACAGCAGGACTGGGCAGATGACAGACGGGGCTGGTGGGAAGAGCTATTTTCTCCTAAAGCTCAAGAGGCCAGAGAAAGCTCATGTCACTGCAGCCAGCTAGTCGGCCAACTCCTCAGATAAAAATCAGTTCCCTGATTGTGGGCTTTGAATACCCCTTAAAAGGCATCACAAGATGTGAGAAGATTAAGGTGCTTCATAGCTTTCACTTGCTTGGAAAGTTCTTGCAGCAAGGAATTTTGTCCCTCCCGTAAGCTGTCCAACATCCACGGTCGTATAACATCTTCCCAGCAAGCAAATGCAGAGTATCTCACAGTCATTCTTTCTAACAAACCCTGCTGTACCTTTTCACAACCCGATTCAACATCAGTATTTGCCCTGAAGGCGAGATGTTGCTCTCCTTCGCACTTTGAGCTCAAAATTTACTCCCTTCTTGCTGCTGGCTCTACAGTGTGTATCCTGGTAGTGATACTGGCTTTCTCTTTACGCGGTTTTATACTACAGCAGCTCCTGGATTCAGTGGTTCAACCTGAATCTACTTCCATTTCGGTGAGAGAAAAGCTGCCCCTTCGTTTTTGAAAACGCTGCGTCTGTTTCTTGATCTGGCAGTGTATATGGTAATTAACATCATCCGTCATTTAACCCATCCATCAGCTGTACCTAGGCGTGCACATACACACACGTGTCTATACCCAAGTGGCATGCATTTAACCCCGTGCTTTTACTTGCGTACCCTTGTGTGAGTAAAGCCCCAAGAACACCCTTCCCTCCTCGCAGCCTCTCCCTCAGCATGTGTGTGTGTGTGGGGGGGTCATTTCCCAGACCCCTTGGCCGTGCCACGTGGTAACAAAGTGAGGATTTCGCTCCAAAGAAAGACTCATTTTCTGGAGTCTGTCCCCATGCCTTGTGGGCAGTGACCAGGGCCCAGCCCAAAAGGAGACATGTTCCCTGATGCCTCTGAGGATGCTGTGGGTGGAAGGTGGTGAGGTGGGATACACAGAGGTTTGTTCTCCACAGGGAAACTCTGGCTGTGGGAGATACTGGCACATGTATGTTGTAATTACAGCTGGCACTTCTAACTGATGGTAACATTTCCTGCTGACAAGTCACAGCATTTGTGGCTGGTGCGGGGCAGGGGGGTGATCACAGTGTAATACTTCAGAGCACTTTCTGCCAGGATCTAGTTCTGTTTTAACACCCAAAAGGGTAAACTGCCTTTTTAAATATCAGAAAATAAAAAAGTTTCTTATTTACACATGCAGGTGCTGGTCTCTCAAGGCTTAAAAGTATGCTGAAACAGGAGAGAAAGTTGGTGCCCAAAGTGACAGCTATGTCAATGTGGAAACTTATTACAGAGGTTGCTGGAGCTGAACTCGGAGTTTGAGCACAGTCTACCTGCTCCTTAGGAGTAACAACGTACGCTCCTTCCCAGAAAGACAGCAACTAAATTTATGATAGCTGATTTTTTTTCCCCTACAACAGTTCTTCCTTCAGCAAAGCAAAATGAATTAGAACCAAAATCCCACCACAACAGCCACCCTGCCCCTGCACTGTGCTGTTGAATGTGTTGTAGCGTATGTCTCTGATGCCCTCTAAGAGCATAAGCATATGATTATTTTCAGCAGAGCTGAATCCTTAATCAGAAAAAGAGAGCACAGCACAGTGGCTGTGGGCTTCATGAGATGGACAGAGCCAGAAACAGATTGGAAGGAGGCAAACATCACTCCCGCCTTCATGGAGGAGGCTGCAGGGGACTGCAGGCTGGTCAGCCTCCCCACAGCTCCTGGAAAGATTATGGAGCAAATCCTCCTGGAAGCCACGTTCAGCAAGAGAAGGAGAAGAAGGTGATGGCGATCCAGCCCCACTAGTCTTACCAAGAGCAAATTGTGCCTGACCAAACTGATTGCTTTTTACAGTGAGATCTCTGTGGTCAAGAGGGAGTTGTCAGAGATTTCAGAGAGATCTCAGCAGCCTGGAGACATGTACTGGCAGAGCCCTCATAAAGCTCAGCAAAGACAAATGCAAAGTCCATAGCTGGAAGGGAGTAACGCTCTACCACAGTGCAGGCTGGGGGTCCACTGGCTGGAAAGCAGCTTTGCAGAGAAGGACCTGGGGATCCTGTGGACAAAAAGTTGAACAAGAGCCAGCAGTGTGCCCTTGTAGCAAAGAAGTCCAATGGCATTCTGGGCTGCATTAGGCAGAGCCTTGCCAGCAGGCTGAGGGAGGTGATTCTTCCCCTCTGGCCAGCCCCGGTGAGACACATCTGGAGTGCTGGGTCCGGTGCTGGGATTCCCAGTACAAGAGAGACATGGACACAAATGAGTGAGTCCAGAAGGGGCTACCAAGCCGGTGGGGGACTGGAGCACATGGCTATAAGGAGATGCTAAGGAGCTCAGCTATCAGAAGAGATGCTTGAGGTGGACCTAACTGTGCCTTTAGCTACCTAATGGAGGTTACTGAGTAATTGGAACTGGACTATTCTTGAAGGTGAACAAAGAAAGTCAAGAGGCAATGGAGACAAGTTGCAACACAGGTAATTTCTCCTGCATAAGGAGAAAATCTTCTGAGAGAGGATGAAGATGAGAACAGGGGCCCAGAGAGGCAGTGACATCTCCAGCCTCGAGGGGTTTCAAAACTCATCTGGGCAATCTGCTGTAACTTTGAAGTGGACCTTGCTTTGAGCGGGTGGTGGTGAAGTGAGAGTTCTACCAGTAAAGGGGAAAAAAAAGTTTCAAGATTTTACCAGGAAGATACTACAGCAAATGGTTCCTATAGTTCAGCAGCTGGAGTGCTACTGATTTCACTGGTAATATTGTTTATCTCCGTCTTCTCAGCAACGCAGAAATTGTTAGGGGTTTGTTGTGATTCACTTGGCAAATGTTGCCAACAGAAAGCAGAGTATAATGCTGTGACTGTGTTACCTGGGGCTTCCAGGTCAGCTGTCAGTCCTGCTCTGTTTTTAAGGCAAATCTCATTTCTTGAAAAACATGTTCCTTTATGTACTTCTCTTTCCCCACCTGAGTGAGGTGACACAGGCTCCTAGGGAGTTTTACTAACAGACAAAAATCAAGTAACACAGAAGGAAGGGCCATTTCGGCTTTGTATTTGAGTTGAACTCTGGTCTCCTCAGCAGTTAGGGTAACTAAGGAAGGATACAGGCACCCAGTCCAGTGACTTCACACACGTCTGGCACAACCAGGTTGCCAGATTTGCCCTTGCATTCAGAGAGTGACTTGGTGGGGCTGGCTTTGAAAACAGACTTCGAAAACATGGATCCAGCTCTGGTACAACTTTAAAGAATCCTGTATAGCAGGGACATTTTGTACTGATGTCAAGTCTGCTCAACATCAGCGCGGGGGTGTGAACGCCACTGCGAAGCCTGTTGTTGCGAGCCAGGGATGCGTACCCAGAGCGTGACGGAGAGCCAGGGAGCGAACCTCCTTCCTGCTGCTGCTGCAACATTTCCGCACTACTGGGGCCTGCCGCCAGCATGCTCTCTGCTGTCACCTCCCCGCCTCCTGCCCTTACCTCCAAAATTAAACTGACACATCACCAGAACTAAACACGTGCAGCCTGACTTGTATGGAAATAATTAAGCATCTGGATGAAGGACTGCCTGAACTCTCTGATGTCCAGGCGTGTCTGTAAGTCCGCCTCCTGCAGATGAGGGTTTCCTGGGGGCCCTCAGGCTGAGCAGGGTGGTGCTGGGCTCTAACCCATAGGCCTGAACAGGAGCTCAAGCAGGGCTGGACTCTGGCCACCAGTGAACCCAATGCATCCTTTCATTCCAGTAACCGCTGAACACTGTCGCCTGTTGCACCCTGGCTGAAGCAGGAGGGACAGTTAACTTTCAAGAAGGGCCAATTTACCGAAGCTGAAAATACTTATGAGGAAAATTGACTGTAAAGAAAACTGACCCAGACAAATGTGAGCAATGTTTGGAAGCTAAGGCCGTGTTATTACGTGTCCTAAACCCATGATCCCACAAACACATTAGACACCTATAGAGGTGTGTTGAAAAAAGCAATGTAGTATCGAAAGCAAGAGAAAGAGAGCATAAAACTGCGATGCGTTTTCTAGAAAGATACAGCGGTACCCTTAGCTTCCGAAGAGCCGTGTCAGATGGAGCTGCACAGGTCTGTGCGTGGGTTTAACTTTCTGCTGCTTGTGAGGTTAACACATACACACATAATACATGGAGCTGCTGGAGCGAGTCCAGAGAAGGCCACTAAGATGATCAGAGGAATGGAGCACCTCTCCTACGAGGACAGGCTGAGGGAACATGGGTTGTTCAGCCTGGAGAAGAGAAGGCTCTGGGGAGACCTGATTGCAGCCTTCCAATACCTGAAGGGGCCTACAGGAAAGCTGGAGAGGGGCTGTTTATCAGGGAGTGCAGTGACAGGACAAGGGGGAATGGATTTAAACTGAAAGAGGGGGGATTTAGATTGGACATTAGGAAGAAATTCTTCCCTGTGAGGGTGGTGAGGCACTGGAACAGGTTGCCCAGAGAAGCTGTGGAGGCCCCATCCCTGGCAGTGTTCAAGGCCAGGTTGGATGGGGCTTTGGGCAACCTGGTCTAGTGGAGGGTGTCCCTGCCCATGTCGGGGGGTTGGAACTAGATGATCTTTGAGGTCCCTTCCAACCCAAACCATTCTGTGATTCTATGATTCTATAAAAAAGGAAGGATGGAAGTTGTTCTACTTAATTTAGACATCTGTCTGTAGGCAAATAACAGACAAAGTTTCCCTTGGGAAATCCTTGAATCAATCTACTCCTCACTGCTGCCTTAGGCAGGTTCTCCAGGAGGGTTTGCAAACTAGGGGCCTCAGTTGGGCACCCAGCTGGCTCTCACTGCTGCAAAATCAGTAAAGGGTTAAGAGGAAGGCTACAGCAGTGAAGATATAAGCAGTGAGGAGAATAAGAGAAGCAAAAATAATCATTGAAGAATTGATGTCCAGTAAGGACAAGGAGGATGCCCTCCTGAGGTCCCTTCCCACCTGAGTGGCCCTGTCATCCTATGAGCTAAAACTTAAAAACGCTTTGGGGAGGACCTCGTTGCAGTGCTAGACACCTGGAACACCTGATCAGTAACAATGCAGACAGGATGCACATGCCTAATAAACACCTCTGTGCTTCGTTTGGATGATATTTTGCATTATGTAGTGATAAGGAGTCATTTTCTATCCAGCAGTAACAGGAAGGGATGTTAGACAGTAACTGCTAGCCCAGGAAAATCACTGCTCAGCATAGCTTACACTCAAATGATTGCCTGAGGTGCACTGGCACTGGGAGAGCAGGTGTTACCCTTTAATAAATCTTGGACACTAAGGGAGGTTCCAACACATGGCCAGAAGGATGAGGCTGCAGTAGTGTTTAAAGGGGGGAAATAAACACCGGCAGTAAGGCAGGTTTGCTAACACCACATACCCCTCGCACAAAACGGTGGAACGCCTGCCTCCTCCTTGCAGTCTCCAAGCACACAGTAAGGAATATAGAAATATCGGGGAAAATCACAGAGACAAAATAATTTCTGTCCGACATTGTTAGTCACATCAGTCACCATTCCACAGAGCCCAGGCTCAGAAAACCAAGAAATGCCCCATGGAGCTGCCTGTACCCCACAGCCGTGCTCCTGGGGCAGCTCTGGGAGCCCCCGCGCCACCAGGAGCCACCCCCTCACTTGGCAAAAGAGGGCTGTCAGAAGTTACTGCTGTTTTCTTTTAGGGATATTTAATGGATCCAAGGGGATTCATCACTATGTCAATCCATTTCTTCTAGGACACCACTTTAAGCAAAGGCCATCAGGCAATATGATCTTAAAATAATGTTGATTTCACATGTGTTTGTTAACATGTATTATTCTGTACCGGGAGTGCCACATTAGCTAAAATGGTCGAAGCTCGGTATTTTGGGGAATGTTCTTTCCTCGATGCCCCTGGTACTAACTTCTTTCCAAACACATGTTGCAGTAGTTGTTTCTTGACTACTTTTGCATACATGTGCGTTTTCCGTGTATTTGTATATTTGGATCCTATTTTGTACTTTGAGTCCATTTTTAGAAAGTAAATATGCTGTTTAATCCAAACATTTCCATGTTCTCAACAGAGGCATTTTAATAGTGATTTGAACAATTTTCTGGAGAGAAAGAACAGTGTTGAGGCTGTTTTATGTTAAAGCTTTCAAACACAGTTGTTTAACTTCTTTTAAGTGTCAGAAATTTATTCTTTAAATAAAGGAGAGCTACGAAACCCTAACGGGGACTAGACAAGTACTTAAGTGTGCTGTTTAAATTTCACCTGTTTCCATTACATGTATCGTAAGGAATCCGCACAGGCTCTCCAGTAGTTGTGGTTTATGTCTTGCGGTGCCATGTACCGGTGTGACACGGGCGCAAAGGCTCCAGATTGCAGAGGAGTTACCACGATGCTTTCTAGAAGGACGGCATGTCTTGTAAATGACGGCATGTACTTAAAGACTGCAACTGTGCTGAGATATCCGCATCAGGCGGCCTGATAGCAGGCTGCTAGCAAAAAGCAGAAAGCGTCTTCAAAGAAAATGTATTTGGGCCTGGCTGACCTCTGTGCTCTGCCGTGGGCTCTCTCTCCCAGGGCTGCAGCCTTTTCATGGGTTAGGGTAACTCAGTGTCCTCCAGTTTGTAACGGGTCCTCAGATACTCCTTCATGAGCTGGAGCAGGTAAGATCACAACTTGTGATGGGAACAGACTTCTCTGGACCTCATCAACACACAATGTTTTCTCTCGTGGTTGGGAGCAGTTTACAAAATCACTCTATGCACCATTCAGTCCTAAAATCATGGAGTCATTAAGGTTGGAAGAGACCTCAAGAATCATCCAGTCCAACCATCCTCCCACCACCTATTACCCACTAAACCATGTGAGAATCTGTGAGATGTGGGACTGCTCTGGGGGAGGCAGAGGTACAAGACGGACCTTCCTGAAAATCTGAAAAAGCAGGTATTCAGGGACCTGCTGGGAAACCACTGGGAATGATTCCCACCCAGGCTGCCTCACCAACAGCAAAGAGGGGTAGGGTGAACATCTACCAGGCAAGTCTAAAATGATTGAAAATCTTACAGGTGGTCAAATTAAGTGCTTAAACACAGGTGAGATGCGCAATGGTCTCCTTATTGCAAAATGCAGGGAGTTACCTATATTTCGCTGGCAGACATAAAGGACGTTTTGACAACGAACCCCATAGGAAGTAACACTGAGGGCCCGAGTAGTGACCTGGGCTGTCTGCAGGTCTTTGCTGGTCAGGGCTCCCATTGCCGCACTGAAGGGCTCCTTCACAGTCTTGACTTCCAGCTCATTTTGCACAGCACATTCATTTAAGAGCAGGTTCTCATGCTTTTATTCTTGTTGAGAAATAACATGCTTCATATGTAGCCCCACAGAGTTACCTTAAATCCGATTTGTTGTCATCAGCCTCGGTAGGTATATTAGTGATAGAGCTGTTGCTCTGTTTGTATGCTGCTTCTAGTTTTTATCTACCTGATCTGCTGGCACGATCATAGGGTACGATTCTGTCCTTTTACCATTCTTTTATCAGGAAGAAAGTCCCCATAAATCCAGGTCCCCTGCAGAAACTGCAATGAAATAAAAGGATGTTTATAGCTCCTGACTTTGCAGCTACACTCTCTGAGACATGCATCAGCCTTGGAAGCTCCACGTACTATTTGATTTTGCATTTCCTTGTTATCAGTGAGTTTTCTCTGGCTTTGGAAAAACCGTACCAATCCTGATTCCTGCTTCCACCCCATGGCTGCTGGGGCCCGTGGACAGGAGGCACACAGGTCCCGATGAAGGGGCCGAGAGCTGCATGCTGTACCACCGTCTGTGTGATACAGACCAGAACCTCAAAACTTCTATAGCACGTTACAAACTCCTTCTCCCCCGTCCTTCCCCTTGAGAAGTCAAGAATAGGAAGCAATGAGAGATCCTGGGGGGG
>VWZZ01007817.1:55439-89058 GCA_013399095.1 Psophia crepitans | reverse complement strand
TTGTTGTTGTTGTTGTTGTTGTTGTTTGGGGTTTTTTTTAACTTTTTTTCTTTCAGTCTGGCCAGTCTTGTCTGTGATTGACAGATTATTTTAAAAACACAGTTCTGGCAAATAGAAAATTTGCCAGACAGTGTGCCCTCATGCCATCCTGTAATTAAGCATGAAGTTAAACTGAATTCACTAGAGGGTTTCAGTTGGAAAAATATTTTTCTGATCAGGACCAAAGGGCAAGATGCCATGCCTCCTTCATCCTAGGGCTCACCGCATTCCTCCAAAATACCCAAAGTCTATATTTAGTGCTCCCTGTGGCCTGAGAGATTTGAACCCTGCCCAAAGACAGCTGTCTGCAAAGTGTAAGGTAGGGTGCATTCAGGGGCATCCCGAGATGATGTGTTTGCTCTCGGTGTGGACTATATTTGACCAGTGCTGGAAGTAGAAGACCAAAAGCCCATCTTTCCTCTGAACACCTGTTCCAGCACGGGGCTGTCCAGGAGCTCCAAGGCAGGTCAGTGGGATGGGGCACTCTCCCCACTTGGGTATCTTGTGGCCATGTCTTCTTGTGAGGGGTGGACCCCTTTGATTCAAGCCATAGCCTTGACACCCAAGACAGGGGCTGACACGCTCTGCAAGGTGCTAATCACTCTGAACATGTTATTTGCAGAGCTGTACCTTGCCTCTGCTAAACAGTTGTGTGGTGGAAGGGCTTCAGAGTTACCTTGCTGCTACCAGAGTGTTAGTCTTGAGCATTCTCTTGTCAGCCTAAGACCAAGCAGGAGAGGCAGAGGCAGGGGAAGATGCATCCCTGGCAGGGGTGGAAAGGGTCATACAAACACAAGCAGTGAGGAGTGAAGGAACAGCACTGGTGGCCCTCAAACCCTCAGAGTGTGGCAAGTGATGGACAGGTGGGACCTCACTACTGGTCTTGGCTTTAAAGAAACTTTTTCCTACTTACATATGTGCCAGGGCTGCTTTATTTAATTCCTGATGGCAGCTCAGGGGCAGGCAGCAGCTCTGGCTCAGGGTGGGCTCCTGACAGCCTGTTTTGTACCTCCTGTACCTTATTTCTCTGCCCACTTGCCACTGTCCCACGTGGCTGAGCTGCCTGCAGAAAGCCCCCAACCAGCCGCTGCATGATGCCCTGCTCACCTGCGATGCACAGGGAAAACCAGCAGACTGGCACTTTGTGAGCACCCTTCTCAGAGAAAAACTGTTCTCCATTCACCCAGCACGGTTTAATGGGCACAGCAATGACACCCGTGTGAAAAATAGCTGCTGGGATTACAGCGTGGCGAGCATGGCTGGCCGCGGTGAGTCACTTCTCACACCTGTGTGATGTCGCTGACTTTAATGGAGAGCCTTTGGATTTATAGCCCTGTCGGTGGAACAAGAATCAGAGCTAATATGTCTTTATATCTTCCCTTTGGTCTGCTCCGGGTGCAATCAGTGCTACTGCTGGAGTAGGTGCAGCTGAACCTCAGGCTGAGATGAACCACAGCTTTGCGCTGGTGATGACCGGCAGTAACAGTTGATGTAATTCTTTCTATGGAAACTGATTTTACCCCCTTAACTTCCTATGCTGTTCCAAAAATAATCAAGAAAATATAAAACTGAAGGTACTGGAATGGCAGAAAAAGGTACAAGCCAAAAAAAATTAATAAATACCAACTCTCCCAAAAGCTTTGTCTCACCCATAGCTGCCACCACTGAAAGAGAGAGCTTTACACCAAACACCTTCAGCAAAACCCTCACCTTGCAGAACTGACCTAAGCAAGTGGCATAAACCCTTAAGGAACCTGTGTAAAAGAAACAAAGCTCCAGCTCTAATAACCACATAAACTTTTCATAAGCAATTTTAAAAATGTTCCCTTTCCTTGTCTTGCAAAGGTGACGAGCTATAAAGCTGGCTGCTACAGTAATTACTGAAAGATGGCCTATTATATTTTTGTCTGATATAAAACGACACATAGAAACAGGGCGGAGGTGATGAAGTCACCCACAGTTGGCCATGAACATGTCCCCCGTGTTGAATGAAGGAAGACTTGGGGATCCAGCAGCATCCTTTGCCTGGAGCCCACAGGGGGGGTGGCTGCCAAAAGCCTAACCAGTAAAAGAGCTAATTCCTCCTGTGCTAGAACATAAACAGGCGTGCACAGGGCTCTAGGAGCTGAAAAATTGTCCCAGACCACACATTTTCCATGTGCTGGATGACCCATAAGCCACGTGCGTGAAAACAAACATCAAGGTAGATATGTTCTCACCAGAAAATAGCCAAGGAGGGAAGCACAGAATGCCAAGGAATAGCCCCATTTTGGTTATGATTTTTAGGTTTATTAAATCAAACAGGGTCCTACTACAGGCTCGCTTCACTCCCGCAGCACCCTCAGCATGTGCATGTCATTAAAACTTACCAAGCAAAGATAAAGCCTGATGCCAAAGAGCCCCTTTAGCATGTGTTTCATGTAACCATATCCCTGGGAATGCCTTTCCCTTTAGATCAAAGTCCTGCCTTGACCTGCAGAGTTGAGTAATGAGGGGCAGAGAAGTATTTTTAACTCTGCGCCAGGAGCTGTAGGCGCATCCCAGAAGGGAGATGTGGGGTAGCAGTGGCACTGGCCTATAAAAGGGGTGGCTGAAACAGGCTGGCCTTGAGCTCGTGGGGCTGGGGGTGGTGACCTGGCTCTGTGGGACTCAGCCCACTCCCCAGACAGGGACGTCGCTACAGGGAGTGGGAAGGGAATGTTAATTTTTAGATGGCGAGTTGATGCAAGGTCAAAGTCAGAGAGCACTGGGGAGGTGATGTACGTTGCATGTGGGTCGTACACTGTCCCAGCTCCACCGCCGGCTGGGGATCAACCACCCATGCAGCTGGTACCTAGCAGGGACCTACTCCTGGCTTGGCAAAAACAGGGACCTAAAGTTGAACTTCCAATTTCATATTTAAATGTCTGAATATGTGACCCAGAAAAACTCCGTTGGAGCTGCCTCTTAGCCTGCATCCCAGCAAACCAGATTTAAGTGCTGTTAGTATGAATTATGAAATTAGTGTGCATTTAGGGGTCTAATTCTTGGCACCCAAGTTATGAAAAATCCAAGTTTACTTATCTAATCCACCATGGAGAATTCTCCTTTTCAGCTTTTGCCAGCTTTCTTTTCCAGTGTGGCTACATCTGAGCAATGTCGTATATTTAATTTTAATTTGTGAGACACGTGACGGGGGGTGGGGGGAGGAGAGCTAAATGTTACTTGCTATTAACGCGGAACTGAAATGCTAGAAGCATTTTTTACAACAAATATTATGAACAGGAAAAGAGAAAGCGGGGAGCTGGGGAGAGAGGGGAGACATGGCAGCTTTAACAAAGCAAAAATGGAAACAGTGGAGTATATACTGTTTGTGCTGTACTTATTATTAATTGGACAAATCAAATGAAATGCAGACCAGCTTTCCAAGGAGCCCACTGTGTGAGTGCTTACAAGTACATGCGTTTCTCATCCCCGACATCCTGGAGATTTGGGGATCGCTTGATTTACGGCCACTGACTCAAGTTAGTTCTCTTTCATGGGCTTTATTTCAGTAATACGGGTAGCACTAAATTCAGTCTAGTCATAAATCCTGTGCTGGTAATTCAGTTGTAAGTGATGATGCTGTTTCAGCACTGTCTGTACGCCCTCTCCGGCGGGGCCGGCGTGGTCCCCACGGACGCCTGTACCTCCAGCCCTGGCTGCCCTCTCCACCATCGCTCCTATGCAAAAGCAAAGGTCCTGGGGAGGGACCTCAGCCTGCTGGAGCACGGAGGATGGTGCTAGACTCATGACTTAGTTATATTTTCATGGAAAAATATTTAATTACAATGTGATTCTCACTTAGCATGAGAAACGAAGTTCCTTAGGTGAGAACCATGGTCCAAGCGTGGCCCTCCAGCTGCCCCCGCTGGAGCAATTTTATTCTGAGGGATCTGGCTGTGGTACATGTCACAGAAGGGGATTAGGTGAATTAAAAACTGTTCTGCATTTAGGAAAAGCTGCAACACCTTCTGTACCACACAAACACCACTCATCTGTCCTGCAGCTGCAATTCTTCCGGTGCCCTGTCAGAACAACCTCTGTCTAAAATAATGACAAAGGAAATGACTGGCCGAAAGAGGGATGCCAGGCAGAGAGCATATCCTGAAGATATGTCACGGCCTCCATGAGGTCTGTCCACCTTTCGTGCTTAATTCCACATGAAAGACGCTCAGCTGTGGCTGTGGTGGAGGGCGGCGGGAGGCAGGGAGGCAGTGATGCATTCAAGCACCTCTGCAGGAAACAGTGATGTGAAACGGCACTAAGCAGCAGGCGCTTCTCCGGGTGCCCAGTTACCTTTACTAAAGAGGCAGATAACTTTTAGACAGTTCATGTTAGACGAGACAAATCTCTCCCTTGCTGTGTTTCGCTCAGATAAGGATACTGCAAGCCCTGAAGAGTTAATATTTACAGGAAGCTGAGAGTGAGGGGTTCCAAAACAACAATCACTGCAAAAGTTTTAAGCACAGTCACACAAAGGAACCGAGCCATAAATAGAGCGGCAGACTTTGCCATTTGTGGTTGGGGATAATGTTTCCTTTTGTCTTAAAAAAGAAAAGACCAACACACAAGAAATTTCTTCTCTTTGATGAGACGTGAGATTACATTCCTTTTAACTTCAAACTTTATGATACGCTGTCACGGCAAAGGACTGATGAATCTTCTGCATACAAACTATTCCCAGCTGTCGATAAAACCGTGATCACCGGCGGCTTGCCCTGGCCAAACGCTGTACGTAGTCTCTGCAGCCAGATTTAGAGGAAAGGAGCTGCTGCTTTCACCCAACTCAGGAGGCCTGTTTTACTGATGGCCTTTGCTGGAGCACATGGAGATCGAACTGAATTCAACCTAATCTACCAGTTTTCTGGAGCTGAGTAGGGGTTCACTTAATTTTTAAGTCTTAATGGTTCACACTTAATAGTTCACATATTTGAACATTCTTCCCTCATGTTTTCTTTGGAGTTTTACGAGTACAACCAAAGTTATGTTTTACACCCTCTGCTCCTGGAGGCTGCTGTTTCCCAGGGTCACACAGCACATGGGGTTTGTAGCCCCTTGTTTGCTGCAACTGGTGGAGAAGAGGGAGCTGGATGATCTTTTTAATGGTAGTCTTCTGTTGTGGGGCCTTGGTGAAGGAGCTGTGGTGTGTGAGACAGAGCAGCGACACCACTGGGGACAATGGGCAGTTCTGGCTGGATGGTTTTCCAGGGTCTGGCGTGGAGAGAAACAGCATATTGCTGATACCCTGCCAAAACTTGCACTTCTGTCTGTTCTCAGACAGGGCAGTGCCGAGAAACATTGCAACTGCTTTGCATGGAAGAAGCTTCTCAGGCTGAAAGGGCGTCCATGTCTACAAGGGACAGGACGAGTCCTTCTGCCTTGAAGGGCATTACGGCCAGTTTGGGCCAGACAAGTAGCATCAGTTTCTAATGGAACAGGCAGTGAGCTGTGGAGAGGCTGCCTGGGGAGGTACTGGCTTCTCCATTGCTGGAAATTCTTAATCAAACAGGTCAGAGGAATATACTGGGAGCAGTGGCTGCTCTCCTAGGGCAGACAGTCTAGCAGGGAGCAGAGACCATAGATGCCCAGAAAATATATCTCTATAAAATACATCATGTGGTCCAGAAAATGTCTTTAGGGTCACTAGTGCATCTTTCTTGTCCACTGAGGCCATTGTAGCTGTGGGCAAAAGCTATGTCTACCCAAGTAAATGAGTACGTTTGACTTTATTAAGAATTGCAGAACTGGGAGCACAATGTGAGACATAATGGGCTCCAGCATCCTCAGTTTAACTCTTCCCTTAAATTGCACCAAAACACATTTATGCTGTTAACAAAAAAAAAAAAAAAGCACCAAATTATCTATTGCTCTTTGAGTCTCTCTGCCAACAGTGACACCAGGTTTCTTCTCCACTCCTTTGGTGTGATACTCTCTTCACTTTTAGTTCTGAAATTCTACTGGTCACGGCTATTTTTCCAGGCCATCCAAGCTTTTCACAGATGTCTATACGCTGGTCACATGCATTTCAAAGACTCGAGGCTTGCCTCCAAAGGAATAACTGCTGGAGACATTTATTTTAAAGTAATAGAAAGTTGAAATTTTGCACAATGTATTAGGAGCTTAAGACAGACTAACGCATAGTACTGCCATGAGCTGATTCCTCCTATCAGTGGGAAACCAAAGCAGGCTGTATGGCTGTATGTTGGCATTTCTACACTCATTTTTAAACATTTTTGAACAGCAATCGTACTGCAAAACACCTTTTGCTTGCAGTTCATTAAGAGAAACAAAGGTGCATGTGTTGTGACTTAATTGTGTGGAGTGGACCTGACATCTCCATCATTGGATGCTGGAGATCTTTCACTTCTCTGTTTTGATAAATGCTTTCTGACAGGGGAAATCTGAAATTGGTGTGTGAGAAATGCACCCCCTGGGTCTCTTCTGAGGAACAGTGGCAGAATGGGGAGTCCAAAGTGCAGCTCAGTGATTGCTGCCTGCTGAAATGTATTCAGAGCTCTCTGGTCTGGAAAAGAGGTAAAGCATGTCATGAGAACAAGCTGTTCAGTTCTCACTGAGCTTTTGGCCAGGTCAGTAATAATATAAAAACTCTGCCATACTGTATATAACCTTATCTGGTCAACCAGCCAAGGCATGTGTGCTATGCTTATCACCCTGGTCTTTGATAAGTGAGGGCTTTGGCTCAGAAAATAATTGTGGTGGTGTCACCAGGAAAGCCTGTAAAGATGGTATTAGCTCCCCCTTCATTTACCTCAGTGGGGAAAGCCACTTCGGGCAGAGAGCAAACCAGGGCATAGAGAGGAATGGGAAATTAAAATCACAATACACAGCAATATTCTATTGAGTGGCTTGACCTGGTACACTGTGATTTTGTCCCCTGCCTCAACTTGCAGAGCTGTTGACCTTGCAGATAGCGGCAGGCAGCTCTTTACAATCTGGCAGAGACTGACCTCACCGGTGGGTGAATCCAGGGTTTACTGGAGCACTCAGAGCAGCCCAAGCAGGGTCCCGCTGGGTTCATCAGCCCACTCTGCAGAAGTGGCTCCAGAGCACGCATGGGTCTGGGGCAAACCCGGTCATGCACCCACATGCTCCTGGGTGGAAGGCAGCCCTGCGTGGGCTCCAGGATGTGCTGGCTGACCGGTGCCTTCCCAGAGGGACGGGATGGGCACAGACGTCCCATCCTACATGTCCCTGAAGGAGCTGGCTCCTGTCTGCAGGCAGCACTGACAGCTGAGTATCTCCATGAGTCATCCCACCAAGCACCCAGATCTGTGGGAGCTCGCACTGGGAGTACAAGATGGGTTTATTTCAGGCTGCGCAAGTAATTCCTCTAAGAATTCCTCTTCTTTTCTTCTTGTCAGTTTTCAGTGTTTGTTTTTTCTCTCTCAGCTGTTCCTTAGGCTTTATCTGTGTAGTTTTTCTTACTGATTCAGATGTGGATGCTAGGGCGAGCTACTAGGAGATCAGCAGGAACGTTCATTTTGCTGCAGCTGTATTCATGTAAATGTAGTAACAAAGCTCAGCAGTGTAGTGCAGTGCAGTTACATTGCTATGCAAGGCAGATACCACCTAATCCTTCAGCCACAGCTAGTCTCTCCCAGCACAGCTGTACAGCAAAGTCTTACTCCAGACTGACAGAGCTGAGATAGTAATGACAAGTCATATACACCCTGTGCAGGCAGGGCGCTGCTTTCACACGGATAGATTATTTCATCTGGGCAGAACAGGTAGCAAAGACAGAGGAGGGTATAGGTCCCCCTGTTGTAGGTCCAGCGTGTATACTGCTAGCAGTGCACTAGCAGGGTCCTTTTACACTGGCCTGGCCAGAAAGCGATCCCTTTTTGAATGAATTTGCTTAGAGCACTACAAAGTTACAATTCTTTTAGAAGTACTGTCCGGAGCTCAAACACCCAACAACAGAGTAATGCCTGTGGGACCATGACAGCACCCATTGCCTGGGGAGCAGCACCCAGCCCAAAATGTTTCAGAAGCTCCAACATGGCACAGACAACTCTGCAAGCAGCAGAAGTCACTGAAAGGACTCTGTTTCCTATGTAAACGCACACGAGATTCCATACATGTGCGTATCTGATGGCCATACCTTTACTTACTGCAGTGGGTATTGCATGCCTCGCTGGTTCCTGTTATTATTCCCTTAGAGGTCCAAGTTCTGTTCGTCAGTGTTTTAGGCCAGAAAAATGTTTGTTTTTCTGTTTCTTTAGTCAGTTTGTCTATTTCTTTAAGCATCTGTTTCCCAAATGTACCCCTCTTGTTCTGCACTGGGAACTGGCTCAAAACTAGGTAGGAGGTTTGATAGATAGATTACATCCAGGACTCTAATTTCAGGGGGAAAAAAAATCAAATAGAGGCTTGAAGGCGTGGGCTGCCTCTAATCAAAACAGTGTTCAGAGGAGACACAGCCAAATTCTGACAGCGCCTGTATCTGGGAGAGGAAGGATGGCTCTGGTGAAGCTGTGGGAGCTGTGCAAGATGGGTTCACTTCCCTCTTGCACACGGGTTTTGTAACCTTAGCAGGACACTTAACCTCAGTTTCCCCGTCCTTACATCAAGACGTTGCTGGGTGGGTCTTAACATCAAACACTCATTGCCCAGATACTGCAAGATTTTGTTCATCATTGCTGGCAAAGTACTTGGAGTAGAAAGTGCTCCAGGCATGCATAGACATATCCTGATGTTGGCTGATGTTTTAGGCAGAAATGTAAACTGTACCACTCTTGGTACAACCCCTCGTGTACATTAAGTCCTCCTGCTTCCCCTTCCAGGCATGCCAGGATTCAGTGCAATTCTTTATGGACTGCCAAAGGAACAAATTATTATGCACTACAAAATGAAACTGGCATTTTAAATCTAAAACACATGACATCAGCATTACATGTGGAACCAGATACCATCAAATCACATGCCACCTCGTAAATATTCAGGCTGGTGGGGCAAAAGAAATGAGAGGTGGATTGCTGGCCAACAACGCTCCCCAGGGTCTACTGCTTCATAAAAGGCTTTTAAGCAATATGAGGAGTGTACATAGAGTCCATGCTGAATAACCCACGAGGAGCTGACTCTACAGTGCTTGCAGATTTGCTTGGGAGGCTGTAAGAGGGGGGCTTTTTGCATCAGAGCACTGGGGTAGACGTGTGTGTCCAACACAAGGGCCACAGGAGGGGACAAAGACCAAGAAGCCAGTAGCAGGAACAACATTAGTGTAAAGAGCAAAGTCATTTGACTTGAAATCCCCGAGGATATAACCTGCCGGTATATGTGGGAGTGTTTGAAAGCACCTGCTTGCTACCCATTCCCTACAGCATCCTTCAGAGCACAGAGGGGCTGCTCAGCTTGTCCCAAAAAGCAACACCTCTGGTACCTGCTGGAGGATGGTGGGCCTTCACGTTTGTCTCGCCAAGAGCCCAGGAAACTCATGCACAAGTTGGAAGTTGTGGTTTCGTTTCCTGGAATCAGCCTCCCCTCCAAAGCAATGTCTAGATATTTGAAAACTAACCTGAATAAACTTAGAATTCGATTAAAATGAAGTTACCCAACTTTTCTTTCTTTTTGGTGGCACTGGAAAATTTATACTTTTGAGAGAAAGAATTCATTTAGACTCCAAAATCACATTAAAACGTGATTCTTCTATTATCTCTCTGCACAACCTCTGTGAGAAACTCTATTTAAATCACATTTACATAATTCTAAGAATAGACTACTCTGCTCTTAGTATCCATCCATCCATCCTTAATTTATTATGGGTTCACCAAATATTTGCCCTTTCTTTGTGAATGTAAAAACGTTATGAATTCAGATGAGTCTTACAACATAACTTGATGCTAAGCTTATGGAAGATTTGGAAAGCACACTTATAATAAGGCACTTAAAAACTGCTCCTAAGGGTGGTGTAGGGGTTTTTTCTAGCATTTCTGTAATAACCTGTATGCTGGAAGCAATATGCTGTAGTAATAACTGTTTCCTGATATTTTTTTCTTTACTTGTAAAGGACTGTTCCCCAAACTCAGAGAGGACAGAAATGGCAGAGCACGCAGGAGACAGAGGATGTATTAGGGTTTTCTTTACTCCTGCAAGGTCTCTATTGATCTGCTGCCACACACCATGGAAGGGAAAGACTGCCTTCTGCTACCCTAGCCACCAAAGAGAGGTACGGACAATGTGTGTGTGCCCACTGGGAGGAATGCTGCATCTGGGGGACCTCGCCGCAGAAACCTGGCAGAGCTGTGCCATGGCCATGGCACTCCCACACCAGCTCCAAGGGGGAGAGCAGGAAAGGTTTGAGGGAGCTTTCCAATGAATGGAGCTGTGTAGCCCCTACAGCCCGACATCCTCACAGTGGGTTAGAGAATCACAGATTCACAGGTTGATAGGTGTTGGAAGGGGCCTCCCTGCTAGAACAGGATCACCTAGAGCAGGACAGAGTCGTGTCCAGATGGGTTTTGAATGTCTCCAGAGAAGGAGACTCCACAACCTCTCTGGGCAGCCTGTCCCAGTGCTCCGCCACCCACAAAGTGAAGAAGTTGTTCCTCATATTCAGATGGAACTTCCTGTGTTCCAGTTTGTGCCCATTGCCCCTTGTCCTGTCCCTGGGCACCACTGAGAAGAGTCTGGCCCCTTCCTCTAGACATCCACCCTTTAGATATTTCTAAGCATTGATCAGATCCCCTCTCAGTCTTCTCCAGGCTGAACAGGCTCAGCTCTCTCAGCCTTTCCTCATACGAGAGATGCTCCAGCCCCCTCATCATCTTGGTAGCCCTCTGCTGGAGTCTCTCCAGTAGTTCCCTGTCTTTCTTGAACCAGGGAGCCCAGAAATGGACACAGAAAGGGTTGATGTGTTTCTGACAGCTTGGATGTTGGATGGCAAGCAGAGCTGGGCAAAAGTGTGGTTGGAGCTAAAATTTAATCCCAGAAAAAAGGTTTAATTTCATCTTGAATTACCTTGCTGGAATTTTGCAGGCACTTCTGCTGTTTGTGTGTGCGTGTGGCTAGAGGACAAGGAGTGGTGGTACCTAATTCTGTAGTGGTGGGCAGGAGGCACCTGTATGAAGCCAGGCTGTGCTTCGGTAGGGCATTTATGTGGGTTTGAGGGACCTGCTTATCTGTAGAATTAAATAAATAGTGTACACAGCTGTATCGTGAGGCTGCAGGGGAAACTGCAGTGGTTTAACTTGGGCTGAACGCCAGGTGCCCACCAAGCCGCTCTATCACTCCCCTCCTCAGCAGGGCAGGGAGGGGAGAGGGAAAAAAAGTAAGATGGAAAAACAACTCCAAAATCATGGGTCAAGATAAAGGCAGTTTTAATATAGCAAAAGCAAGACCTCATGCAGAAGCAAAGCAAGGAAAAACAAAAGATTATTCTCTACTTCCCATCAGCAGGCGATGTCCGGCCACTTCCTGGGAAGCAGGGCTTCAAACCATGTAGGGGTTACCCCGGAAGACAAAACGTTGAAAAAAACGAATGCCTTCTGTTCCTCCCCCTCTCCCTCAGCTTCCCATTGCTGAACAGATGTCATATGGTATGGAATAGCCGTTTGGCCAGTCTGGGTCAGCTGCCCTGGCTGTGTCCCCTCCCAGGATCTTGCCCACCCCCAGCCTACTGCTGAGGGGGTGGAAGAAGGGTTGGAGACACAGCCTTGATGTGTCCCAGCACTGCTCGGCAGTAGCCAAACCCCTGGTGTGTTATCAGCACCTTGCTGCTACCAATGCACAGCACTGTGAGGGCTGCTACAGGGAAATTAACTCCAGCTCAGCCTGACCCAGTACAGAAGCCGAGGTGGAGACAGTCCTCCTGGCACTGCCCACACGACAAGTTTCCAGGGGGCTAATCACCAGGAAGAGACGTAGCACACAGCAGAAGATGCCTCAGCTGGAAGCACTGGAAACACGCAGACGGCCCAGAAGGGCTGCTGCTGGCCCTGGGCTGGGACGTGCTGCGCATTTGCCATCTCCTACACAGCCGCAGCCAGGAGAAGGGCGTTTTTCATTTCACATCTTAGAAACAGCAAATTTCCAACTGTAACGATTATCTGGAAAACATGACCCGTGAAGGGTCAAACAGCAGAAGGCGGGAAACAAGAACCCGTTATTCATAACTTTTATGGTAGCTGGAGCCAGCCCGTGGCTGGGCGCAGGCCCTGGTGTTTGGACAGCTGGGGCTGGGAGCGGGGTGCAGGGCAGCTCGCACCCTGGGGGCACCCAGCCACCCCTGGCCCCCAGGAGACTTCTGCCCGACCGCAATAGCTGCCTCTCCCTTTTCTAGAAGTGCACACTCATTCATAATTAATAAAAAGAAGGTGATTAAGGTGCACAGCAGCAAATGACAGAAAAGCAAGCAATGAACTCACTACTAGAAGTCATAGCAAGGCAAAAAATTAAGCTCTTTTCATTTCAGTTTACATTCAGTTGCCTTATGAGTGCGGGAACGGTCTGTGTCTTCTTCCCACCTCCTGATACCGTTTTTTAAAATGAAAATGTTTTTCTCTCTGTTGCAGCCATACCGCAAACCTCTGAAGAGGGAGAGTGGCTGTAAACACCAAGAGGCAATAGATGGCTGCCAAGAGATAGAGGGCTGTGTGAATGCACAGCCTGGGAGGGAAAGAAAGCAAAAGCAAAGAACAGAGGCTTTTACCTCTGCCTTGTTTTCATTTATACTGAGCTACAGTTTGATTTGTAGCAAGGGACAGTAAGTAATTTCCAGGCAGAGATGCGGTAATTCTTAAATTGACAGTGCCCTTGTGAGTACTCAATTGTATTTCTAACAAATCCATTTAGTACAAACCAAGAGAATGGAGGTGACTCTTTTATAAATATGGCTTTTTGCTGTTCCCACAGACCCCTGGCTTTTGTCTTTTTCCCCACAGGCTGAAGGACAGAGTTGGTGTAATATTTTCCCCTCTCTGCTGGTAGAACAGACAGAAACTGAAAATGAAATTTTATTTAAACAAAAATACTAAATGGAATAATGTATAGTAAATTACCACCACCCTTCACAAGCACAGAGAGGATTACCGAGGTTAATAAGGACATATTTTAGAGTGCCTGCTTGTCCTGAGCTCTACTCGCAGTCAGGTAGCCAATACAAATGTTGATTAATTTGAGTGGGAAGACTGTGGCCTATTATGATTGCACATGATGAGAAGAAGCAACATGAGAAATATAAGAAACAACAATATTAATGCTGTGCCACAATGAATAGAATAGAATAGAATAGAATAGAATAGAATCATTAAGGTTGGAAGAGACCTNTGAATTGAATTGAATTGAATTGAATTGAATCATTAAGGTTGGAAGAGACCTCAAGGATCATCCAGTCCAACCGTTGTCCCCCCCCCACCTATTACCCACTAAACCATGTCCTTCAGTACCACGTCTAACCTTTCCTTAAACACCCGCAGGGACAGTGACTCCACCACCTCCCTGGGCAAATGGTTCCGTTCACCCTACTTTTTTATTACTCCCTCTCAACAGCACTTTCCAGTGTTTATTTCTTAGCCCACACCCATAAACAAACCTGCTTAACCACAGTTTAGACCAAGACTTTCTCCTTTTTCCTGCCTGCAGGCACTTGGAGGCTGCTCCATCCAGGTAGGCTGAGAGCGTATGATTTATGGGGGCTTTCCAAGCCACTGCCTACTTGCTTGGGTACCAAAGCTGATGAGCTGCAGCTAGCTGGCCCTGGCTGTGCCACCGCTGCAAGCAAACATTGAGCACATCTCAGGCACTCTCTGCCCAGGGGAAAGGAGGACATCTGGTGAGAGGACCCGTGTCCCAGAAGTGGTGTTCCTACAGGGGCAGCTCTGGGTGAAGGCTCCTGCAACACCCATAATGTAGCACACAGAATCATAGAATTATAGCATCTTTAAGGTTGGAAGAGACCTCTAGGATCATAAAATCCAACCGCCAATCCAACACCACGATGTCTACTAGACTATGTCCTGTAGTGCCACGTCTACACGCTTTTTGAACACCTCCAGGGATGGTGACTCCATCACCTCTGCCCTGGGCAGCCTGTTCCAATGCCTGACCACTCTTTCAGTGAAGAAAATTTTCCTAATATCCAACCTAAACCTGCCCTGGAGCGATCTGAAGCCATTTCCTCTTGCCCTATCACTTGTTACTTGGGAGAAGAGACCAACACCCACCTCACTACAACCTCCTGTCAGATAGCTGTAGAGAGCAGTAAGTGTCCTCTCAGTCTCCTCCAGGCTAAACAACCCCGGTTCCCTCAGCTGCTGCTCGTAAGACTTGTGCTCCAGACCCTTCACCAGCTTTGTTGCCCTTCTCTGGACACGCTCCAGCACCCCAATGTCCTTCTTGTAGTGAGGGGCCCAAAACTGGACACAGTACTCGAGGTGCAGCCTCACCAGGGCTGAGTACAGGGGGACAATCACTTCCCTACTCCTGCTGGCCACACTATTCCTGATACAAGCCAGGATGCTGTTGGCCTTCTTGGCCCCCTGGGCACACTGCTGGCTCACGTTCAGCTGGCTGTCAACCAGCACCCCCAGGTTCTTTTTCTCCAGGCAGCTTTCCAGCCACTCTGCCCCAAGCTTATTGAGGAAGGGAAACACATGTGTGAGCGTGGGTGGTAGCCACAGGGACCAAGCTCAAGCCGGGACCTGGTTAACCCTGCCCTTGGCCAGCCCCAGGGTCAGGTGAGGGACAGGGACGATGGCCTAGAAAATATTCCCACTTGCAACAAGGGCAGCGAAGCTTGCATGGGACTCGGGAAACATCTCTGCATTATCGATGGTGCTAAGGGAGCATACAACTGAAGGCTGGTGCCTGCAAACTGTCACTAGGGAAGCAGATAATTCATTATCCTGCATATAAACATCATTATAATGTAAAGGGACATCATCAGCCTAGCCTTCCAAACACATGCACACATACACACGGTCTCTGTTCAACAAGGCTGTTTATTTCCAGTGACTTCTGAAACAGCGTCTGAAAATTCGGGTGCAGAGTGAGGCTGTGGCTTCACGCTACGGCTGAAACAGTGCAGCCTGATGATGAGCGGACCCCCTGGTCCCCTCTGCCCATCCCAGCCTGTTCCTTGCTGTGGGAGAGGGGAATGAGGAGTGGAGGAGGAAGAACTGTTAGGCTAATAAGAGCTGTCAGGTTTTCTGTATAAGCATATCCACAGCTCGGTAACGCAGCATGGTAGGTGCTACTAGAAACAGAGTCCACCTCTGTCTGTGGCAAAATTTACTGCAATACTTGTAATATTTCCATTTGGCAGTGGTGACATCACACATACATAGTATGGAAAATGTGGGGGTTTTCCCCAAATTATTCCATTGCACATTGGTCCATGGAGTGCCTGACCAATTAGTACTGGTGGGAAGAGACTGCAAGTTTTGCTCTGAACCTCCTTATATTTTAAGCTGCTGCTCGGTTCTTAATTAAAAACCACACAAGTCTCTAGAAGCACATCTGACGTTGAACTGTCACTGCTCCAAGGGACTCACCTGTCTCTGTTGAAGACTTAAATTGTTCAGGTCTTCTTCAAGATTTATTTTTATTTGTAGAATCATGGAACGCTTTGGGTTGGAAGGAACCTTTAAAGGTCATCGAGTCCACCCCCCCTGCAATGAGCAGGGACATCTTCAGCTAGATCAGGTTGCTTGGCAAAGCCCCATCCAACCTTGCCCTAGATGCTTGCCTATGGGGCATCTACCACCTCTCTGTTTTTCACACAAGGGTTTCTTGCAAAGGGTGACACAAACACAGGGTGAGCCCTTCCATGGACATTCCTGCCTGAAGTACAGGGGACTTTTTGCCTTTTTGTTGTCAGGTAGAACAATTTAATTACAGCTTAGTTTGAGGTAAGGGACCCTAATTAGATCTTCATCTTTGGGATGGGTCATGCCCGTTAACCAGCTTCAGGAACTTGCCTCTCCTGTTCCTGGAGATTAATATACTAATAGGCACAATTCTTCTAAATTAAAGAATGTTTATTAGCTGGTTTTGCCTGTTTTCTTTTAATAAAAAGGGTTTTAAAAGTAGAAGATATTGGTCTAGTGGTGCTTTGCTGCTTACTCCAGTGGGGAAAATGGAGTACCTGGGGTTTGGCAGCTTCGACAGGTGTTTTCCAGGTGTAAAACCTTCTCAGAAGTGATGATGGCAACTGCCTGACTTAGAAGGGTTTTTTCTCTTTCTTCATCAAGCGACGAGGCTGCTTCTCACCTCCATGTCTCAGTGTACTAGATGTTGTCTGGATGGAAGTTTCACTTTGGGATGGGTACAAGACAAACCTCAAAATGAACTCTAGCAGTGTGTGATTCATCCCAAAACATCTCATCAGTGAAATGAATGATGAGGAACTTCTGGTACAAAAGAGCTCTCTGAGCGGTGGCACGTTGCCTAGAAAGAGCACAATTTCCAAAACAGTCATGGATCTTAAAACTCTGGAGTGCTGATGTTCCTCAGAGATGCTAAACTAATTACAAATATGATAGTCTTTGCTGCTTCTCTTGTTTTAGCTTCAACACTCACCTTCCTTTAAGAATAGGAGGCTATGTGTCCTAAGGGTGAACATTTTCAATTCAGAGTGCACTAGTCAGGCAAGAGCTGTGATTTTTAAATCCTGTCATTTGGTTAACATTGCAGTAAATTACAAGCTAATGTTAAAGAGCAATTAATCACCAAGAAAAATTAATCAAAAGGAATTTAAACTTTTACGCTAATTTTCAAATCCCACTTGGGCTGTGCTATTAAAAAACCAGCATGTTGCCTAGCTCCAGAGCTGGACAAAGGCACTTGAGAAATGGCATGAGCTTTTTGGAGTTGGCTGCTGTGAGTGTTTAAAAACTTTCAGATTCAATTCTCTGTAATTTTAGTAGCCATGAAGCAGTCACACTTCAAATTGTGATCATTGCTGAATCTGAAAGTACAACAAGGATCCTAGATAAAAACAATTCCCCAAAATTTTTTTCTCAGAAAGCCTTATCAATGACCATACCTGTTATTGGGCCACAATTCTCAGCTCTAGAAATTAATTCAAAGCACCACTATTTAGCCCTGTTTTGATAATAATTATACAAATTTTAGCAGTGGAACATCATACCTTGTCAGCCCAGTCATCCAGAGACCCATAGTGGCTGAACAAGTGGCAGTCCCAGACAGATGGTTTTCCCTACTTGCAGCTGCCAAACTAGTGTCTAATAGTTGTTTCTGCAAATTGCATCCCCTCAAATTTCCATCCATCCCATGTCTCCTCGCAGCGTACCAGAGGATTCCCAGTTTCTGTGGCTTCTGTTTTCTTCAACAGCTTCCTAACACCTACATCAAGGTTCATGATGTAACTCTTCAACATTGCAGAACAGACCTCCAAAAATATTCTGACTGCTACAATATTCCTAATTATCTATGAAAAACAGGTCTTGGGCCTGAAATCCTGTGTGGACAAGTTAGACTGTTGGTTTCTAGCATTATTTCAACAAATCATAGAATCACAGAAGGGTTTGGGTTGGAAGGGACCTCAAAGATCATCTAGTTCCAACCCCCCCTGCCCTGGGCAGGGAGACCCTCCACTAGACCAGGTTGCCCAAAGCCCCATCCAACCTGGCCTTGAACACTGCCAGGGATGGGGCATCCACAACCTCTTTAGGCAACCTGTTCCAGTGCCTCACCACCCTCACAGGGAAGAATTTCTTCCTAGTATCTAATCTAAATCTCCCCTCTTTTAGTTTAACCCATTACCTCTTGTTCTATTGCTATGCTCCCTCATAAACAGCCCCTCTCCAGCTTTCCTGTAGGCCCCTTTAGGTCAGGGGGGACCTTCCGCCTTAGGAATGCCACAGTTAGATCTCCCTGGAGCCTTCTCTTCTCCAGGCTGAACAAGCCCAACTGCCTCAGCCTGTTCTCGTAGAAGAGGTGCTCCATCCCTCTGATCAGCTTTGTGGCCCTTCTCTGAACTTGCTCCAGCAGCTCCATGTCTTTCCTGTACTGAGGATTCCAGAGATGGATGCAGTACTGCAGGTGGGGTCTCATAAGAGTGGAGTAGAGGGGGAGAATCCACTCCCTCACCCTGCTGGCCACACTTTTTTTGATGCAGCCCAGGACAGGGTTGGCTTTCTGGGCTGCCAGCGCACATTGCCAATCTTTAAATTAGGACTACCAGTGTCAAAGTATCCACTTTATACATTTGCTGATATGAAAATCCATCATTTCCTTAGTGAACCAGATCATGAACACCACCCTCAGTGGGCATGAACCTGTCAAAAACACTTTGGACCTAAAATATTTTGAGGGATACTGGTATACGTGGTCAACTGTCAGAAACATGGGGGAACAAAAAGATCAAAAACCAGCTAACTACTCAGGAAATGCATAGACCCTTTCCCAGTGATTGCATTCCGTGACCGATTTGGGGTAAGCGGCTCCCCCCCATGCCCAGCTGCCTAGCACTTTGGGTGGGCTGGGAATGAGGGAAGGCCCACGAGGCCAGGATGGGGACTTTGGAAGAGAGACCAGTGTCTCTCTCTTGCCCAGTTTCGGCTATCTGAAGAAGGAGTCCAAAGGCTGCCTTCACCTATGGCTTCAGACATATCAATGAAATTGCGGATTTGTTATCTTGTTCTTATTATACTGTTTTCAGCTGCTGGGTGTTTGGGACTGCTGCGGGATATAAGCACGGTGACCCGGTTTTATCCAAAGCGGCTCGCAGTCTCTGCTTAGCTTGTTGGCTGGCACACCGCAAGTCAGTTGAATATTCAGAGCTGAGTGGTCTCTGCTTGGGCCAATGGTTCCTTTAGCCATCCATGGAGAGAGGTTAGCTAGGTAGGATCATTTTTCTCATTTCCTATGACATTTATGATATTCCTATGACATTCTTATGTCCTATGGCATTTATGACATTTTTCTTATGTCCTGTGACTCTTATTCCTTTTGCTTCTGCATGAGGCTGCTGAGCCCTCTTGGTCTGCGCTTCCCTCTGAGTTACTGGCATACATGCAAGTAGTCTGGCTATCAGAAGAGACAGATCACTGTAAAGTTGATGAACACAAGATGTGAGCCAGACCAATTGATTTGATTGAGCCTGCTTATCACAGCGGCTGCTACTTCGGGGCTGACTTTGGATGTGACTCACGTTGTACTAGTACTTGCGAAAAACCTGCCTTGAAAATATTTTGATAGGGTACCTCAAGTAATTGTAGCATCTCTGTTAATGCTGTATCCTGTGAGTGCCAGCTAACCTTTGCAAACACAGTTCAGAGCAGGCAGAGAGGAAAAAGGTAATTCAGAGTAATTTTGCCAAGGCTGAAATACATGACACCAGCTAACACAAAACCAGTGCTCTGCCTGACCAGCTCCATGTTGTGCTTCTCCTTGCGAGGACACCTTGTGCTATATAAACAGTCTTTCATGAGGTGGGCATTTTGGTAGTTAACCAATCACTGATTAACACGAACTACCTACATAATTAATCATAAGCTTCAAATTAAATTACTTGGGAACTGATTCGGGTCAGAAGCTGTGAAGTTAAACGAAGGTTATTGGGGTTACGGGTGCTGATCTGCAGTGGAAACTGTTCAGCACAGGAGTGTGGAAATCAGCTTGATGTGTGAGATCTGAACATAGCACTTCTCAAATCAAAACAATTTCCTGGTAAACATAACAGAAATTTCAAAATGTGGTGATGAGGATGATCTGCAGGCGGTTATCACTGGTGTCCCATGAACTGAGCTGCTGCACTGATTTCCCTGGAGCAATGCTGATTGGTGTTGCATCAAGATCTGTCGCCCTGACCTTCAGTAATCTTCATCATCCTATTTTACAATCTCGGTTGGCATTTCGCAGCTCCTTCACCCTAATGAAACAACTGTAATCTGTGAACGGCTGATTGCAGGCAGCACACCCGAGGGGCACGGTGATGCTCGCTGCACAGCGTGGTGCAGGGCACGGCCGGCTGGCCACCCGCTTGCACGCGTTCTGGGCAGGTTCGTCCTTTGCAACTGTCAGAACTTAATAAAGTAAAGCAGGAGAATAGAGTATCTGGTCCGATACTTGGTAAACCATCGGCCATCCAGAAAATGATGAAGAGTTGAAAGCAGTTCAATAAGCAGATCTTACAACACGTTGTGTCTGCATGGGTGGAAAACTATTTGTATTTTCCATAACCATTTCCCCCAAGTGTTCCCAGCTTTCCAACATCTCTGTTGTTTAGGAATCATAACATGTATGTTGCTTGGGTAACCAAAATCTGCCCAACCCCCTATATCCAGCTGCCTGGGAGACTCCATGTTCCAGGACATGGATGAGTCCTGGAAAGAAACCTTGGCCAGATGTCGCATGGCTTCCCTGTCACAGTCTCCGGCAAGGTGCTCACAGTGAGCTGAGAGCTGTGCGGGCAGACCGCTTGTGCCACTACGTGAGGAGGAGACTCACATTGTGGTTCCTGGCCAGGGTGAGTCTATGGAAGAGTAACGTTTAAGAGGAAGCATTTAACATTAACCTGAAGACTAAACCAGGAACACCAACAAGCTGTGTACATAAGTAATCATATCTGGAAGGGGACAGGAGACAACCTAGAAGGGGACAACCTAGCAGATTTCCTCCCACAAGGTCACTGTGCTCTCCCTCTGGAATTTTCATTACAGCTTAGATGAACCCACAGGAAAGGACCCTCGCTGTGGTGCTGCCCAGCCTCTCTGCTTGCGGTGGGTTCAATGGATGTGAGGTTTTACCTGTCCTCTTTGAGAAGCAGTTCTGGACTCAGCCTGGACCACCAGTTCTTTGCCCTGCCTCCACTGTGGGTCCTGACCTCCATGCTGTCCTCCACATGCTTTCCTGTTTCAGTGAGTTTGAGAGACGGTAACACAGATTCTGCATCATTTGCACAAGACACTGAAAAATTTCTCATGGGATTGGGAAGTGAGTGCAGGGAAATCCTCAGGTATGACCTAAATCACTGGACCCTTCTCTCAGCTTCTGGTCAGTGATAAGAAATGAGACTTCTGCAAACTCAGTAGGAAAAGGCATTAACCATTGGCTTCACTGAAGTATCTAGAAGCTTTAAGATTTAATTGGAACCATGGGCTTATCCAGCGAGATCAGTAATAACCAGTTCTTCTGCATATAATGGATCCTAAAGCATAGTCAGATGTATCATCTACGGTCATTGTATAATTGTCTTAATTTGTGTTTGATTTGGAAAGCACAGCTGGATTTGTGAATAGAAAACCCTACAGAGTCCCCACCTAGGATAGTACACACAGATGGCACTGCTGACCCTGCAGCACATCCATGTAACCTGGTTAACCTTATATTCCCTGACACACCGCACGCCATGTCAGGTCCCTGTCTTACTATTCTGCCTCAAAGCCATTGCTGTTTCATTACTGGTAGGTTGAATGCTCCAATAAATTTGGCAGATAGCGGGTAGCTTTTTTTCCTGACAGATGCAAAACTAGTTGCACATGTCCCCTCCCCACAAAGCGTGGGCTGTCTTACAAATACCAAAGCAAGTAGTGAATTTTATCCCAGGCATATTTTTTTAACTTCTGTAATCTTTCCTATCATGAACTGTTAAACATAAGGCACAATAAACAGAAAGTTTAATTTTGGGAGCAGAAGGCATGAGCTGCTCCTCTGGTGCTGGACTGGGCCCCAGTGGTTTTCAGGACCCCTTTCCTGGTTGTTCTTTCATGCATGTGTTGAGCTGTAAGTTCTGATTCGGTGATTGTGTGCTGGAAAGTTTCAGCCCTTCTCCTGAAGATACTGCACCATAAATCTTCTCGTCTCTCCGATTTTCAGAATTGATGTCATCCTGGTACCTCCTAATTAATCTGATCGCTTGTGCTGTGCTACTGCTTTCGTGGTTATGCCTATAACTGCTATTAGAAGTGTGATGAATCATTTGTCTTTTCCTGGAAATGTACTTGAACCTTCTGCAAAATTGTCTCCAGTCCATCTTCTCCCTTCCTGTCCAAAAACCTGCATATGTCTCCACTGTGCTCCGTGGCTGGAAAGCCAGGACTGAGCTGTTCTGAGGATAAATTCTCAGAGTTGTTATAACAACATGTTCTTTTGAAAAATGATCATTTCCCCCACTTCCTCCAAAAAGATGTGCAGTGATAAGAGGAAAAACGCGGGCTCCTTGCTCTGGGTGTTTGTCCTGCAGGAGCATTTCAGCAAGGCAGGCTGAGGGCCCACTGCAGCAGGTATTGTAGAAGCACGGTGCAGATGGTCCTAATCCAAAGCACTTGCAAGCTAATTGTCTCTGTACTCACTAGCATGTGGGAACTTTTCCCAGTCCGTGGTGCAGGACTGTATGTGCATCTGGCCAGCTGATCCAGCTAACCACACCGGTACTTCTCAGCTCTGCTTTCTCATTGCAATCACTATCAATGCTGGCCTGGAGCTGCCAACCTCCAGGGCTGTGTTCACAGCTCCTCCATCACCCCAGCATCGCCTCCTGCGCAGGGACCTGCGAAGCCACCGCACAGATCCTCGTCATCCCTGACTTCTGCCGTGACGCTCGTTAAATGAGTCCTCCTGGGACCGGGAAGGCAGGTGGCCACGGGGATGGTCCCTGCTGCTCTTGTTCCACCCTGTTATCAACAGCAAGAGACATTTGAGAACTTACCTAATGGCATGCAGGCTACCCAGGGAAATGCTCTCTCCTGTTACTGCTCCTAAAAACATGCACATTACTCTAAGCAGTGGTAGTAGTAGATAATAAATGAGCGTGTGTTTACCTAAAAGGCCAGTTCCATGCCCATTTGAGATGGAGCGTAGATTCCCAAGATTCATTTTCCCTCCTTTTGTGGCTTTCTTCTCCTGCTACGAGCGCTGCCCCGTTTATCTCTTGGTTTTTCATACTTCTAATTTACTTTCTCAGAAAAATATCTGCAAGTAGTTAAACAGTGCTAATATATATCCACCAAGGGATGCTGTAAAGTTTTTAAATGGTGATTGGGTGTTTGGCAGGCAGAAGGCAAATTGCTCTGTCTTTCCATGATCTCACACATCACATAAGGGTGAACAAGGGATTTTCTAAACTGCAAAGTCCCAGTGCTGCTGTCATTCGGCAAATGAAGCCATACATTGAACAGCTCCTATTTTTATTGGAAACATTTCACTACAGTAAAAGGGGGTTGAAAACCAGAATACCATCCAGTTTCTCAGCCCCAGAGGTGGTATTCGCCAGGTCAGGGTTGAGCAGGTCTGGAGGATGCTATGGTTGGGGAAGTCTGCACTGCTGTGCTGGGTGGATGAAATTCACCCCTAAATACAGGATTAGTTAGGATATGATTAGCACCAACTTCTTACATTTTCCCTTTTTGCTGAGCTGTGTTCCACCCTGCAGAGACAGAAGCTATCGTTTTTCACTGCCTTCATTTTGGTACTTTAAGAAAAACCATCACATTAATAATATATAGAAATAAATAACCTTTCTGGGTTGCATAGACCAGAAAGATACTGCCACACAGATTGTTGTGTCCTTGCTGTCATCTGTGCTACTGAGTATCACACGTACGCAAGCATTCCCAGGGCCAATAAACAGGAAAACGTGACACGTGGCGACCTTTTTGTGCTTTTTGGTTTTAGCTGCTTCCATGCAGAGTGATATCTCTTCCTCTTTAACCTGCAGAGAAATACACTAGCAAGGGGTCGGGGTAGAGTAGCTGTGTTTCAGTGGTTGTGGCTGGAACAGCTTTATGTTGATGCTGAGCGTATGTTTACATTAACAATAATGACACATAAGACTCATTCGCAAAAAAATCACATCCAGATTAGTCCCATGCATACAAAGCCAAGGGAATTACTCACTGTGCACAGTGTTAAACACACACATGCCTGTGCAGAAGCAAGACCTTGGCTGGCAGACTGCAGGACGCGCTGCAGTTTCAGGCTGCATGGTGGTGCCGAGCCAGCACATCCCATCCCTCCGCAAGCCCCACCAGAGCTCCTCCAATGTGGTTTTGTTGCACAGAGAGCAACCTGCTCCAAGAGCCTTGGCGTGGGTTTGTACCCAGCACCACGTGAGTGACAGCCCAACCGGCTGATCTCCCACCAGAGGTGTCTGCACCCCAGGGAATGTGGCTCCCCTGCTGCCAACGCCGAAGGAGAACTTTACTGCTTCCAAAATGCCTGGTCTCGGGAGCACACCCGGTAGCCAGTTTGCTACAGCTTTGTTATCCACATGGAGTTACGCCTGCTTCAAGAATTGCTGAGCTGGAGCTGTACAGAGCAGCAGCCTGGCCTGGGGAAGCCTGCTGAGAAATCTTTGCTTGCTGCAGTGGGGAGAGGGTGAGAAGGGGAAACATCAGATCGGATGTTAATTCCTGAGGTTTGCCTGAAAGTGATTTCTGAGAAGGAGAGGAAAGAAAGAACTTGTTTTGTCTCTTTTTTTTCTTTTAGTGTAATCTGGTACACAATGTTCTAAATCACCAGTGTTTCATATTGTGCCTTGCTTCATCCACTCCAAATACCATCTCTTTCTGCAGTCTGGCTTGACATATTCCTCTTAGATTATCTCATTTTTCTGTGTACAAACACATCTGTGCATACTCAAAATTACGAAGGAAATATAATGAAAATGGGTTATTCAAGCCAGAGCAACCAGAAACTAAAGTTTTTCTTTTGTGTCTAAAGACAAATTTTCCCATAAGTACCTTTGGTACTAGAAAGCCGGTTTATTCAAGGTAAATATTAAATGTGGGTCATGATTCATCAGAAGACATTCTCAGCTTTCGATGCACAGTTGTTCCTATAAACGTCTAGTGAAATTCATCAGGATGTGCTGAAACCCTATTGAAAATGTCCAGAATTTGGGGCTTGGGGCATTTTGTGCCCTTGCTACTTAGCCTAAAATTAAGGAAACATAAATCACAGCTTTTTGCTGTGAAAATTCATCACTGTGTTGGTACCTCTAGCAGGCCTTGGAAGACTGGGTGCACAGTTGCAGTGGACAGCAGCTACAGCAGCCCCACACTACACAGTCTGTAGTATCACCGACACATACTGCCAAACCCCATGCTGCAGTGTTTCCAAGGAGATATTACACCATGTTAGAGTCTCGTAGGAGTTTGAAACCTGCTTCATCTGACATGTTATTTAATATTTATTTAATATTTCCATTAACAGAGCTTTGTGAAACTACCGATTTCTGGTCAAACTTCTCTCAGGTCAGAGAGCTTGACTACGTTTGCACAAGGATGGGAGTTTTGGTGTTTATGTGTTAAAGGATGTCAAAAATCTGGGAGAAATCAGAGAAAAGATCTTCAAAAAGCTTGGAGGTTAGAAAGGTAACTTGGAGTGAGACTCCTGAGCCAACTCCTTCGTTTTATGAGGCACAGGAATGAGAGCAGAGACTGTCAGAAAAATCCGGGAAACAAATTTGTTCTCCAAGAACTTGTGTCCATTAGAAACTGGGGGTTTTGGGGGGGTTTTTTTTGTGGGTTTTTTTTTTTTTTTGGTGAAAGCAGCACTTTGTTCATGATCTGTTTTGGAGGGAAAATGGATAAAACATTGACTTTTGCTGTATGAAATTCAGTTTTTTTCTTTCTCAACAGTGACATCACACGGAACAGTGGTGAGCACAGAATACACAAGGGACATGCCCAGGGCAGGTCAGAGAAGCACACCCTCTCCTGAGCCCATGGGAGAGAGACGAGTGGAGCAGCTGCGCTCACCTTCACAATCTGAGATGGTCATTTGTTTTCCTGCCTGCTCTCATCCTCCAGGAAACATGACTGTGTCAATAACAGTTTCAGTAGTAAGGCAGTACTGAAATCCTTACTTTGTCCTCGATTTTGACCCTGAACCCGTACAAAATACCAATGAATACTCAGAGCTCCTCTTATCCGTCGTTACATTCCGCGCGGCCCCCCCTCCCTCCGGGAACTAGTCTGGCACACGAGATAATCAGCTAAATTTGCAGTCAGAGACATTCAATATTAAAACTTTCTAATTACAAGGATAATTAAAGATTTTTTTTTAAGACAAGGTCAGAGAAACATCCATCAGGGACAGTCTGGATGTCTTACAGCCTGCTTTCACCCCTCCTGGTTCGGCCGGCCGGCTGCAGCTGGCGCAGCTCTGGACGCGAGGCCTGCCCCACCAGCTGTGCTCTGCGAGGAAGATGGGAGGCTCTCCAGGTGTGAGAACTTTAAAACCACATATAATCTCCCACTGTAAATGACAGAGCCGAATCTCCTCTCATCCGTGCCAGCACCACTCGCCTGTCACCCCACTGACTTTAATCTTACTCACGCTGGAGAGCAGGACTGGGTCATGGATGGTGACTGCAGAATTTGGCTGCCTTCAGTAACGCCTTTGGGCTGCATGCTTGTGTCTTCAGCCTTGCGAGAAGCTCTCGTGTCAATTGCCATCGCTCTCCAACGAGCAATGTAGGTCATACCTGATAAATTTGCTTACTGGATTAATGGATGAGGGGGAATCAGTGGGCATGGTTTATCCAGCTGTCAGGGGTGCATTTAATACCGCACTGCACTACGGACTGATTTGCGAGGTCAGAAATCATGGCATAGAATAGTCAGAAAAATGCTGAAAGGGATTAAAAAATGGCTTAAGGGCAGAGGAAAGGCAATGTCATTAACAGGGAAAATTTTAAGAGAGTTATCTTTATTACTGGACACCCCTCCCCCCCCCTTTTTTTTGTTTTGCTTCTAGTCCCTTTGAGGAAGGTAATGGGAAAATAGGGAATGGGAAAATAGGGAAAGAGGAGAGTGATCTAGCCTGGGAGGATGGCAAAGGATGCAAATGCAAAGCTGAGGTGCCTTCCAGCATGCTCCTCTCTGTCCTAAGGAACTGGGCACCAGTTTACATCAGAGGCTGATTTGACCCACAAAGCAGATGTTGGTGAGCAGAGTCGTCAGTCTGCTTCTACGGGACCTGGGGTCCTACTCGTGCACAGGGACCCACAGAATCATAAAATCACAGACTGGTTTGGGTTGGAAGGGACCTCAAAGCCCATCTAGTCCCAACCCCCCTGCCACGAGCAGGGACACCCTCCACTAGACCAGGTTGCCCAAAGCCCCATCCAACCTGGCCTTGAACTCTTCCAGGGATGGGGCCTGGGATGGGCCTCAGAAGAACTGAGGTTTTCCCCTTTGCTCTCACATCTTTTCCCTGGCTTTGCTGCTGTTTGAAAAAGATATTTAAGCCCTTGGTTTCAATTCACCCAATAAATAATTTTTCCTTTCAACAATGCCCAAAGGCTTGTCTTTGCCACCTGCGTGGCCAGGCCGGGCAGCACTGAAGTGCAAAACTGTTTGGGAAGTTCCTACAGAATGGCAGCTCCAACTCCCTCTCTTTGAAAAAGTCTTTGAAAAATTGGTTATCATCTGTCACTTTGAACATACCAGGGCTGTAGCCTGTGAGACCTTCTTGGCCTAAGAGAAAAAACACCGGCAAAATTGTGAACATGTAGGTTCCTGGCAGTGCCATCTTACCTCGTTATTCCCTTTCCTGACACTGCTTCTACATCAACTTCTGCATGAAATGATTAGGAGGCCTAACATGGCTGAGGCAGTAATGCTTTTGGAAACTTAGGGATTTTTTTTTTTTCCTGCTCCTTCCTGGTTTTCAGATTTAACACATTTTCTTTTTTTAGCTATACGCTAAGTAACATCACACTGTAATGAGAGAATAATTTAAAAAATCACTTAAAACAGCCAAGAGAGATAAAAATAACAAATCCTGTGGGTAGCATCCAAAAGATTTTCTATCATGCTGACTGATTAGAAGGCTCATTTAATTGTCTGTATGCAAATTTTGTGTCACCAATTCCTGACATTCAGAAATCTTGAGATTTTAAAATTAACAGGTTCGCATGACTTTTATTTGCCTTACAGCTGATTTTGGGATCTCTGCTCTGCAGGCTCCATTGTTTCAATGTAAGGAATTTTTTTTTTCTGAAAAGTTGAGGAAAAGAAGCTTTTTTAACTCTTAAAAGCAAGCTGAGATTCACTCATATTTAGTGGGTTTCAAGAACTGTGGTCTTACAATATTGCAAGTGTTGGGCATGCCACAAAGGCTTTAAGGAACTGTAGGATGAATCTGTTTGCAAAATAAAGAAAATACCCAAATTTCATTTTCAAAACCTCCATTTTTCAGTATTAACACATTGCCACCAGGAACTGGACTGACTGGCTGCTGTTGCGCTCTCATTTGGCCAGTGATGCCAAGTGGTCAGAGCCTGGTAGGAAAACCAGGCCACATGACGTAAGATTTTAAGGGTTGCAACCTGGAGGATTTAAAATCTTGATTTCACAGTCTCCTGAAATGACTGGAAAGGGTCTCTTTGCCCTTTCCTGATTCAGGCATGCCCATCACTGCTTGTCATGCACCCTGAGAAGGTTTCCCATTTCTTTACAATAGACTTCTAGGTACTCAAAGGGTTGTTGCACCTCCATCCCAGTCCATGTCTCCCGTGAGCATTTCCTGCAAGCCAGGGCTGGTCTCTCAAGGCTGCCACCCAGATGGAGCCAGGAGAAGGACCCCAGGGAGAGATAAGCTCCCTGGGGAGGATGACCTGAGATGCATGGTTCTGGCAGTGCTACAGTGTAGGAGCTGGACCCATCACAGCCTTCCCTGATGGAGACGTGCTGGTTCCTGGGGCTTCAGATGACTGAAGCTCTGCACGGCTGTTGTCTTTGGGAAAAGGGATTTCAGGAGCACTGGTGCTGCAGTATACATTTCTGGAGACCCTGTCTGCCCAGGGTCCTGCTAACTGCAACTGCTATCTTAGGTATTAAGCAGAACTAGGAGCTGACCAGTTTATCTCCCATTTTTTCCCCTGTAGCTGAAGACACATGCGTTAGCCCATGGTGAAGAGCGGTTTACAGAAGCAGTCCCGGTAGCAGTTAAATTGTCTGTAGCCAAACTTTAAAAGTCTATCATCCCCATTTCAGGGGGTTTGCTTAAGGCAGGGTCCCACTTGACCGAACAGGCAGTGTCTGAAAGCTTGAGAGCCATGTAAAAGTGACACCAGAGGGACTGAGCTGTGTTACCAGACCTGGTATCAAGCACGGCCGTAACTGAGTTTTGCATATGCCGGCATTGTTAAAGAACTGTGCTAAGGCCAGGCTCCCCTTGATTAAGAGCAGCCAGATGGACACTATAAATCAATTGGAAAACCTTGGGCCAAACTCTATGCTCAGATTGATTCACACAGCTCCATTTAATGTCACAAATGGGATTTGCGGAATTGGAGCCCAGAGCAGAATTTGGCCTTTCATGTTTGTTTAGATTAAGAAATATGGACAGTAAAAGACCGCTTATATTCTGGCTAGCAGGCTGGGTATTACAGCACTCAAATAGTGGGAAGCCCAGGCAGATGGTTACATGAATCACAGTCAGGCAGGTCCAATTATCTTGATATTTTCCACACGATAAAGTGGAGGGACGTGGTGCCATATGGCGGAATATGGCTGAGGGACCCTTGGCAGCTGGGCGGGATGCGAGCGCTTTCCAAGGGAAGTGGCAGAGTGTAACGCCCGCTCTGGCGATGAAGGGGACAGAGGAGGAAGGGGAAGCTTTCTGGGATAGCCAGAGATGCTGAGCCACTGGGGCAGCAGCGTCCTGATGGGAGGATGGGAGAATAAAATGGGACAGGTTGGTCAGGTCCCCCAGTGCAAAAGTACCTCAGGATGCAGGGAAATGGGCAGGGGGAAGGTAAATGTGTGAAGGTGAAGCAAGAGGGAGGAAAAAAGGTTTTGCATGAAGGGGAAGGGAAGCGAGAGGCTTCTGTGAGGCTGAGTGTCTACAGAAAGTGCAAAGGGAACAGGGAAGCAGCATTGCCGATGGGGAACACGTCTGCTCTCTGTTTCGAAAAGGCTGCTGTTGTTTTGCTGGATCTCACAGTTATGTCTTACAGGACACCCTGGAACAGAAACTGCCGATGGTTTGTGGCTCCCCAGCAGCTGGCGCCCAGGGCCAGTGGTACACCAGGGCAGCGGGTGCTGATCGCGTGAAGAGCATCAAAAAGATGCCACAGTGCTGCAGGACCCACCAGAAATAGCTCTGCCTTCACATCGGCAGTAAATCCAGAGCACAGGGCTAAAAAACACACAGAGCAGTTAAAAAAGATTTTAGCAGCAACTCCATGGTTAACCAAGGGAGGAAGGGGCTGGTGTCCAGGGCCTGGTTGCCCAAGAGGGGTGGTGGGGGCAGGTGGTGCAGAGAGAGGTGCAGTGTGCTTCGCAGCTTGACCAGCACTTGCTACAGAGGATGGTTTGGGTTTTTTTTTGCAGGGGCTGGCAGGAAGGTCTCACATGTTTGAATTGGGGAAGTGCTGTAGATGTTGTTTGGGTCTGATCAGGGAAATGAGGAATGAGTTTTCTTTTGTTTGGGTTCTGCGGTTTGCTTGCTGAAGTCAATGGCTGGCCGTATATTTAGCAGACGTCAAAAATAAGGTTAGATGCATCAGCGAGCAAGTGGAAAAATACCAGGAGAAAGCGTGCGAGTGCTGTCTGGGAGGTACCACGTGGGCCGGCTGGACCGCAGAGCGGGCGCACTGAAGCTCATGCCCCATGGCACTGATCTGGCCGGGGACACGAACCCCACAGGACACAGGGTGCGATCCCCGGTGACGCAGCATCGGTGGCCCTGCTGGCGGCTGCCGGGAGTCAGCCCAGCCTGGCAAGACAAACTGGAAAGCCAGCATTAGAAACCACGTGAAGGGGCAAAGTATCAATAACTTGAGCCGTAAGGAAATAGCAGAGTAGGTAACTCTAGCTGGAAGTAACTGGGACGAACACTTTCAAACCAGGTGCCTAACTTGACACACTCATGTGCAATCCAGCAAGCAGCTAGCTGCTCTGATTTATTATCATTAACTGATGTCCAGCAGCACAATTCCAGAGTGAAGCCATAATTTCCACCTTTTTTATAACTGTAGGCCCTTCTGTAAAGGCTGCTGGGAGTACACGTGCGAACAGTGCACTGACAATTTTTAGTATTTTCGGAGTGGAGTTACACATTGCTGTTTCATTCTAAGAATAGGAGAGGACTGTACCTTATTGCTATGGAGTCATTACCCCATAAAAGAGCTGAGTGCCTTCTGCATGCTGAGGAAACAGCAAATGTCCTTTTTTGCCGTTAGAAGATCAGATGGACAGATTGCACAACAGAGGAACCGGGCCCTTTGCATGGAGAAGTAGCTGCGTGCAGTAAGTGATGGCCTTTGGAATCAGCAGACAGCTTCGTCAAGAAATATGGGGTACATTTGCAGGAATGTAAAATTGCCAGAACTTGGCTAACCTCTTGCCATAAGTAGTTAATAAGAGAGGCCCAAGGGAATGTAAGAGGTGAGGAGCAACCTTGTTATGCTCCTGAGGTGCTGCTCATGTCACAGCACACGGTGTGAAAGGTAGGAATGATTAACCGTGGTTGTCAAAAAAGCAGGATTCAGAGTGAGAAAAGGGAATTGATATCAGATTTAGTGTCTGAGGCACTTCATGGAATGACTCGGGCAATTTGTTAGCCAGATCAACATATGATTTCTTACTTAAGAGAGGAAATTTTCATCTCTGCTCAACACACCAATGTGGGGATGGATGTTAGTGGAGACAAGAAAAAAGGACTTGTTTTGCCTCATCTGCCCTCCCTTTGCAAACATCTTCACTTTCAGTAGTTTATAGCTTCCATCTTCACTGCATAATTCAGAAACATCTCCAGATAAACCCCGAATTCGGACGCCAAGCCACAAAATCACATGCCAGCAGTGACCCAGCATGTGGCAGAGCTGGGAACTGGTGACCACTCCTCTGCTGCTGCCATCACCAGAAGACACGCAACAACAAGGACAGATCTTCTCCCAGATCTCCTCTGAGCTCAGGGACAGGCATTCAAGGGATTTTGACACACTCCCCATCAACAGGGTCTTCATGCAAACCAGCTGCCTGGACAGGCTGTGCAAAGCCGAGCTCTGGGCGGCAGGATTGAGACGGTTTTTTGGAGAGCGATGAGGATTTGCTTCACTGGAGTCGCTGCGACTGCAGTACAACACCATGCGTGCTGGGAGCAAATGGCAATTACCCAGTTTCAAAGCAGAGGTCACTGTCATTGCTGCCAGGGATCCTCTCTGGCCATGACGCAGTAAATAGTAATGTCCATCCAGCCTGCAAAGCACAGCTCCTGAGGTTTGATTTTCAAGATGTTCACCCTTAACCCAGGGACTGCAGCCGCCATTTCCCAGAAGGGCTGCTCTCCTGCTCGCACTGACTCAGGTGCTGGGCTCATCTCAGTCCTGTGGAGGGAAAGTTGTGTGGGTTTACGCAGATGACGCCATTTGGATTTTATGACTGCAGACATGTCCTGCCTCTGCGGGCTGCAGGAGGGCTGGATGCACGCTCTCTCCGTGGCTGGGAGCGGAGACCACCCGCTCGGCTCCTCTTGCGGCTGCCTGCAGTGCGGTTGAGCGGGAGGAACATGCGAGGGCTTGCTGGGAGAGCGGGCTGGGACCGTGGACACCAGGGCTGCGCTGCCCTCGTGGGCGACCAGAGCCCTCGGCTGGAAACTGGGAGGAGACTGGAGCAGGCGGTGGGCAGGAAAGGAGTGAAACTGTCTGGGCAGGTGTCTGTGCACACGAATGTGTGTACATGTGAGGGGCTGAAGAGGGTGCAGAGCCAGAAATGCCTACAAGCAGACCCTCTAGGACACGCAGAAGAGGTTATAATGCCGTTGATTTACCCTAAAGGAGATTTTTTCTGGTATGTCATGGGGAAAAAAATCCTGTCGATACTGTTTTATGGCAATGGAGGGTTGATCTGCCACTATAATGATCCAGAAAGCCTGAGTTCGTACAGTGTGATACTGAGTTTTAACAGCTGAAGAGAGGCAAGATGAGAAACGCCTGAACGCACCGTGCCAAGGAGCAGTCACGCCTAGGAAGGACAGAGGAAGCGGCCCTGTCTTTTCTCACAGTGGGAAGCGGGAAGCTCGCTACTGACAAGCACAGGCAGAGACATCATTTGCAGTCAGCTTGCCTATGGATGACAGCAACCATAAACAACTGGAAAATCTGTATTTCCTTAGTCTTGCACACAAATATTGTCTGTTTTCTGCATTTGCATATTCATCCCGTGTCCTTTCATTGATAATTTCAACACATAGGAAAGAAACCTTCCCCCAAAATTTGGCCCCCCTGTCCAGAGAGTGGTTGTGAATGGAGTGAAATCCAGCTGACGACCGGTTGTGAGTGGTGTTCCCCAGGGGTCGGTGCTGGGGCCCATCCTCTTCAACATCTTTGTTGATGATTTGGATGAGGGAATTCAGTGCACCCTCAGTAAGTTTGCAGACGACACCAAGCTGGGGGGAAGTGTCGATCTGCCGGAGGGTAGGATGGCTCTGCAGAGGGACCTGGACAGGTTGGATCGCTGGGCAGAGGCCAACGGGATGAGGTTTAATGTGGCAAAGTGCCGGGTCCTGCACTTTGGCCACAACAACCCCAGGCAGCGCTACAGGCTGGGAGCGAGGTGGCTGGAAGGCTGTGTAGAGGAAAAGGACCTGGGAGTGTTGATTGATGCTCGCCTGGACATGAGCC
>VWZZ01007817.1:37712-52078 GCA_013399095.1 Psophia crepitans | reverse complement strand
AGCCTTCCTCCAGTCCTCAGGCACCTCTTCTGTTGCCCATGACTTGCTAAAGATGATGGAGAGTGGCCTGGCAATGACCTCCGCCAGCTCCCTCAGCACTCACGGGTGCATCCCATCAGGCCCCATGGACTTGCGGATGTCTAGCTTGGCTAACTGCTCCCTAACCCAGTCCTCGTCAACCCAGGGTAGCTCATCCTTAGCCCCAACTTCCTCAGGGGCTTCAGGGGTCTGGGGCTCCTGGGGAGAGTCTGCAGCAGTGAAGACAGAGGCAAAGAATGCATTCAGTAGCTCTGCCTTCTCTGCATCCTCTGTCACCAGGGCACCCGCACCATTCAACAGCGGGCCTACATTGCCTCTAGCATTAGTTTTATCCGCAATGTATTTATAAAAGCCCTTCTATTTACCCTTGACCTCCCTGGCAAGGTTTAGTTCCAGGGAAGCCTTAGCTTTCCTCGTTGTCTCCCTAAAGAGTTTCCTAATTTTCCAAGAACAGAAAGAGTTTCCCTAAATTTCCAAGAACAAAATGTGTATTATATATACACCCCTCCAGGCTCATAGATACATGAAACTATAATGTATTTACTTGTTCATGTCAGTTCTCTATTACATATATATATATATATATATCTATATGAGTTTATTTCCAAGTCTGCTTTCCTTGCAATCAGTAGTAAACTACACAGAAGTAGCTGACTGCTCCCCAGATGATCAAAAACTCTGCAGAGGGAAAATTCTTGAGTGGAGATAAGACATTTCAACCTCAGAAACCTCCAAGCTTATGCGCTCTGCATTTTCAGAAATGCATATATACCTAAAAAACGTCCAGAGGGGTATAAAGGTTAAGGTTGAAAATATACTTGACAAATCTGGACTAGTCTTTTCCAATTTGTCAACATTCAAATGTTTCCTGATTGTCATCCTTCTTCTCCTTGCTGGGAATCTGCGATAAGAATTTGTAAAACTGGAAGTAAATAGAAAAGCTGAAAGAAACCTGTGCAGGAAATGTCTCCTAAATCTTCCTCCCCCCAGGCACTGTGTTTTCAAATTGACCAAGACTTTGTTTACTGATTAAAAGCTATGTCTGCTAAATTGTGGTAAGCCATGGCATGGTGCTAAACCACATCTCTGTGTATAGAAAGCTCTTGAAACCATTACGGCCTTGGCATCGCTCGTGCATTTTACAAGTATTAGATCTGCGATGCAAGCTATGAGAGAAAACTTTTTTGGTTTGCGAAAGCAATAAACATCTGGGGGAAAAGATGACCTTCTCACTGAGAATTAATGATAAAATAAACAAACAGCCTAAACCACATGGAAAATGACATAGCTCCCTCGCATGTGTGCTCTGCGTTGTAGGGCATGTATAAATGCATAAAAAATGATTGGTCAGGTATGAAACAAATGTGTGCGTGCCCCTTCCCTCCACATTAATATAACATTAAAATTGAAAACATAATCATGAAACATCAAGAGGCTAGTGGAATTATGTGCAATAAGTCACATGCGTCTCTAAATAAAAGATCTTGCCAGACAGTCTTGATTACATTTTATGATGGAGTTTTACAATTACTGGACAAAGGCAATGATGTAAAGGAAATATTCTGGGATTTTAGTAAAGCAAATGATAGGGTATCTCACACCAAAGAATAATAATCAAAATTGGCCTGGAAATGAACATTGTCATGTGGATTGAAAACTGGCTGGAGAGTTACAAACAAAGAGCTATGATGGATAACAAAATATCCAGTAGAGAAGCCCCATGAAGGACCAGAGAGACCAGCTTTTGATTCATTCTTACCGAAAAATTGGGTCTAACAGCCAAGACTGGGGTTAGACAACCTGCAGATCGGGGCAATATATTGCCCAGAATGAAGTGTCTGGCCTAGAGCCTGCTTTCTGCTGCCAGCTATCCTCACAGTCCCCCAGGCACAGACAGGACGTGAGCACCACTCAGGACAAATGACTAATGCTAGCAGCTATTCAGGAAGATGAACAAACAATAAATTGGGGTGAAACAGGGGAAAACACATTATTTTTTTATGCCTGGGAAAGTATTCCTGGCTGTAGGTAACTGTAGAAAACAAAGAGAAATAAGTGATTGCGTGGAAAGAAAACTTAACTTCGTAATCAAGCAAAAGCAAAGTTCTCAGAGGTTTTTGGATACCACCATCCCTGTCATATCTCATGCAGGCCAGCTAAGACACCAGTGACTTTATATCAGCCACAATCATTCTACTGAGCTGCACTTCATTTTTTCTCTTATAGTTATCACTGTCCTGTGAAATTTTCGAGAGTATTGTGAGAATATGAGCTTTTACTCCAGAAACTCTTTGGTACCACTCAAAAATGAACATTGCAACTTTACCAGTCAATATGAAAAATGCACACCACAGCTGATATGATGTCTGGGACCTCTAAATTTACAATGCTTTACGCAGGGAGCTGAGTGGCATTTCAGCCAAGAAAGCCCCTGGTGGGGATCATTACCACTCGACAACAGCAATAACTAGTAGACAAAATGATACCCACTCCACATCGATTAATATATAGGTGAGAAACAAAATCAGTTTTATAATGGAAATCCTTCCATGATGTCATTTATGTATTAATTTAGCAGCAGGATACTATTATTCCCTAACATGGTATTTTACCTCCATACTTTATAGTATTCAAAGCCCTGAGTAAAAGAAGGAGCTTTCAGTGATCAGTCTGCTCCGATTGCTAGCCTTTTGGTGTGACTCTCTGGAAGAGTAAATCATTGTTATCCCCACTGATATGCACACAATTCATTAGCTAATGCTCATGTGCTAATTACACATCAATCCATATATGCCAATTAAGCAATAAAGCAATCAAAGCCACAGGCTGGCAAGGCAAGCTCACCTTTGTCTCTAAGACACAGAGGTTGAATAAATACCTTTTGGGGTTGGTTTACGCAGCAGATGACGACATAGCTGGAAATACTTGTCCTCCTTTAAAGGGGATGGACACAAAGGGAAATGTGGGGGGACGGGCCGTGCTGGTGTTGTGGAGTGGCCAGGGGTGGCTGGGGGTGAGACACCACCAGCAGCTCTCCATTTCCAGAGGACTGGAAAGCAAGGGTAGACGAGCAGGGGCTGCAGTATTTCAGCATATCCCCGCACAGGCCTGCAAGGCTGAGGCACAGCTCTGCATCTGCGCCCCCGCCTCTCCGCAGCGCTGGGAAGGGGTCTTAAATGGAGGCATCTTTCATGTGAGGTAAGGAGCCTTCCACACTGCTGGAGCGGTGTAAAGGACCTGGCAGCAGATGGGAAGCAGCACGGCTGCTGTGTTTTGGGACCCGTGCGGTGGAGCAGCCAGGGCTCTGGAATTTGCAGTGTAAACTGTTCACGAGATGCGATGGGGGATTTTTATTATCCTGCCAATAGAAACTTTTGAACGAAAGAGAACAGGAAAGCTCTTGCACTGATGTAAATCAGAGGGTTTCCACTGATAACACTGGAGGAATGCAACCATACATCAACCTCCTTCCTGGCGCCGGTTCCTTCTCAAACACGGTGTTACCCCAGAGTCTTCATTAACATCAGATTACAAACCCCTGCTAAAGAAATACAATTTATGAGTGTCTTGCATGTGAATGCAGAGACGGAGGTTCCCTGGGCCATTTTTAACGGGTTTGCATCCAGGAGGAGGAGAAGGAAAGGTAAGCTAGGAAAGGCCTGGGCTGCTGATGACTTCGTGTATGAAACAACATTCCTCTGGCAGCTTTATACTTTTCTTCATCGATCCAGTGAGGTAACTGTAAAATTATGGCATCTAAATAACATTGCAAAGCATTAAATAAAGTGCAAGGCCAGAACATATTGTAGAATAAATGGATAATGTGCCATCAGTGTCAGCTCAGCCTTTTGAAACCAGCAGAATTGTTCTGAGGACATAAAAATATGTGCCATTATGTCATACTGCAAAGCATTAAAAATCCTGCAAAACCTAGACTGTACATTTATACACATTTTAATTTCAGTTCATTGAAATGGATTTTTTGCTGCCTTGGTTACCGAAATTGGCCTGGTAAGCACATGACTTGGCCAGAACCTGTAATTCACCCGTTTTTCTTGACAAGCCTCTCAGGATCAACAGTTTCCACTGACCTGTAAGTCTCTGAGCCAACAGCAAACCTCTTCAGTGCAGAATTAAGCTGTGAACCTTGAACAGCAGCAGAATCAGCCTGATAGTCCTGTGATTACTATTTCAGGTTTCTTTTTAATAAATGCACAGTGCTCTTCCTGACACTTATTTTAGCCTGTTTTTTTAATTTTTGTGACCAAGTACACATCCCCACAGCCAGCTGTGTTTTGACAACTGTAAATATGTAAGATCTGAAGCTGGTAGGCTTGCATGTTGTCCCAAGAAGATGGTCCCAGGGCATCTAATAGTGATTATCTATGCTACATATTTTATTTCACCTCACGCCTGCCGTTAGCTTATATCCCAATTACATTAAAATGTAAGGTGTTCTTGTAGTCAGGTTGTGTGCAATGTATGGCAATGCTATATTGCTGATGCTGTGCACACCCAACTTTACCTCATGGTGACCAGCTATCCGACCCCATGCCTGAGGGTCCTCCGGAGAGAAACCCCCCTGAGAACTAGATCGTCCAAGTGCAACATTAAAAAGCATCTGAGAAAAAGAAGTCATGTTCCTTGAAGAAAAAAACATGGCTTTTGAACATGCCTCACATTAATTAGGTTTTTTTTCCACACTCTACCCTTGTAACAGTTATAATTAATGTGCACACAATATTTATGTCGCTATTTTTAGGTGGAGGGAAGATCCAGCTGTTCCTTTGCTCCCTGCTTGCCGGGGGGGGGGGGGGGGGGGGGGGGGCCACAGGCCAAGCAGTCTGAAGGTACCCCGTCCTCCCTGTCCAGGACACCAGCCTGCTCTGTGCCTCTCACAATCTCCATGACAGCAACCCAGCAAAGCCAGTGCTGCTGATGAGCAGGCACTCAGAGCTGTGCCTGTGACCCGCCTGCCGCCTCCTCGTCCCCTCGTGCTGCACATGGCCTTTCTTGAGTCAGCTGCTCCACAGCTGCCAGCTCTGTGCCTCCTCTGCCCTCCCATCTCATTCCCACCTCTTCAGGTCCTCTCCTGCTGCTCCTCTGCTCAAAGGGAACTACTGCAGAGAGTAGTGGAGGGCTACCAAGATGAGGGGGCTGAAGCATCTCTGGTATGAGGAAGGGCTGACAGAGATGGGTCTGTTTAGTCTGGAGAAGCAAGACTGAGAGGGGATCTCATCAACACTTATAAATGTCTAAAGGGCAGATGTCAAGAGGATGGGGCCAGACTCTTCTCAGTGGTGCCCAGTGACAGGACAAGGAGCAACAGGCACAAACTGGAACACAGGAAGTTCCATCTCAATATAAGGAACAACTTCTTCATCCTGAGGGTGACAGAGCTGCCCAGAGAGGCTGTGGAGTCTCCTTCTCTGGAGAGATTCAAAACCCGCCTGGATGCGATCCTGTGCAACCTGCTCTGGGTGATCGTGCTGTAGCAGGGAGATTGGACTGGATGATCTCCAGCGGTCCCTTCCAATGCTTACCAGTCTGTGAATCTATAAAATGCTGAACATTCATGGCAATGAACTTTTCCACTCTTTCAGAGTGCTGAAGGGATTTTTTTTCCAAGAGAGGCTAACCATTTTTTAATATTGTTTTTTCCTATTCTGTGATCTAAAAAAAGCTTAATTTTTAACAAAAAAAAAATTAACAACAGTTGTTGTTTGAAGTGTCTAGGAGTTATTATAGTTACAACCCTTTTTTTTTCTCAAGCTTGAATCCTAAAGTAATTCAAGTCCAGTTACCCTATGGCTTAGGTTTCCATCCAAATGTATGCACTTCAGTAGTGATCACCTTTCTGCTAATTTGAAAGTGAAAACCACTTAGCTTTGATTGATAACTAGGGCCCATATCCTGCTGATTCAGGAGAAATGCTTTCGTATTGAAAAATAGGAATATCTGCTTGATTCTTATCTAAATGTACACTATCCAAATATTTTAATAGCTTTACCTATATTTTCCTGCTTCAATAGTTATAGTGACACTTAGACAATGTGAGACTAAAACATTTTTTCTTGCTAAATGGCCTTCTGCATCATGGAGAATAACAAATGTTTTTGTAAAATAATATGCATGGACTGCCAACCTCCCTGTATCCCTCCCCATGGCTACACCTTCCTTCAGTCAATAAAAAAAGCAGAGAAACATTTGTTTTGGAGGTGAGGTGTGAAGGGAAGAGAAACATGTGCGCATCATCCTTACAGACAAAACGTATCCCCCTTTGGAAATGATGATTTAGAAAGGAAATGTACCAAATGGAAAGAATTCAGAGAACAAGACTGAGCAGAGTACCAGGAACCATCAACTGCAAGGAAAAGCTGAAGGATTTGGAATTGTTTAGTCTAGGAAAGAGGATTGTGGGGACATAGTGTCCAAATATGTAGAAGGTAGCTCTAAGGAGGAAAGAATAAACTCTTTTCATATCCCCTGGGCTTAGGATGAGTTGTCAGAGGCTTAACTGAAGAGGAGGCGGTTTCAGTCAGGCATCAGGGAAAATAGTTCCCGATTGTGGGGACAATGCAGAGACAGGCTCACTAGGGAGACCCCACATCCCCATCACCGCTCTTTTCTAAGACCAAGTTATCCAGGAGGCCCTTAGGAAAGGCCTAGGTAGAGCTGCCTGATGACGAGGTTAGGTGATCTTCTGAGGTCCTTTCAAAATCTGCTTCTTATGATTACCATGTTGGAGTCAGAAACAGCTTGGATATACTCTGAAACCATTTCTTTTTCCCTTAAAACATGAGGATGCTGGAAGTAGCACCTGAGAGGTGGATGAGCAGTGGTGAAACCCTGGCAGAGACTGCAGGCACTCCTCTGCCCCGCTCCGGCCGGCCACCCCTTTCCAGCAATTAAACCGTCTTGCAAAAAGCCAAACTCTATTTGGAAGTCGACAGTCCTCACTGTCCACATCAACCAGAAGATGCAGGAATTTCAGCCCTCGTATCACAAACCATTTAATCTGCAAACCGCTAGCGGTTGTGGTTAGAAGCTGAGACAGGCAGGACAGCCAAGTCCTCGCTCGATGGAGTGCAGTGAAGTTTGGCCTCCCACCTTGGCTTACAGAAGCTGAAGATATGTACATCAGGTTATACTGAGTAATTCAACACTGTGTACAAGAAAAATAGAGACATTTCCTCTTGGAGCCCCAGTCAGCGGGAGGATGTCTAGCTCATTTTTTATTCATCTGAGTCAGTTTTGAAAGCATCCCACTCTCGCAGTGAAAAATTTTGTAGTGTATTATGAAAGGACAACAAAAATCTTGCCCATGATTTTTTTTTTTTAATGTCTGTCAGTCACAGCTTGACAGTCCCACAGGTTGTAAGGAAACGAGAGTTCTCTGTGGTAAATGGAAAATAGTAAATCCAGGGAGGGATCAGAAGTGCAGTACAATCCATCAGTGTGTTAAAAACACAAACTGACAAAAAATATGGCCCTTTGAGTTCTTAAACACACTTGCAGTAAAAACTGTCTAGGTTGTGAATTAGAGAGAGAGAAAGCGATGCCTGAAACGAATCCAGAGCGAGGATGATAACGTGATAACTTTTATGGACAAGTGCGTGTTACACTTGAAAGGGTCCCCTGTTCATGGGAGCTTCCTTCAGGTTTCCTAAAGAGCCAATGTCAACAGTCCACTTTCTGCTTGCAATAAATTTAAGTCCCACCAGCCATAAAACAAAGATTCTCTACTCTTAATGCAACGCCAATAACTTCCCATTCTAGTTACTATAAACATTCCTGTTATGAATGTATAATTCTCACTGTGCACTTATATGCCAACCTGACTCATGTTACCTAATTTATCACTCCTTGCCTGAACTCCCTGAAATGGGAATTCAGTTGTCTACGTGGCCAATGCTTTGTGGAACTCCAGGGAGTCCATCAGCAACACCTGGCTACGACACAAAAAATAGTACAGATTATTTATGATCTGTACGCTGAAAACCATGCTTTTCAACCATGCGTTTGGGACAAGCATCTGAAAACACCCTCTCATCAAATTTTAGGTGATAGGATGTATTTTCTCAAGAATACATTGATGAATAGAAACCAACCCCAGTGCTAAGCATCACTATGAGTGCTGTGGACTCTGGGTCTTCCAGAATTCAAGTAGTGTGATGGGTAGAGTGAGATCCAAGAAAGTTCAAGCTTGTAATGAAGAGATATGTCCTGCACATACCTTAACACTGAGGAGGTGTTTCCTAAAGTCAATCTCCCTTCTCTTAATGGCACCTGCATTTTGTACTCGGAGTTACACTGCAGATTCAGTTCTTTGTGTTTCCACCACTACCCACCGAGGTGAGTGCAAAGTTAAACAGTTCCGGGAGCAAGTGCTCAGATTTAGTTCAGAAATGTTGCTCTCAAAGGGCAACGTTAGGCCTTATCTTAAATTAGGCCTTATCTTAAATGAAATGCTATCCTTTCATGTATAATACTTGCTCTGATGCAAGGTTGTCTCATGGATGAATATCCATTACTGACTTTCAACTTTGCCTTGCAATTTGCAATTGAAAGGTTCAACTCTGGACAATGACCGCGAGAAAATCTTCAGAGCAGAGAAACCAAAAATAAACAATTTTATGAGTGTACTAATATGAACAAAGTAAATAACGCATAACAAATCAGAAGTAAGATGTAGGAAAAACAGGGCAAATGTGAATGGTAGGAAAATCCAAATGCCACTTGCTTGTGGGCAGCATATATGCACTGAGGTGCTTAAGCCAGCTGTATTTGCTCACAAGCATTGTACTGATTTAACTACACTGATTATAAAATCAAGCTTAATTAAATCAGAGCAACGTTTGCATTCAGGAAGCATGCAGCCCTTCAAAGGCAAACTTCCCTTTGATGCGCTGGACTGAATTTCACACAGCATATGTAATAAGGCTGAAAGGATTATTAAGAAACGGTAGGATCATTGGTAGGTTCCTCTGCAGGGCTGGGTCGTGACGGTCTTTCCTCATACCTGGGCAGCAGGTGTGGCCATAGGAGGACAGCTCTAGCTGGCCATAACGATGATACCTCATGGCGAACCCAACACTCAGATCCTCCCAGTACTTGTGGTGTCCCCTTTTCTCCAGCTGAGTTGTCAGCTGGGGTCCCCATGCAACATGCATGCTCGTCCCTGCTGCTAGAAACATGCCACGTGCTGCAGACTCAGACTCCGCCTTCACATGGGGCCACCCTGTATTTCTGGGATAGAGAGAGCGGGTAGATCTTTGTTTGTTTGACAAGCTGTGGCAGAACTACCCAAGTGAGGTGTTTCTCAGCACTTGTGGGGTCTCTGAGGCAGAGCATCTGGCACAAAAGGCCCTGCAAACTTTAGAGCATGGCAAGGGACAGGATGGGGTATTTCCTGTAAAGGTGAACCTATCTGCACAAAGCATTAAGAACCACTGAATCCCAGGACATTCGTGAATTCCACTCAGTAACTACTTACACAGCGTTTAACAGTTTTATGAGCAAGCTGCTATCAAAACAGAAGGCCAGGGCTTGGGACCTGGGCTTTCTTCTGCCCAGACCCTCTGGGACCACAGGGCACGGAGGATGTTCTCAGCTTTTCGCAATGTTTTTAACAAGGAGCAGCAGCAAATGCTGTGAAAATGAGCAATGGATTCACATTCACACTGTAGGGTAAATATCTGCTGCTAGAGCTCCTGTGCTGTGTTCCAGCATCCATTCCATCCACCCTGTTCTCCTTCTCCAACCTTTCCTTTTAGCTTGGCTTTTCTCCATCTGAGTAGCTCCAGTCTGTCCAGGATACGGCCCTATCTTTAGCTGCTCACAATGCATGAGCAGCACGAGATTCCAGGTATTGGGATATTAAACGTTGCATCAGAGCTCACTGAAATACAGCTGCCTCTGGAGCTTTCAGTTCGGATCTACTGCATGGCTGCAAGCACACAAGGCACTTGCGGGGTTTATAAAATTAGTGTTCAGGCTAATTTGGGGGCAGATTTGGGAGAATCACATTTATTCAGTGCAAGTTAAGTACTGCTCACTTGTTTCTAGCCTCACATAGTTCCTTGGATATCATTATTTTCTTAGAAGGGAATGCCTGCTAGTGCTAACGTGTTTGGAAAGCTCGTAAAACCTGGAGGTAGCTGCAGCCTGCGTATCTCGCGTTTGCTCACAGTTCACTGTGGGTTTCCCTAACGTGGCAGATTTACAGAGGTCGTATTTCCATCTGGATGGGTTTGCCCATGAATAATTCTCCTCTGTCTTGTGCACAAACACGATTTTCCTACTACATCCATATATTTCTCTGTCCCAATTCCCCCTCTGTCTCCCCAGTATTTTTCTTCACACAACACTGGCCAAGGCAACAGAAAGAAAATCTTCCTATGAACATGCACGTTATTTTCTGAGCCTTGTACATCTTTTCTTAGAGCAGGGCTCAAGCAGGATTTTAGCTGGTGGTGATGACGGCCGATGCAGTTTAGGGGTGGTTTGGTGCATTTATACACCTCAGCTTTTCATTGTTCAGCCCGACACAGGTCAGAAATACCCAGGCTGATGTCAAAACTCGGATAGCGTTGGTGTTGTCAGAGGAAGCAGAGAGCCCCACGGCCCCTGGCCGATGTTGGAGTGTGCCCTGCGGGGTGGCAGCGACTGGGGCGGTCTGGGCAGCAGCAGCTCCATCCCCATGGCTGGCTCTGCACCAGCCCACGCACGAGTTTCTGCCTCCAGTGTTCTTCCCATGGGGAATCTCTGCACAGAGATGGGTAATGGGCGGGCAGAGGCAGCACTGGCGATGTGGCACAGGCTGCAGCCGCATCCTGTCCCCAGCCTCCATCACCACACTCATTTTCAAGGGTCTCTCAAAATCCAAACTAAAATCAATAAACAAAGTCCTAATGTGCCGGAAAGAAAATGTCGGTTAAGTTCTGGACAGTCCTTTGGGAAAACCTATTTTTCCTGTTTCTCGTTTTTGGCAGTTCTTAGCGAGTTTGTTTATTTACTTTCACCGTTTGAGATTAATCACCGTAATGCGTGGGACCCGCTCGCTGCCAGCTCCACCCCAGAGGTCTTTTTACAGGCAGGGTGCTGCAGGCTGCCTGCACGTCGCTGTTGCAACCCGTGTGCTCCCCCCACGCCTCTGTCGTCCGTGCCGCAGCGAGGCGATGCGAGGCTTGTAAAGCCCTGCTCCCTCCGAGTCACTTCTGCCAGCCCAGGTCTCCAGTACTAAACTTTCCAACCACTTTTTCTACCCCAATGAAAGGGATGGGATAGTCAGTGCCAGGGAAGTACTGCAGCTAACAAAAACGTGATGGCTGTATGTTCACATATGCACACAAACACACTGGTGCTGCACAGGGAAGAAAGCTGCTTCTCCCATCTCGCTCACCAAATGGCAAGATTTTAATCTCTCTCTCTCAGTGAGTTGGTGAAAGAGTCAGTATTCAATTAAAATTGTAGGAAATGTCTTTGTGGTAGTAGATAAAAGAACACCTCCAAGCATGTGCGAGCATTTTGGAAAGCTTATGTAGCATTTCCTTTGCAAAATAAACATATACTTCCAGCCCCATTTCCAAAATGTCACCAAAAATATCATCACTTGCAAATGTTTCTGGGGAGGTGGCGGCCAAATTGCTAAATATACCCCGAGCCTTGAATAGACATTTTGTACCGTTTCCTTTCTACCCTGATAAACCTTTTCTTAGCCCTCACACAGAAGCGCAGAGACCTGCCTGGGGATGGCATCCCGCTGGGTTGGGTGCCATGCCGTAGTAGTCGGAGACTTGCCTCCCGATTTTACAGACGTGGGCGCCGTGCCAGGGGACGCGTACGATGCTGCTTTTCCTCCACTTGCCACCAAGCCCCCACAGGACCAGCACCGTGGGGTAAGGAGGGGAAAGAGGGACACAGCTGAGGGGACGGTAGCAGAGGGATCATAGAATCATTAAGGTTGGAAGAGACCTCCAAGATCATCCAGTTCAACCGTCCCCCCACCACCTATATTACCTACTAACCCACGTCCCTAAGTACCACATCTAACCTTGGTGGGATGGGAGAACCTGCGAGAGCACCAAAGGTCTACATGGGGCACGGGGACGGCTGCGAGCCACCTGGCATGGCACATGGCTTGTGCCAAGGCCCTCGGGTGCAAAAATTAGCTGACATCATGGCTTTTGGAGACTCACACTTTAAAAATTCAGAAGGTTTTTTATATGCCGGTTTGCTTTAGTGATGTATGGCCATCTGTTTGTAAATTAGTGCAGACACCAAGAATGCATCATTTCAAGGGCTTTACACCTCAGCTGAAAGACCGTACAAATTCAGTGAGGAGGAAATGGTGCAACTCATGACACGTTACCATACAGAATGCATACAAACCTCTGCCCCAACCAGCCATTTCTCTTTCTCAAGGCATCAGGGGCAGCCTGGTGGACTTTCTGAGATCAGACACACAGGCACGGTGTTATCCAAGGGCTATCTCCTGGCGGCCTAACGGTCATAGACTAAAAGTTAAGAGGAAAAGTTACAATCGCATCCAGGAAAACCCAGTGCTTCTGCATGAGGAGGCAGAAGCACTCGTGCTGCATGCCAGGCTTTAATATTTCATCTTTCCTTTACTTTCACTTCCCTGATTGCACTGACTTGCAGAAATGAGGGTGCAAGGAGAGGGCAGGTGCCCACATCAATCTCATCCAAGAGGTCACTGAAGCACTATAACACAGACACGCTGGGCCTAAATAACCTATCAAGGTGCCCCCATAGCATGGAACCAAATATGTTCACTTGCTGCTGTTTCAGCCACACACGGCAAGAGCCGCTGCCACCAAGTTATGGAAACAGCACGTCCACTTCTGCATCCACGAGAACCAGCCTGGATTCTCCAGATGAAAAGTAACCTTATAAAAGCTGGATCAATTCCCAACCCAGTTCATCACAGGGATGGAGAACCTCTCCTTCTGGCAGAAGAAAAGTGGTAGATACGAAGAACTGCACATGAGATGGCAGGATCTATCTTTTTCTGCTTTTTTTGTCATCAACATGGGAGAAAATGCATGTAGAGCCTGTGACAGCTGGAAAGGCTGGAGATAAAAATATCCCTTGCAAAGTGTAGAAAGACAGGATTAGAAAAAACCTCCTGGGTGATCAGGAGTAGCCCCTTGCCATTGAAGACACCGTACTTAATGAGGGTACAGAACAACGTACAGACACAACAGCTGTACCAAACCGCTGCCAGAGCTACGCCTTTCGCTCCTGGCTGGCAGGGCTCCTCCACAACCTCCTCCTCTTACCATCAGCACGATCAGTACGCTTTCTTCCAGGCGAGATTTATTTATAGCCTATCTACACCCACTTGTTCTTGAGCCAACGCCATCCATTAACTTAACTAGTGGTTGCTCCTCATTAGTGTTCCTGGCTTTCTGGAGCACAATGGCACGCCCCCAGCCTCCCCTGGGCTGCCCCAGCAGACTTGGAGCCTGCGCTGCCACGGCCACCTCTCACGCCAGGGACCCCCCCCACCTCTAACTGCACCAGCACCCACACCTGCACCCAACCCACTGCTTGCTCTGCAAATGGGACCATCCCTCCAGAGGGCTCTGGAGAGGACCATGTCTTGCTCTGACCTGCCTTCTGCAGGGACGTGCCAGTGGGGTGTAATTCTGGGGCAGTGCAACACCCCGAGCCCTGGGACCGTGCAGTGGCTCCCCAGTGCCGAGACCCCCCAACACCCCAGCCCAGGGACCGTGCAGTGGCTCCCCAGTGCCGAGACCCCCCAACACCCCAGCCCAGGGACCGTGCAGTGGCTCCCCAGTGCCGAGACCCCCCAACACCCCAGCCCAGGGACCGTGCAGTGGCTCCCCAGTGCCGAGACCCCCCAACACCCCAGCCCAGGGACCGTGCAGTGGCTCCCCAGTGCCGAGACCCCCCAACACCCCAGCCCAGGGACCGTGCAGTGGCTCCCCAGTGCCGAGACCCCCCAACACCCCAGCCCAGGGACCGTGCAGTGGCTCCCCAGTGCCGAGACCCCCCAACACCCCAGCCCAGGGACCGTGCAGTGGCTCCCCAGTGCCGAGACCCCCCAACACCCCAGCCCAGGGACCGTGCAGTGGCTCCCCAGTGCCGAGACCCCCCAACACCCCAGCCCAGGGACCGTGCAGTGGCTCCCCAGTGCCGAGACCCCCCAACACCCCAGCCCAGGGACCGTGCAGTGGCTCCCCAGTGCCGAGACCCCCCAACACCCCAGCCCAGGGACCGTGCAGTGGCTCCCCAGTGCCGAGACCCCCCAACACCCCAGCCCAGGGACCGTGCAGTGG
>VWZZ01007817.1:0-37571 GCA_013399095.1 Psophia crepitans | reverse complement strand
CGGCTGCGGCGGGGGTGTCCCCGCGGCGGGAGGGCGGCGGCGCGGGGCTGCATGGACGTGATGTCCCCGCAACAGGAGCACCTCGGGCCGGGCCGCTCGTCCTCGGTGAGCGGCGAGAGCAGGGTCTTCGCCGCCGCCGACAGCAAGAAGGTGAGGCCGCCCCCGGGAGACCCCGCGGGAAGGCGCCCCCCGCCTCGGTCCCGGAGGCCCCCGTGGGTCAGCCCGTTCGCACCGGGCACTCCGCGGCTGCATCGCCCCGCGTCCTGCGCCGTCGGCAGGGCAGCGGGCTGGGCGGCACACCGCCATTGGGACGGGGGCAGCCGTCGGGGAGGCTGGGGATGTCCGCGGGAAGGGCTTGCTGCACGGGGAGCGGGGGGCGCGGCTGTGCCGGTGGAGCCCGGGGGGCTCTGCCGGGTGGGTAACCCCGGGGACATAAGGGGCTTTCCTGCACGGATGTCCCGGCAGGCTGCAGCCTGATGTCTGGGGCAGGTAAGGAGCGCTGCTGCAGCGGTGTCCTGGGCGCTAGGGAAGGGTTTGCGGGGGGCGTTCGGGGGAGCCGAGGGGTTTGCTGCATGGATTTCCCCGTGAGCTGGGTGGCCAGGGGGATGCTGCATGCCTGTGCGGGGGACACCTGAGGGGCGGCTTGGGTGGGTGGGTATCTGGAGGTTTTTCTGGGTGGTATCACAGATTGCTGGGGGAAGGTCTGCGGAATGGTTATCCAGGGAAGCTAAGAGGGATCTGCTGCCCGTGTGTCTGCGGGAAGGGTTTGCTGGAGCTGAGGGGGCTTTGCTGGCTGCTCTCACACATGCTTTGTGCAAGAGAAATGTGAGAGCAGCCTCCCCAAGAAGTGCCTTGCACTAAGTGTGTCACAACTGACAGCAGGAGAGCATCGTTCCATCTTCAAAATGGGTTGTAAAATCCGTTTGATGTCTCGAGTTGCTTTTCAGCATCTGACATGATCGAGTGCAGAGCGCTCACTTCTGTGTACAGACAGGTACTTGTTTCTGCCTTCTAGTTCGCTGTACCGAGCGAGCTGTAACAACCACGTTCTTCCCGGTGTGTAAAACAGGAACTCTTTTTTCCTCCTTCGTTTAGCAAGAGCTGTACTGTTTTTCTCCCCAAAGTAGAGCTGGTACCTTGCTGCCTTACCAATTTTGCCTCACAATGGCATTAAATGTATGCAGCGCCTTGTCTTCAGCGGTGCGCGGTGCTACTGCCTGCCAGACAGGCTGGCAGGATTAGAATGACTGGCCAGGTTGCAGTGTCCTTTACTAAGTCTGTCCACCTGGTGACATGAATTTAGGATGCACAGTAGTAGAGGCTGACCTTGTGTCATGTCCTGCGGCTGAGTGGTGGCTGGGGCTTTGCTGACCATGGCACAGCGGTGTGGAGAAAAGTCATGGTCCTTCTCCTCCTCCTGAAGCATCTCTTCATGCTGGAGAACGATGCTCTTCATTTCCATGGGATGTGTCTGTGTGTGCCATGTGCCACCATGGCGTGTAGTGCTCCAGCCTGACCACAGCCCTGGGGACCTCTTCTCGTGGCAGCTGCTGCCAATGGTGAAATGGTTGTCTGGAGAGTGTTTGGCCAAGATTTCTACCATGCTTTCCTGTGGTTAATACCTGATCAGTTTCTGAAGAGGGAGTGTGATACACCTACACAAAATGGTGGAGCACCTTCTGCTGCCTAGCTGGACAAAGTGACGGAGTAGATACTCTCCCCCTCCAAGTACTGTGATCTAATTGGAGATGGCTAAATGCGCACCTTTGCTTTTTCTTCTATCATTTCTTTCATTTTTGATGAAGACAGTGTACCACGTACCTTCCAACGTGACAGAGCCCTGATGCCAGGCACCTGCCTGAAGCAAGAAGGGATGCCTTCAGCATTCTGAGGACAAATACTAATGATAGCACTTGTGTTTCCTATTCCTGCTCTGAAGAGCCAACAGTCGAAGAAAAGCAGACCTTGTTTTTGCCAGCGTTGACAAGGGAGCGGGGATATTACTTTTGACGGATCTTGGCAGCCCTTTTGGAATTCCTCAGCGTGGAGGCACATGCAGTGGGGGTACAGATGGAAATCCTCCTGCGGAGAAGCAGCTTGAGACCCTGGCTGGACCATGCAGGATATGGCAGCTTCGCACGCCGCTCACAGCCAACACGGGCAGCCACCAACATCCAGCCAGCCACTCAGCTCCTTGTCCAAGGTTGTGGTGCTCCCTTGAGACTGCTAGCACCCCATCTCCTGGTGCCTGTCTGGGGAAGAAGATTCCTACTGTTATGCAAGTGCAGCAGGGGACGAGTCCTAATTTTTCCTGCAGCTGAATCTCAGTGACGCTTTGAGTGTTGGGTTTTTTTACTGCTTGGGTCCTGTGGACTCTATTTATACCTCTGTTTTGTCTTCCACTCAGTGCCAAAGCATCATTATTTTTTTTACAACACAGAAAGTCTTTGTTACCTACCGGGGAGATAACATTGCTTGTATTGGTTGCAAACAGTTAAATGGAAGAATGTGTTGGCAAGAAATCAGTTTTGATACTGATGACACAGCATGTCGAGTTGAACGTTTTTGTTGCAAATATTTATTTAACATCAACTATTTTACTTTCTGGCACAAATGCCCCAAAATATGGGATGCTAAGTGACCACTGAACCTTTCTTCCTTTTTATTATCTTGACTATACCTTTCTCAAATTAAATTTATTTAGCTGAGATTTGCTACTTTGTTCTGTGGTTGTCTGAACTCCTACTTCATCTTCCGCTTGGCTGAAGGATCATATGCTTGATCACATCGTAGGAACAAGAGACAGAAATTGTCTAGGACTTTTTTCCATGTATTTTGTGTGGCCATTTAAACTATTTTCCTGGAAACAATCCCTTCGTTTTCTTGACATGCAAAGTGGTTTGAACTGCTAACTACCTCACAGGCACTGGGAAGTTCTCTCTGTTAAATCCTTACAAGGCATTCGAGACACCCTGCTAAAAGGTGACATTGAAGTGCAGTGTTTTAGTTAATGCTTTTGGAAAATTCTGGACCAGATTCCCTGCTTTGCTGGACTTACTGGAGTCACTGGACTATATGTGGTTGACCTACAGAGGAGTTTTGTACTGACTGTTTAGTTTAGTAACCAATACCAGTAAATTGATGCAACTCTGAAGTGGATTGGAGTAACATGAGTAAGAGTGATTATACTGATAGAGCTTATTTCTACAAATTTATCAAAACAAACTATGCAGTAGAGATGTCTTTTATGGCAGTGTAACTGTGTCAGCAGTAGCAGCGGCGGTTGTTTAACCGTATTTATAAGTTCCCGGAGTTTCACTTCTCTCTTCTTAGAGGGGGTAGATTCCCACCAATCCTGAATATTTTACACGAGACAATATTTGGTAACACAAGGAGCCCCTCACAGGATTTTTTGCTGCCTCCTTGAAGATTTCAAGTAACTACTTATAATGTTTTTGGAGGCTCAGCAATTTTTAATATTTACTCATGCAATCTGTGCAAAAGATTAACCGTTTTGCACACTAAGCAAAATAGTGTTTATGGTTTGAGACTTGAGACATGGTATCCCATCAGCATAAAAATGTGTTTCTTTGTGATTCTGATCACAAATACAACAGTTTACTGGAAGGGAAAGGAGAATTACAGTGTTCCCCAACAGTGTACTAAATGGATAAAATTCAAGGAAATACTGGAAGAGTAAAGTAGTCGTATATAATCTTCATCCTTTTACTTGCCTTACTCTGCAAAGGTGAATCAAATATGTATTTGCCATTATATCTGAGGATACCTTGATCTCATGCCCTTATATATATGTTTTTAAACATAAATCTCCTCAAGCAGAGATTTCTTCTTCCTGCAAATCTCTGTCGTGTTTGCTATGATCCTGGCTGCGGATCCAGCGGGTGGGTTGCTTCCAAAATCACACCTGGTAGTGCTGGGAATCTCGGCTGTCCGGGAACACTTCTGGCACTGTTTAGTTGGACAATTCCTGTCATCCCACAGACATATCCTCTAGCAATTTTATCTCTGATGAGGACTGAAAAGGCCCCTATTTTAATGAAGTCATCCACATAGCTGGTCCTTAGGTTGAAGTCACCTTGGCAGACTCTGCTGGTTTACGATAACTTACAGTCGTGATGTGTCTCCTGATGCTGCCGTAATTATGAACTCGCATTAGCAATCCTTCCTCTGTCTGCGCATGAGAGAAATTTATGCATAAAAAAATGTGTTCTAGTTCTTGAGTTTCCTAGTCTTGGTGTTGGGGTTTTTTTGTCCCTCATGGTGGCAGTAGGAAAGAGAGGGACTTGCCAGCTCATGTGGGATCTAATACCCAAGAACTGCATATGTCGAATTATTGCCTGTTTACTTAATGCTGCTTGAATTATCTATGTGGAGTGTGTGTGTGTGTGTGTGGATCTCTTCACTCTGTCATATGTGAACTGCTTCTCAGCCTTGCTGCACAGAAACCAGGGCAGAATTGTGTCCATGTGTTAACCTTCCTGCTTTCGTCAGGCATGAAAGGAAACTTTGGGCTTCATCAAAACCACCACAACCAGAAACGCTGGTCCGAGCACTTTGGGCACATTGTAGTGAACAGTAGGACCCATAGGCTAAATATTTGACGCTCCACTTCCTCCACATTTTCAGTAATCTTCCACACGTCCAGGTTTTGATAGATGGGTGGGATCTTTTGAACACATCCATGTCAGTGCTTCCAAAGACTCATACCCTTTGCGAGAGCTGGTAGAACATCTTTTGCTCCCAGTTTCTTTCATCCATTTTTCTTTCTGCTCTGAGACAGCCTTTAGTCTCCGTCCTTGCTGTGCTCTCTAGCAACTGCTGTTCCATAATGATGTGCTTTTGCTTCCACTGTGTTGGTATCTCTTTCCTCTTGTGACTCTGCAATTGTTTCCTCCTCAGTTATCCATCCAAAAATGGCTTTCTTTTTAGGAAAGTCCTTGTAAGTAAAAGTATTCTGCCAGCATAAACAAAAGCACATAGTTTTGTCACCTGCTCTGCCTTTATGGTAAATGGGCTTTCCGTGGGACCTAGACATCTCTGCTGCCTGAGCCAGCAGCTCAAATGCAGTCATCTTCTCACCCTGTTTATAAGGGCTCAGGAATGTTATAGGTCAGTTTAGGGCTGTTTCTTGCTTTACCAAAGTATAAGAGATTTCTGTTATTTCTGGTATTTTTAGACAACCATACACTGTAAATCTAACAAATACTGGGTTATAGCATGTAGGAAAAAATGATTTATTACCTCTCCTAAGTAGCCCAGTTGATACAGGGGAAAGAGTGATCCCCAATGGTCCTGGAAAATAAGCTGCTCGGTGCTGAGGATTGTTTTGATTTTTTGATTGTCAGGCAGTTAGTCAAACTTTGCCTTGCAGTTCTTGGTAAAGGTTTGTGTTCGGTGCCTTGGTTCATGTCTGACTAAATGTGTGCCACAGATAAGTTTTGTTGCTAGACAAGAAGAACAGACTTCGCATGGGTGAAACCCCTCATGGTTAATAAAGTTAATAAACTTAGATACTTTTAAAAAGTAGGCTTTGTTACAATCTGACTTCCTTTTATGAGAAAAATAAAGTGTCGAGGGGGAGAGCTTAGCCACTCGCATGCAATCTGCAGCTCAAGGTATTGGCACATCTGAGTGTTGTCCCTGTCACCCAGTTAAATGACCCAGGCAGATGTCCCAGACTTGACCCACTTCTGGAGCCAGCCTGTAAATCAGGAGCCTGAAATCCTTTCATCTCTGGGGAGGCTTTTACAAGGGTGTCTGCACATTGCTGAGGGGGCATTTCTGCCGCCTTCACCTGTCAGTCAGGAGCTGAATACATTTTTCCCCTATTTCGTATGTGAATCTCTTAAATAGCCATCAGGTAGTGTCATTTTCTCTTCCTAAACTCAGACCACTCCCTGAAAGGCAGTTGTTCCCGACGGTACTGAACTCACAAATTTGTCTGTTCCCTACGCTTTCCTCAGATCGCAAAGAGAGAATTGAGCTGATTAACTCAATTTTCTTGGTCACCTTAGTTTTCTTTTACAGTCAGTGGAGGAAAACAGCATTTCTGGGACGAGATGAACTGTACTCTTATTCTCTCTGTTAAAGGAGGACAGAGAGAATAGCTCAGGTGTGCAGGCCTGAGGTTGGGCGAGGGGAATCCTCCGGCATGTCTCTGACCGTCGTGAAACATCATTTGAGTGGAACATCTCCCTTATGAGGAAAGGCTGAAGGAACTGGGTGTCTTTAGCTTGGAGAAGAGGAGGCTGAGGGGTGACCTCATCAATGTTTATAAGTATGTTAAGGGTGAGTGTCAGGAAGATGGAGCCAGGCTCTTCTCGGTGTCATTAAGCAATAGGACAAGGGGCAATGGATTCAAGCTGGAGCATAGGAGGTTCCGAGTTAATGTAAGGAAAAACTTTTTCACTGTGAGGGTGACAGAGCACTGCAACAGGCTGCCCAGAGAGGTTGTGGACTCTCCTTCTCTGGAGACATTCAAAACCCGACTGGACACGTTCCTGAGTGATGTGCTCTAGGTGGCCCTGCCTTGGCGGGGGGGGTTGGACTAGATGATCTTTCGAGGTCCCTTCCAACCCTTGTGATTCTGTGATTCTGTGATCGTATCGGTCAGGCACCGTAACCTGGCAGCGTGGGCAGGATACTCCTTTCCAGTAGCTGCAGCTGGGTGTCTGCTTATTGCTCAGACTTTCCCTTCTCTAGATACTTGTAAAATATTATAAACACTGTCTTTCTGTTACTTCTTTGTCATCACAAAAGAAATAGTAAGTACCACAATTTTTTTCACGCATTCTTTATTTAATTCTTGCTCTGCCATTCTGTTTCTAAGCTTGATATAGTTAGGTGATATACACAAAGTACAATGAAGAGCTTTGTCTTCAGTTCCCATTGTTCTGAGGACATCATGCAGATGCTGCTGTATGTTACCTTTTTAATATCAGAACTGGGCAATATATTAATTTACATAAATTCTATGTAATATTAGTATCCACTTCAACTGTGAGGCAAAATGAGTTGAATACTGGCAGTCAGGTACAGACATTTCCTCCGGTCAACAACTTGTGAGCTACTTGTGGAAGTTTCACTGTAATCCTGTAATCCATAGGGGTTCTGATTCCTGAGGAGAGACGGTGTATTTTCAGCAATGGTTTGCATGTCCTCAGCCTGGTGGGCCGATGTGTTCATAAACCACCTACTGTCACCGTTTACAAAACAGGGTTTCAGAGTGTAGGTCTGATCATTATCTGGTGTAAATTCAGTCTTTTGGAATCTCTCTTTATATGTAAATGTCTGTTTATATCAGATGAGAAACTAGTCAAATACTGAAGTGTACCACCGGTCCAAGAACAGAAGAAGCAAAACTCTCTGTTTCTGTTAGAAGAGCAGTCAAAACAACCACCACCAGAAATGCAGAAAGTATGAAGTTAAACCTGAGTTGGAGGGGAGGTGGGTTAGGAACTCAAGCTTTTGAACGTGAGGAAGGCAAAAATAACTCCAGTTGGTCCTGACTGATACAAGATTATCATCTTTGCATCTGGCACACTGTAAACATTCATTATGGATACCGATTTTGTGATACATGGGTGTGACTCAGCCAGCAAGTATGAGGATTTCTCTCTCTATGTTGACCTTTCTAATATTTACATGAAAAAATGGTAGGTTATGATGTGGGACATATGTTGAGAAACACTTCTCTGTGTCCCATGCTTAGATAATTGGTCATTGCATCTCCTTTTGCTCCCAAACATCTGCTCTCACTGCAGCTGCCCAGGATGTATCTCCTCTTCTCTGCATTGCCAGGGTGACATCTTTGCACATGTAAACATGGTGAAGCTGAGGAGACCAGGCATCTGGGTCCAGCTTAGCCCAAAAGTAATTTGTTCTCTTCCTCCCCAAAGTAAGTCAATTCAAGTTATCATGGTGGTTGCTTATTTTCTCTTCCCAAACTCTGTACACAGCAAAATAAAAACAAAAACCCCTTTTCTGTTTGTAATCAATGTCCCTGTGTAATTTGCATGTTATTTGCATACAGCTGACCTGACTCCCTTCGCTTTTGCTGTGAAAAATTTCCTTTTCCAAAATCTCATCAGTGATCTTTTTATGTTTTAAGGCTCTTTTTTGTAAGCTTTGCTTAATAGCTTAGGTCTGTATTAAGAGGCTGTCTGGAGAGGCTGTGGAATCTCATCCTCGGAGATGATGCAGACCTGGACCAGGGGTGGCCCAGAGCAGCCTGCTCGAATGGGTCCTGCTCTCAGCAGGTCCAGAGACCTCCTGGGACCCCCTCCAACCTGAATTAGTCTGTGACTCTCTGCCAGTCATCTGAGCTCTTATTAAACTTGCTGTAGTCCTAATCTTTACGTCGGTCCTCAGACATTTAAGTCAAGACTGGAATCTCACTGCCACAGGCACTATTCAGTGCTGCTAAACCAAGCATAAAAAAATTGCCATAATTGAGAGAGATTTTAAAATGCTGCATTTTTTCAGTGGCTTCAATTTCAGACCTGAGAAGCCAAAGGATTAAGATGTCTTTGAAAACATAAATAACCTCCACTGCATTTGCAGGAGCCAGGATGCTCTAGTTTTAACCACCCCCTGAAAGCCACCTGCCCAATAATCAGGCTTACAGTAAATTTCCAGTTGGGAGTTGATGCTTTATACAAACTCCCACAAAAAATGCTGGTTGGGGGTAATCTGTGGCTTGTCTTCTGTAGGAGGTCAGACTGCATTGTTACACAGATCTCTTTTTGAGATCTTCATATTTGTAGATATGCTGCTTTTTCAGATGCTAACAGCTTCTCAGATTTGCCAGCAGTAAGACAAACTGATTTCATTCGCTGGAAAAATTTAGCAAAGTGTTTTCTTTTTTTCCCCTCAAAACTAGCAGAAATGGGCATCTATGTTGTTAGTAACCTATTAGGTTATTACCCAGTTATGTTCTGATCGGGCAGAAGACAGCTAAATGTTCCCAGGCTTAATTTATCAGTCTTGAGAAGGTTGGTTTTTGATGAAAGAAAGAAAGAAAGAAAGAGGAGGGGATAATTTTTAAAGGTGAATTGAAATTACACAGTTGAATTTGTAACAATTGCACAATGGCTGTAACTGAGCATCTGACAAAACAAACAAGTGTGCTCTAGGTAAACAAAGGGAGAACCAAGAAAAACTGACCCAATGACAAATGCACTGCAGTGGGTGAAAGAAAGGTGCTTGTCAAAAGCAAGTAAAGCCCGTGGTACTGTAGATTTTGGTTTCTCCGAGGGAAGCCTGCTGTGCACCTGCCCAAACAAAACCTGCCACATCCAGCACTTACATTGGCAGAAGCAGCAGTTGTTCCTTACCATATCCATTCCTGGTGGTCAGTGGTTCTTTTTAGTACAAAGGAAGAAAGTCTTGTTTTGCGATTAGCTGAGAACAGAGACTCCGTGGCTGTCAAAGGTTCACCTGTTTGCGGGCTCTCAGAGGTGACCAAGCTGGTGTCAGGGACCGCTCTAGCATTGGCTGCTGTCCTCTCGAGGTCTCGGGAGGAGCTCAGCCCCGGTCCTTTTGCTCACCAGTTTATTCTGGAAAAATATTTGAGCTAAATAAGGTAACAACCACCCTTCTGCTGGAGGGTCAGTGAGAGGAGAGGTCACGCACCTTGGCAGCAGGCTGCATAACCGGTTCTAGAGAGCAGCTCCAAAGTTAGGGCTAACACTCCGTAGTCCTGCTCCTGGCTGCAGGAGGGAGAGGATACAGTGGTGAATACATTTGCATTCAGGGAAATGGGTGGTTTTGTCTCCTGTGGGTGCTTTTAAAAATTTCTACCTCTGGGGAAAACAGTGTTGTTTATTTGCTTAGTACTTTTATTGTAGTATTGAGCTTCACTCAATGGGAATCCATGCTCCCTTGATAGCCACTAGCGTTTCTCTTCCCTATGCTTCGTCTTTTTTTTTTTTCCTGCTGCATTCTCTGTCTTTGAGTGTCTCCTTTTCCCCATCCCCTTCCTGGTTCTGTGCAAAGAACTGCCCTGCCTCTCACTTTCCTATTTTGTGGCAGACATTACCAGGAATGAAAAAAAACCTGTCTTTATTGTCTGCTGAGAGACAAGACGTAATGCTCCAGCTAGATTAGTAGGGAACGAAAATGCCCTCGTCTCTAAAGATTTGGAAAAAAAAAAGGTGGCCGTATATGGCATGTAAAGTTAGGTGGGTAGAATCCAAACCTTAATTTATGGTAAATGTCAGAGCTGACAGAGAAATAGATGAAGCATTTGAAATTTGAACCAGCATCTGGGTATTTGATAAATTTGAAGTACAATATATCATTAAGGGACAAAAAGTGGTTGAGGACAAGCTCTCCGTGTTTATTTCATATGTGCACTTACCTCCGGTATCTGTGTATAGGCACGAATTATCAGCTTTTCTCTATCACTGACTTTCTGGTCGTTCTCCTGTTTTTCTCAATATGTGGTATTTTACAACCATTTTCCTCCTCCACGGTTGCTGATGGCAGTAACTCAGCCTTTTTCCCGTAGTCTGAAATTGGAATCTGACTGTGACAAGTCTGGATGCATGCAGTTATTGTTCCGAATCTCACCCATGATTTCATTTTGTTTCTCTTTCCAACTAGAAAATGAAGAGTTTGGCCCAAAGACGCCAGTCTGCACCATCGCTGATCTTTGTCAAAGCACTTAACCGATCTAGATCAGTCTCAAGGTGAGTCAGTGAGTTTTGCTGGCTGTGCTCTTTTGCAGTTTCTCAGCCCAAAACTTGAAATGTTTTTGAGTTATTGTCCACACCAGGTTGTCAGACACAATTCAGGCTGCTCGGTAGCTGCGCAATTATAAAGCCTGCTGAAAGATGTGATAGACCCAGCCCAGACCCCGGCTGATCTCCTGGAGGGGGTTTTCCCCGTGCTGCCACACTAAGCTGTTTATGCCCAATTGGGCAAGCCGAGCTGCTCCACAATTTCCAACCGGGCATGCAACATTTGGGCTGCTCAGTTCTAATTAATTTGTGGCTGGCTATGATTGCCTGCTGGGGAGATGGCATGGGGAGAAGACGAATGTTTCCTACTTTTTGCCTTCTACACTTACGCCGTGCCAGGCATAACTCAGGAGTGCTTATTGTCAGATTGTACGATTTAATTTAAGCTAAGTTTCTGTCGTGGACTGCCGCATGGTACAGGCTCTCCAGGGCTCTGGAAGCAGCTACAGGTTCAGGACAAAGCTGCGTGCCAGGATCTGGTGGTCAGAGCCTTCTCCCACCCTGCATTAACACTGCTGGGTCTGAGTACGTAAGTGTGTGCAGGTGTGAAGCACTCGGCATTTTTTGTCTTCATCTTCTGCCGGGGTCAGCCCTTCCTCCTCCCTCGCTACCCCAGCGTAAAGCTACCATGGAAATGGGAGTTTTTGTGGAGCTGGTCCCCTGTCCAGCCCCAGCCCTGACCTGCCATTTGAGCCACTCTGCATACATAACTTTTGTCTTCCTGCACTACAGTTCCTTAGACTTTAAACTTGCAAAACATAAGTGTTTATCGAGAAGTGAACCATCTGGTAGGCTGTTAATGCTTCCAGCTGTGCAGAGCTCTTTACGAAGAAACATTATTGAGGGAAATTAAATAATGGCTTTGTAAGGAGTATTTTCTCCTACTTGGTGGTGTGTTAAGTAAACAGTACGTGAGCTTTGGAAAAAAATTCTGTGTTTGATCTACCTAATACCTGGTTTCATATTTGTCGCCATGCAGAATTCCACAGTATTTTAGAAACCTGTGAAAGTATTCTGTGAAAACATCAGAGTGGCAAAATAGGAAAGGAAAATGAGTTGAAACTACGTGCAGGTCTTTTTGCTGGCTATGACATAAAAGAAGAAACTCAGAAGTGAATTCCTGCAGGGGTTTGCACCTTTTTGTGTAGTCTAGTGGCCTGAGCCTAGGACTGAGAGCCAGCAGCGTGTGCTCTGGTTCTGTCTGTAAAATTTCTTCTGTGGCCTCTCTCTGACATCATTTCCAGGTCTTTAAAATAAGATGAATGACTATTTTGTAATACCATCATGAAAATGCTGAAATTGTTTAGATTGTCTGTACTGCCATATTTATTCTTCATTTACTCTTACTTCTTCATTGTATTTGTAGCAATGTTCATACTCGCGATACCACCTTTTGGGCACAGACGGCACGTTCGTCACTGAGGCTGTGAAATTAGAGATGCACTATTACTATGGGGAGTAGCAATGACTGGAGGGTACAGGGGACAAGAGATGGGATCTCTCCGCCCTTGGACTTTAGGGTTTCCTGCAGTTTATACACCTATGTCTCCATAATATCTCCCCTTCAAGCTGTATTGAGACTTGCTCCTTGATATTAAGAGAATGAATGATATTCGATGCTTGGATTGCAAATTGTCATTTGCCTGCTGGGGTTCAGACATGAACATTTTTCTTCAATTCTGCTTGTTTTGTTTGTTTGTTTATTGCCTGCTCCATAAGGATCAGAAATCGGGCATAGCTGGAGAGCCACTGAGTGGGATACACGCTCAGGATGTACATTTTCGCTTAAGAATTTTATGCTTTCTTAAGTGTAAATATGTCTTGCTTTGTATAGCCCGGATCAGCGTTATTTCCAGATCTGGTGCGCGGAAGGATTTTTTTTGTAAGGCCAGTTGTGGTGGAGAGGACTGGGGAGTGGAAAACATTGCCTTGTTCTGCAGTAAGGGCAACGCTGTGCCTACCCGAGGGACCGTGCCGCTTTCTCAGCTGATGGATGCTGCTCCCGTCATGCCTGTCCTCTGCCTGTGGCGTGTGACAATCGAGCGGCTCCTGTTGTTTTGAAGTCTGTGGCCTTCGTGAGAGGTATTGGGTGAAGTCTGAGTTCCCCAGAGGCAGAGCAGGTGATTTTGTAGCTTCAAAGTCTGTCAGTTAGAGGGTAATACTTTGGATGGAGTTTATTATTGTTCACAGGAGCAGCAATTCTCACCTGTGCCTGACTTCCTTGCTTGGCTGTGCAAAACACATTCCTCTTCATCACCAAACTGATGGATGAGTTTGAACTTTCCACTCGGTTTCTTGTGTAAGTGCTTAACTCTTGTGAAGTGCTTTCTCTTACGGCGAGCTGAAGAGCAGCAGAATGACTTCTCATGTTTTCTCATCTCCTCCAAATGTTTTATCTCAGACCTGTTTCAGTTCTGAGTTCCACTTCTTGTAGACACAGCCAGCCTGCAAAATCCATTATTCTTCTCTGGCAGTGAACCTTAATACTGGGACTGCATAACACTTACTTGTTAATGGTTGATTAATGATTTGTAGATAATAAAGCTCCTATCTGAATTTAGCAAACATCTGTGAGGGATTTATATGAATCCTCTCACCTCAGCAGCTGGCTCACCTCAATACCTGTTGAAATTAATGAGCAAGTGCAAAGTTTAAAAGGGCAGGAAATACTTAGAAGCACAAGTCAGTTTGTATTTCTATACTACTTTATATGTCAGGTGTCCTTGGTTTATATACAGGGCACTTTCACCAAATGTGGTGGCACCCATTATGGATAGACTTACTTTGGGGGCATTCAGAAGTTTTTTGATGGTATTTATTCAAAGAAACCATTGTGACATTTGGAGATGGCCATTTAGCTTTCAGAGGATTAAGGTTTTTTCACAGTAGTGGTGTTGTAGCTGCGATGGCACGAGGACATAAGTGAGGTGAGATGATCTAGCTGGAAAGAGCAGATGCTTGTTTGTACCGTTGACCTCCAGTCCTGAAAGAGAAGCAAATCTGAAAGTCTTCTGTGCTTCAAAGCTTGTCTTATTTTTCCCCAGCTTTATCATTTGGTTTAATGAAGGTTAAGCCTTCCTTACAAATCTTGCCTTGCCATGTCAGTCATATAAAAAGAGTGACAAGATATTTGGCCTATGGAAGAATTTTCTGGGATGGTTGTACAGCACAGTGTTGTACAGATGTGCAACCACGCTGTAATCTGTGCCTCGCTTGACTGTCACTGCAGGCAGCTGAGGAACATAGTAAATAGCTCAGGTATTACAGAGGAATTTGGGCCCTTACTTCTAAAAGATGAAAATATGCAGACTGTTCATTGCCTCCTGTTTTAGCTTCTCTTCCTTTTTTTCTGTAAATTTTCTCTTTCCTCACAAAATAGTGGTGAATAGGCATGTAAGGACTGTTTCTATCATCAGATGTCCTCTTTGGAAGCACTTTGAGCAAAGTTATTCTAGAAATACTTTGGGAAAGTAAGCTTTTGATGTTTTTTTTGGCTGATACTCAGATGCAGACAAAATAAGTTTGATTGTTAACTCCATTAACGTGTATGAAATCAGCAAATGATTTGGGTTCGTTATATTTGGCCCTAGACCTGTTCTGCGGTTGTAGTTTTCCTCTTACTTTTTCTTGGTGTCCTTTAATGGAAACCGCACCACTTAATGACACACTTCAGTGCAACACAAATTGTGAGTTTGAAACAGAAATGTCTGAGTCCCGGATTTATGCATCAGATCTTGTCATCTCAAAATAATTGATATAGAGTATTAGAGATTTGTTTCAAGTCAGATTTTCAGCCTTTGTTCTGCTGTCCCTCAGAACAATTTTCACATGAACTACCAAGTTTCTGTTCTGCGTTGGCGGACTTCTGCTCGCATCTCGGCCACTTCACAGGCACAGCCAAATTCTGTGTTGCAGTCGCTGGCAGCTTCTCCTTTCCTAATGCATGCCTCACTAGATCTTCGAAAGTGATATTTTTACATGCTGAAACTTATTAATATAATTTCACAATTTCTGAGTCTTCATGACCATTTATAGATATGTCTCTCGACACACTAAAGGTGTAAAATATCAGTAATGAAACTACTCTCTATTACAGCGTGAAGCGTGTTTGTGATGTTATTTTGGTGTAAGCTAGAAGCAGGGGATGTTTTTTTTAAAAAAAGCGTAATTTTAAAAAGATTTTATGAACTAATCTTTAAAATAACCTGAAAAGGAAGGACCTAAAAAGTCACCCCCACCTGATTTTATTATTTGGATTTTACGGTCGAAGAAGTTAAAGGATAAATCCTGAGGATTTCAGGAATTTCCAAGGTGTTTTTTCCCCTTCTGCACGTGGAAGCAGTGCGGTGCCATTCGCGGAGAGGCTGCTCTTCCTTCTCCCAACGCACAGTAAGTGATTCTGGCATGTTATCTTCCAGGGCTCCCGTGCCAAATGCTAAATATCCCAGATAACGAAGATCATATGTGTAATCTAGTAAAGCATTCCACTTGGCGCTAGTCAAATACAGAGTGTTCCCAAAGTCTTGGACATTGTGTTTTCAGGGTTGTAGTCAGAAGATGTGTGGATGATCCAAGCTATGTGACTAGAGGAAGACAAAAATAGAGACTTTTAATAAATGTAAATTGCCAGAAGGCCTTAACTGTCTCTTTTTCATGGGGAAGATGAGTATTCGGTGTTTCAGGCAAATCCGATTGCGGGGAGGAAGGGAGTAAAAGTTCACGGCAAGTAACTAACTTGTTAAGTAGGTATTTCGGTTGTAATCATTTTGCTCTTTCTTCACTCGTTTCCATGGCAGCGAATAATTTCGCCTAGCAAAATAATCTCCGCCAGGCGTGTTTGGTTGGCGAGGCTCAGCACCTCGGTACCGTACGGGGGCATGGAGGGGGAGCGCCTGACACCCTGTCCGCCCCACAGCCACTTAATTTACCGGCTGTCGCAGGACAAGGCCTTTGCAGCCATATATGCCCCAGCAGCCGCTGTCCCCTCGGCCATTGTGGTGGAGGCAGGTGTTCCCTTCACACAGCCCCCAGGCACCATGACAGCATTTGTTGGGGTGCAGAGCAGGGACGGCACCCACCTGGCTGAGGCCACTCTGCTGCCAGGGTGCCTGTACCCGTCGGTCACCACAGAGAAACCTGTCAGACGGAGGAGCAGGGCCCTTGGCCGTGGCCACTGGGGTTTGGGTGATCGACGGTGGTGTTGGTGGCGGCACATGGGACATGGCCTGGGGCGACCCCACCACAGAGCGCATCCCTGGAATGCTGTGAGACAGATGGCACCTGGTGGGTAAACCTGAGAGGCTTTGCGAGGCCACCATATCGCGTGTGTGCACATTTCTGTGTGTGCCTGTGCATGTTACACGTATGATCAGTGTGGGGTTTTGCCTCCGAAGGCGTTACACACCACCAGCTGGTGGTGGTGGTGATGTGAGGAGACATGGGCCCAAAGCCAGGGTGGAAGGGAGGTGGCATGGCCAGGCACTGTCGCAGCCTCCATTTCAAATGCAGGTGTCAGAGTTGGGGGTGTTGTCCCTTGAAGGCTGCAAAATGGAGGTGAGGGGGTAAAGGGGTGACAAGTCACTTCAAAACGGGCGCTGACGGCAGTGGGGGAAGATTTACAGTGTCTGAGACAGAAGTGACTGTCGGGTGACCCAGTCCCTGCCTGGGGGTTGTTCCCTGGTGTGTCCCTCACCCCATGGCTTGTAAGAGGCCAGCTGGGGTGGCAGGGGCCAGGATAGCTAACACTGGGCATGCACCAGGACAACTGAAACAGCATCTCTCAAGCCTCTCCCTGCACTCTCAGCCACCCAGATGGCGTGGGATGAGGGCTCTTAAATGCCTTCATTCACCCTTAGGAAGAGGGATGCTGTGGAAGGGAGTCCTTGCAGGCAGTCGTTCTGGAGCCACAGGGCTCGTGGGTTTTTTGAGATGCTAAAGGGCTGTCGCTGTTGTCAGAGCGGTGAAAATCAAAGTGGCAGCACCCCACGGGCAGCCCTGTGTCCTCCACTCCTCCTTTTACAGCCCTTTCTCCAAGACACTCCAGTACACTCAAGAATATGGAAGAGCCATTTTATGAAAGAAAAGAAGAAAAAAGGGCAAATCTCCCACAAAAAAGTGTTTCCCAATGTCAGGGATAAAGTACAAGCAGTACTCATTTGATCTTGACTTGTTATATTTTGTAGTTTTTTCCATAAAGCTCCAGCTCCAGGAGTCAGGTGGATATAGAAATCACAATTTCATTAGAAATCAAGTTTCTAGTCATCAAAATGGAGGGAAAACCCTGTTCCTAAAGATGCAGACAACAAAACAAATGGACAGTTCTTTGCTTCTGGGTTTGCTTTTTAGATTTAATTCAGCCTCAACACATCCGATCAGGATTTTTTCAGAGATTTTCCATTTCATGAAAACTTTTGATGTTTTAACATTTTATGCTTCATCTGAATGGGCAGAAATCTCTGTATATTTCCCCAGATTTCTCCCCTCAGCGTGTCATATTTCCTTCTGTAAGGTAAGGAAACATGAATTTGTAGAAAAATAGTGATGGGTTGTTTCTTTTTTTAAAACGCACTATTTTGCATCAAGTTGCTCTTCCTTTTTAATGAAATTGCACATAATTAAAGAAACTTGTGATGATATGGTACAAGTTGTCATTTTTATAGTATTTTTAATTCATGCTTTTCAGCTAATTGTGACACTGGAGTATTGTTTCCTTAAACCACGTGCTTGAACACAAAAGTTATTTTTACATAGTAATAGCTTGGGATAAAATTTTATTAACTGTTAACAAGGAATAAAGTGAACTTTCCGAGGCCTCAGATGGCCTTTTAACTCAGAGATTGGCATTCCTGTCCCCCCGCTGTGTTTTTTTCTGTTTTGTTTTGTGTGTGAGCATGTGTGTGCATGTGCATGTGTTTGTTTTTGATAAAACCCATCGGTTCTTCACTGATGACATACAAACTGGCTTACAGCGATGTTTGTACATCTGGAGATCAAAATGAGCTGCTGCTCTCCGAGATATGCTGCCTTTTTTATTAAAAGAAAAGGACTAGAGGTAACAAGAAGGAAGGCTTGGAAGCAGGGTTTTGGAGGGATTGGAGTGGAAATGGGAGATTAATTTTACAATAAATGACTAATAGTTCAGCGCTTTAAGCCGATTCTCCTTTGGATAGAGTTGTGACAGTTTTAAGACAAGACAGCAAGGGGCACTGCTCATCGGGATGAGCGCAGGGCTCTGCTTGTCCAGATGTCTCACTGTCCACACGTGCTTTTGGCTGCAGCCCATTTTGGGGGCTTTTTGGATTAGGCCTTGAGGTCTGGCAAAATGCAGCTGCTGTCCAGCCATTGTGTATCCCTGAGTTTAGACAATAAAATCTCTGCCAAACGACAGTCTGGCCAAGCAGTTTGGGCAGCAGCATACCTGAGGAAATCACAGACTGACTCGCTCAGACTGCTTTGTGATCATCTGTCTTGTGCAAACAAGCAGAAAGCCTCTAATGATGTGCAGGCTGATGTGCAGCCTCTGGTGCTCTCGCCTCTGACAAGGGCCAGCGTTAAATACGCATTGAACTCTCCTCCTGGCTGGTATGGCATCACTTCTCCTGGTCCAGTTGCTTCCTCACGGTGCACAAAACTGCGGATGAAGAGTTTTTTAATCACACCACGGGAGTGACAGTCTATCTTTAGATTTCTTTTGTGCCCATATCTTAAGTGTTTGAATACCAGGGGCCAGATCCAGTAAAGGAAAATAAGCCTCAAGGGCAAGACATGGGAATAATTTAGGTACCTGAATCTAAAATCGTGACTTAAAAACCATCATCTTGGTGGCTGCCTGACCTCCCAAGTGCCTCTGTTCTTTAGGCACTCTCCTACTGAAGAAAGAGCTCCTCAAACACGTGGAGTTGAGCTTTTGCACATCCTAGTATAGCATGGCTGTTGGCAGGTCTGTGTCAAAGAACTAAACACTGCTTGGTGAGAGGCTCCTGAAAAGGTCCATCCACTAGTCCACAGATCCTATTTAACCTGCCTGGGCCAGAGCAAGGCCCTTACAAATGCAGTTGCGAATGTTGCTGCCTTTTAAACCTCTGGCCGAGTCCACTTTCTGAAGTGTTTTTTAATAATTGTTTAGGACAGTGATTTCTGAACATGCAGTATCGGGGCTGAAGTGGGAAAAAGTCAGGCTCATTGGGTATTTTGGCAGGGAGAGACCATGGTCTATGTTGCAACCAAGGTTTGTGCCATCTAGCAAGCTTAGTGTAAGCTATGCTAGGCATTTCTATCCTTCTCCTTAGGCAGGTCCCCACAGAGCACCACTGCTCTTTGTGAAACTGCTGGCCTGGAGGTCGGTGTGCATTCGATGGGTCCCCCAGGTTCACCTCTCTGTCTCCTTGGGCAATCTATGTTCTGCTTCCCAGAAGAGTGATGTAACTACTAAAGCAGGGGGTATTTGGAGTGAGTGGAGAGTTTCCTTCTCCCCCCCTACAGCTGAAGGTGGGCCACTATGTAGAAGGACACGCAATGTTCCTGGGACCAAAAGCCTTATGTTCACAGGAGCAAGCTTGGCTCTATAGAGGAGTGGTAAAAGCACACACCTTGGGAGGGGAAAGGTCTACACCTGTTCCCGGGATTATTTTTTCATATCACCCACTGGCATATCCACGTCCAGCCTGTCCTGTCCCATAGCTCAAAGTGTGATGAGCGTGCTGATTCGGATCCACATGCACTCTTTAGGGAGCCTGTGCACTGAACACTGACTGCATTCAGTGGGAGTAGATATCTGAGCACATCTAGGTGCATCCCAGGTGTCCATAGCAGGATTATTTCAGAAGATGCAGAAAAGAATGGTAAAGACCTTCACCTGAATGAATAAACAGAGCTGAGGTGTTTTCATCCACCTTCCTTCCCTCTCTTCCCTCTGCATTTTGTTCTGGTAGTAAAACTGTATCCTGTATTTTGCAAGGGATCTCATTTGTCAGAGCCATTTGTTATTCTGCGGAAACACATTCGGTAGCTGCGTCCCTCTGACTAAGCAACCTCGCTCACACTCGTTCCCTTCAGTTTCGCTGTCCAAGAGCAGGGCAGGTTTCCCAGTGCATTTCTACCATTTCAGACACGGGCAAGCTCTTCTGGTGTATCAAAGACTCAAATAAACATGGGGAAGAAAATCACCAGGTGAAAGGCTCTTGTGGTTCCCCTCCATCAGGCTGCCTTTCTTTGCCAGGTAGCTGGCCTGTGCCCACTTCTCCCTGACCTAAAGTAATTAGGTGCAGGGCTGTGGGGAATCCTCTAAAGGCTTTTTTCTCCAGCTCAGACCACCGGTCGAACAGAGACCTCTGACTAACCTGCCCGAGTAGCTGTGCGAAAAGCTCACTGAACATGTAGGCAGTTACAGGAGAGCAGACGGGTGCGTGCGGCTGCAACTAATCTGTCTGATGGCTGTTCATAAGGAAGCTGGGTCGTTACGCCTGCAATGGCTGGCAGCAGCAGGCGTATCAAGTAATCTCTTCACTGTAATAGGATAATTCCTGCGCTGTAGTACTAGTATCAAAATATAATTTAAAGCCCTCGAGGCAAACCAAAGCCAGATTTGTTCCTGTTACAGCTGGGACAAGTGCAGGGAAGTGACAATCCCGTCTTCCATGCGGCACCCGTATCAGTTGTCCCTCATCGGGAAGCGGTCCTTAAAAACTTAAGCCAATGTGAGGGCTGGGCAGATCCTCCCTTCACATCATCCACAGAGCTTTGTGGAGTTCACCCCATGGTTTTCCACAGTTATGGGGATACAGGCAAAGCTGGGCAGCAGCAGCTTCAATGAGAGCTGCAGCTTGTGGCAGAGGATGAAGCGCGGTGCACGGGCTTATCTTTTCAAGGCAGTACTCACTGCTTTGTCACTTTCTGTGTGATTACTTTGTTTGTAATCAGCAAGTTTTCTCCTGAAAAAGGGCAGTGAGAGGACAGCAGCTGGTGGATTCCAGGTTTGCTTTACCTGGCCACAGATTTGAAGTCTTGCACTGTTTTGAATGCATTTATTTTTCTTAGAACTCGTTGCCTAACTGCTGACTCCACCCAGGTGGCATGAGCTGAGGAAGGGAAGAGCCTAACTGAAGTACTTCTTGAAGAATGGGAACATCAGAGGCTGAAGGTGAATGACTGTTGAGCAATGAGACTTTGAGAGACCGTGAGCAGCCCCCCAGCATTACCCAACAATTGAATGAGGTGACTGGCAGGCAATAAACCTAGGTGGTCACCCAGAAAATGCTGTTTCCCTGTTAAAATGACATGGTCACACAAGTGCCTTATTCTTGCCCATCTGCAGCTGGTGTAACATGTAGCTGCAGACAGTAGGGTAGGCAGATATGCGCAGGCTCACTAACAGCCATATGTGATGGTCCAGAGAGGTTTCTAAAGATGCCCACACCAATCTTTTCAGCTCATGTGCACCTCAGCTTGAAATGACCTGTTTCTGCAGAGGTCTTCAGAATGTCCTGGCTATTTTTGGTAGCCCAGAATTCCTGTGCTGAACTCTTGTAATAGTTTGCAAGAAGATCTTTGAAATCCCATTTGAAGGAAGGATTAGTTTCTTTTATGAAGTAAATCAAAATCAACGGAGTTGAGACAGGCTTTCAAATGTCCCAGTTGTGATTAAGTGGGATTAAATGTCCCAGTTGTGATTGCTGCTTCCCCCAAAAAATAAGGTAGGAGAGAAACCTTATACATTCAGGCTGCTAAAATAATACTGGATCCTCCTAGATGGACATGGGTGAAACAGACATCCCAGAGCACTCCCCTGTATGCCTCCTTGGAACGGGTGGGAAGGAGCTGGGGCAGAAATGGCAAAGATGGCCTGTGCCACCAGTCTTCTTGTAGGCCATGAGAAGCTCCAGAAAGCCTAGACAGCCATGGTGCAGAACTGTAGTGCTGTGCTCTTAAGTTCTGGTCCTTCCTTTGCCCTCTGCTCATCCTGGGCTTTTTCCGTTTTGGTTTTTTTTCTTTCTTTCCTTTTTTTCCCCTACAAAGGTCACTTTTTTGCTGACTTTTTGTCATCTGAACAACAAAATCTTTGTCTGGGTAGACAATGCCTGGAATGGCATTTCCCTGGTGCAACTGGAAAGGGAGAGTAACTCAAGATGGTGCTGCTGTGTCACTCACTAAAAATGGGTGGGAACTGCAGTGGGGAACAGAGGATTGATTCTTCCAAAGGTCAAAAAAGGATTTATTGACTTCTACATGTGAATATGTCCTCCCACAAAGTTCTCCCCTGCTCAGGGGGACTTGGACCGAAACCCCTTGAACTTGTTGAGGACTAGAGGACACCCACACTGCAAGAGTTTTTCAATAGGATTTAAATAACATACATGAAATTCTTTTCTGGTGAAAATAGGCAAAATATGACCGAAACGTGTGGTGCTAATTTATACCAATAGGGAATTTTGCCCTTGTGCTAAATTTTCAGAGTAAACACCTTGCAGCTGTTTGTTAAAATAAAACTAAAAACCTTGGAAGCAAACCAAACCACAGGCGTGTTTCCTGTCTCCAGCTACCACGCTGTAGTACATATTTGCTCTGCAGAGAATATTGTCCTCTTGGCTATGTAGAAATTACTCAAGTGCAACTTGTTTTCGGTTAAGTTGCCAAGCTTCCATCCTGAAATGTGTGAGGATTTTTGTTTTTATGATGCATTTTACCCTACAGCTATGTGATGGTTTACTGCAAGTCTTAATCGTTTACTGGTTTTGGAAGACTACAGAAAAATAATACAGTTACATGCCTCAACACCTTGAACATTTAGTTCAGATCGTGTTGATTCATTGTAATAATTTCTATTACTTTTAAAAAGATTTTGAAATCATGCAAAGTTGGTTTCTGATACTTACAAAACAACTTTTAGAATCTTTGAATAATTTAAGTTGGAACATTTTCTCAATGTATTTTGAATTAATTGGTGCACACTGAGTTTTAGAAGCAGGAAAGTGGTACCTGATTTCCTAAATGTGAAGTAGCCCTGACTTCTGCCCTAAAACGTAAATTTATCTATTTACCTGAGGAAAACTTGCTGCCAACCTCGATTAATACTCATCTTCCTTCCGTTGTCTGGGCTTGTGCTTGCCCTGCGTGTGCTGGAGAGAGAGTTGCGATGCATTTTGATCCAAAGGCTCTGTGAACTTGTTGGGACTCACTGCTTTATCTTGGGTGCAGTGTTTTCTGCTTGCAGCTTGCTGAGGTCCAGCCACTTGCATGGGTGGAGCAAGGATAGCCCTAGAGGCTGGGAACTGGGGCCGACACATGCCTGTGGCAGAGGGCTTTCTTTGGGATCCACAAGTGCAGTGCAGAAGGGAAATCGCAGGGTTGTGAGAGGTGGCTGCCTCAGATTTGTTCCAATACATGACTTGTAAAACAGAAGTTGCAACCAGTAAAGCACACTTATCAAGTAGGAGCTGGCATTGTAATACCTGGAAAGTAATTAACGCTCTTTGAAAAACCGAGCAGATCTCACTTGTTTCATTGTACAAAAGCTACTGTATGCGATGGTGGTGGCCTAGGGGACTTTAACAGAATGCTGCAGAAAATAGACTTGCTATTTCTGGAATGCTGCGCTGTTTTCATAAAGTGCTGCTTGAACTGTATAAGATTTACCATAGATAACAGCAAGCAAACATGCCCAGCATCCTCAGAAGGAAGCTCCCTTAGCATAGCAGGGATCAGGTTGACAGCAGATTTTCAGAAATGGGTTGGCAGCCCATGTGATTAAGAGAGTTTTATGCTTGTCTCTCCAAGTCCCTTCTATAAATAGTCAATGTAAGATTAGAACAGCATACTAACTTTGTGTTGGCCCATATCTTACCTACCACCTTCCTGGAAAACACTCCTACCCTCCAGGCTGATACTTTTTGTGCTTACTTTCACCCTCCAGGTATAATTATTATTTATTAGAATAAAGTGCTGCATAAATTTAGATGAAAAGCGTATTCCAAATCATGAGAAGTCAAAGTGGGAAGAAACACCAAACATCCTGAGCACATGGTTGACTCCCTGAGGGCGGTGGTCATGGCTGGAAGGCAGTGGCAGTAGTAAGTGGTTATCACCTTTAAAAATGCAGAGGATTTTTTAAAAGTATAATCTGCCTGTCTAAATAGGGCTCGGAGCCTGCAGATAGCTCTGTGTGGGTGAGCCTTGTCTGCATGGAGCCTCGTTCACGGCGAGAGGAGCTGCGAGTGCTCGGCTCTGAAGCCAGCAGGTCTTTGCATGGCCATGCCAAATAGCTAGTGGGGACGGGGCAGGCTGGGCCATGCAGCTCGTTTCAAACCATGCGCTTTAGTGAACTGTCCGTATAAGGGAGTCTAAACTCATCAGGAATGTGAGCAGGACCATTTCTGTTGTCTTGCTTTCAGTCCCAAGTGTGGGCATTTGAGTTCCGTATACAAAAAAATCTCTTCTTTCACTTTGTTTTTCACTTTTCTCTTTTCTTACGCAGAACGTTACGATCTGTTACCATGATATCGTCAGGTTCGGCAGGGCACAGTACCAGTCATGTCCAGGCTATCATTTATGATGAAATTAGATATGTGTTGAAGTCCTGAAATGTTAATAATGTACTTGAGTGCACGATAAGCAGCCCTGCAAGGCAGATCAGTGCTCCGTGCAGTGTTACAGGTTTGGGGTTTTTTTCCCACCTTTTCTCAGGGGAGACAGGGCTGCACACCAAATTGGAGCTTTTTTCTTTTGGTTGGTTAAAGAATCTTATTAAGTTAATTATCCTGAATGCAAAATACCCTCTAGCCACACGATATGGGTAATATGTCTTATGTCTTGAAGGATTTCCATAGTAAACCATCTTGGCTTCCAAGCTCCAGTTAGCAGGGCCTGCCTCGTTAGCAAAAGTATGAAGCGGGCATCTACTAAGCTGCTATTGAAGTTCCTTCTCACAGGAAGTTTTAGGAGCTTAAGGCTCTGAGTAGTAGACGCAGAAAAAAAGTGCGGAAATTGTTACCTGATTACCAGTATAAGCTCAAGAAGGAACTTGACTTCTACATCAGGCTTGCTTTTGGGGGTATCTTTGCGGGTCGCAAATCACATATCGTCCCTGACCGATAAATCGATTTTGGCAAAAATCCGTAATGTGGGCTGGGCTGTAGACATTTCTGATTGTGCAGATAGCTGCTGTTTTCACTCGCCTTGAAAGGGTGTGAATAGCTCCTGCTTCTCTCAGTGGGTTGCTCTAGTCCAGTGCTGTGACTCAGTGATGGTAAAGTAAATGCTTTACTGAGAGAGACTGAAGCTGAATTATTTTTTTTATTATTTGGCTTTATTTTTCCTAAAAGATAAATTGCTGGTTCCTTAGAGCCATCCAAAACCGGCCTTTGAAATATGTAGAATAAGTGTGCGGCCTCTGAACACCACGGGAAGGGTTGGCAGGTGCTCTGCTTGGTGGCCCTCTAGCCTGTAGCCAAAACAAGGTTAGGTTTATGCCACAAGCTGCAAGCTCTACATGTGCAGGCACAACACTGGAAAGAGCTTCTGGTCCTTACCTGGCCTTCAGCACTGGCACAAGCATGCAGTATTTTTGCTTGTGGTACCTATGTGTGAAAGGAGTAGAGTAAGTTGTTCACTGTGAGAGGATTTTGGAAAGGTATTATGTATGTGTTGGACAGACCATGTGCAGCCTCTCACGTGGTGTGGCTGACTCAGATTTCAGTCATTTTACTGCTCCGTTAACGAAAAGGTGCATTTCTCACCTACCTCTTGTGAAGGACTTAAGAGGTTAAAGAGCTAAGTGATGTTTTATTTCAATTGGTATCAGTTGTGCAGAGTGTGTTGGTGCTGCACCATAAGAGGAAGTCAATGGCTGCAAAGAAGAGAAGTTCTAGCAGAGAACAATAACCAAAACAACAGAGTGTGGTTTAGGATGGAGCATGAGCGGTCTGTGAGAGGAATGTCATATAGCTGAAATACCTGCAGTAGCTCATTCCAGCTTACGTATCTTGGAACAGATTGTTTCCCTGAGGCATCTTATAGCTTAATCTAAATCATAGATAGGCTGATGTCATCATCGACTGAAATCAAGGGAAAGCTCCCAATGGCATAAATGACATTTGGATCATGGATTTAGTAACCACTCACATGGGCTGTTAAGCTCTCCTTTGGAAGAATAATTTCTTTCATTGTTTTCACTACAAATAGAGAATAAAGCTGACATCTCCATAATGCCATGGATAAACATTTTGCGGGTAATGCCATTCAGATATCAGTGTTACCAAGAAACCCCAAGGAAGCTCCATGGGGGGAAGAAGTATTTTTTGTGCTTTTGTGGTTTCTGGTAAGCAGAGGATTGACGAAGTGAGCACTGATGTGTTTGCCTTCACACTGAATGCAGCGGGGATGTGCTTTTCAGTGTTTGGCTGACTATGCTGGATTTCAACTTCATACATTACACCTACAAAATTGAAGAGTTCTTTTAATTTGTTGTATCTTTTGAATGGGCACGAAATGGCTATTTTGATTAATTTGAAAAATAACAGGTGTAAAAATTTAAGTTCTTGAAATGCCAGGAGAAAACTCTTCAATTTTATTTCTACTAATTTCAGCCAGCACAGTGCTTTTAGTCTTTTCCTGAATAAATGAAGAATATCTCTGTAGATATCCTCCAATTGCAGAATTTACTCCTTGGTTAAAACCACACGTGGAAGTTTCAGACCCCCAAAACAGTACTTTCAGGAACAAATGTCCGCTTGAGACTAGAGACTTACAATGGCCGCGGCATCTAAACATCAGTATGAGCCTTGCTTCTGCACAAGCGGAACATGGCTGCTGACTCTGCAGGATAGCCCCATCTTTCAGAAATCAATTCACAGTTCCTTCTTAATGCACCAGGATGATGGCTTTTTTTTTTTTTTCTGCCAACTGGTAAGATGTTACTGGTGGGATTTTTACATGTGTTAATCATAGAATGACTTTTAGGGGAACACAGAGAAGGCCCTATATCACTTTTACTTTTTAAATTATACCAGAAATCACATTGACTTAAGTACTGGGTTTTGCATAATTCTATTAAAAGGAATTTTCAAAGAGTCAGTGTTTGAGTGCTTAGCACTTTTTCAAAATTAGATCCACTCAATTGCCAGAAAAACCAGTGAGCCATTAAAAACTGAACTCCAAAAATACCTCTTTTCTATAAATAGCTATGCCTGAAGGTATGGCTGATCTGCATTTTCTTCAGTGTAACAAAGCCTGGGTTTCATTCATATCTTGTAACAATGGAACATTAACTGAGAGGATCAAAAGCATGCTTTCCAAAAGGCCTTTTTGTCACTGATGGTGAATTTCTTCCATGTTCCTTCATCCTGGGGCTTTAGAAGGTTGTGGTTGAATTAACAGCTTTCATTTTTCCCTGCTTTGTTTCAAAGGAAGAAAATATTTTCACTTTTTTTTTTTTGAATCAGGTTCATCAGGTAAACTCTATTAAAGTATGTGATAGTGCTTGTTAGAGTTCAGATGGCAGCAAAGCTTGAAAGGCATTGGGTCAAAAGGCAGATTTTGTTAAAATAACTGATTTATGCTACTGTGTTTTCCTGTTCTAAAATCGAGTTCAATTTGCTTGACCCCTGCTGGCATTAATAAACCTACTGCACCTTCCTTCACTGGACAAATATTTTGCTTAGTTTAATTTGGGAGGTGCCCAGGCTTACAAATCAGGATGTAGAAAATGTACAAATGGGAATAATCAAATTGAGTTGCCTATATGGAGACACAAAAGCCTGACCGTAAAGGGACGTCAGTAGGGGCAGGCATTTCAGTATGATTTTATCAATGTTTCTGTGGATTTGGTTACAGCAGTGTAACATGGAAGGGTTTATTCTAGCTTTTGTTGTTACTGGGTTCAAATACAAGTATTTCCCTGACTTAACCTTTGAGGTAAAGGCCATGCATGGCTTTTGTACAGATGGACTGGTCATCATTCCTGACCTCTGCTGAAGTTCCTGTGCCAAGCGCTGCTAAGGAGTTTATGAAATTGAATCCCACTGATGAACTGGTGAATTGGTGAATTCCCAGTCCCATGGAAGGGGCAGGGTAGGAGAGATGCTTGCTGTTCCCCTGACTCCTGTTGCTGGCCACACAGCATGTCGCATTGTTGTATCAGACCAGAACTCCTCTCTCTGCTTTAACCTCTGTGCTCATGGACACCCCTTCTGCTTAGGAATGATCAAATAACTTCAGGTTTGCATTATTCATTCTGAAAGTCCTTCCTCTTCTTTCTGTCTTCCTTGAAGAGGCAGGTAATGAAAGACAAGATTAAGACACAGTTTAAGACAAATTAAGTTGAGGAATTCTTTCAAAAACTCAGGCTCCCCACCAGAAAGGGGAAACCAAGGCCAACCAGAGCTCTCCCCAGCAAGTAGAGATCCTCACCTACTCCTTACAGATCAGCGAAAGTGTGTCCTGCTAAGTAGGCCAATCTCTGAGCTTATCCTTTCTCTCCCAGCTGGCATCCTGAGTAATCCAGCCAGAGGTGTCAAGGAGAGAAGGTTTGGGAATCAGCCAGGCTCTGAGAGAGGTGCAGGAAGGTTTATGACCTTTTTTGAAGGTTTTCTCTGCTCACTCGTGTTCTCATTTATACCTCTTCCATTTGCTTTGTGACTTCCACTGTACAAGGTCCATTTCTTCTCCCAGCCAAGTCATTAGGTTTTTGTTATCCATTCCAGTGTGACCAGGAATAAACTATAATCAAGAAGTTGCTCATTTCAGCCTTTCCTTGCCAAGCTGATCCTGTCAACTGTTAGCTTAATTTTTCTTTTTTTATTAACAAAAAAAAAAGTAAATACATTGGAATAAAAAGTGAACTGATTCAACCACAAGGAAATGGTTCATTTGAAGGCACCTCCAGGGAAAGCAAATAATTGAAAAGTTACATTTCCAAATGGTGAGTAAAGATGCTGATGGATTCTGTTTTAATCCAGAGATTCATTATTTAAGGTACATCAGGGTGTAGGAGACTCAGGTTCAGTTCTCTCACCTGCATGGAAGAATTTGAAGCTGTGTCTCTGGCTTTCCAAGGGAGAGGCTGGCCTGCAAGCAGCTTCTATGGAGCCCTAAAGGAGGATTGTCCTCCCCTCAGACCCTCACATTCATTCAGTTTGGTTCCGTATAAATAGACATTTGTTAGGGCAAGCCTCAGAAACTAGGGACATCCTGTCTGGGTGAGTGAGCTGACCATCATGCTGGAGAAACTCGCATGTCTTTTTCATGAACTATTCAACTACTTTATATAGCACAGTTAGATTAGGAGGGGTTGAGGGACTCATGTCTCCACTACCAGTAACCTTGTACTGCAACATACTCGATCCCTCCTTAGAAAAGATCAGTGTGTTCCAGGAGGGAGCCTGATCTGTTCCCCATAGACCTGGGTTTGGATTGTCCGGCAGCCTTCCCACACCACAGCCACAGACCAGCGCAGCCATACTCCAGTCACCCAACCAAACCCTCCAACAGGAGCTTACTTCAATGTGGGTCGTGTGCTGGGAGAGAGGGAGGCTGAGCAGCCTCTTCTCATGTTGCATCTAGTCCATGTCTGTCTCTAGGAAGGTTCAGTTGCAGTTTGTGTTTGTCTTTGGTTCTGACTAATTTCTATAAATTGCTTTTAACCCCAGATAGGAGTCCTCTTCTGGTCAAGGTGGGTGTGCAGTTATCCATTCATCATGTCTATGTCTTTATCTTTTTATGGAGACTACAGAAAGTGCAGTATTTTCCCTAAGACTTCAGTGCAAAGGGAGACAAATACAAATAGAGAAGATGGAGAGGGCTGTGTTTAAACTACTGTCCTTTGCTAAATGCTTGAGCTGTAAAAGAGGATAGTACCTAACAGATTTCTTTTCAGAATCAGGCTGTTGAATTATCTTCATTGTCCCTCTCACCTTTCAGTGAAATGTGGTCAAATAATTCGCCTTTTGGCAGTGGGTATGGGAAGTCGCTGCTGGTTCTCACTCACAAGCAATCGGCTCATTTGCTGTCCTTTATCGCCTTTATTTATTTCCATTTGCAGGGAAGGCTGCTTCTCCCCCATCAGCCCAGAGGCATGTCCCCTTGTGCAGTCTTTCATGTGCCACAACCGAACGTTCATCCTGGACGGCCACGTGCAGCTGAAGACGGGTCTGCAAACCCAGGAGCGACACCTTTTCCTCTTCACAGACCTTCTGGTTGTTGCCAAGTCCAAGTGAGTATGACACCTCAGGCACTGCTCCTACAGAGCAGCCCTTTTTCTTGATGGAGCATAACATGGATTTCCATAATGCTTTTTTAGTAGCAAATCTTCCCTAAACCATAAAGAAGTTTTTTATTTGTTCAGTGGAAGTTAGATGCCGGACCTCTCCAGGCACCTTTGAAACCCCCATAGATATAGAGGAGTTCCAGGATGCATCATTTTAAATAAGTAAAGATGTTCTTGAATATATTGCTTGCATTGTATCATCTTCCCTGCTTTAGGAGCCCAGTGTCATAGAAAAGACTCATCCGTGCTGGACTGTGTCCATTGCGCTGCCTTCAACTAACCGTTGTGCTTTAGACAGGTCATCTTCAGTCCTGTGGGGTGTGCATAATGCTGGTGGCTGTGTTGCAGAGGGGTTAGAAGTCCTAATGCTTCCCTGGAAGCTGCTTTGATACACACCAGTGATAAGCAGCTGTATAAAAACAGAGATTGCAGGTGACACCGCAGTGTCCATCTCTGTAGGTTGGGCTGTGCCAGGAGGAGTGTGGGGAAGGGATGCTGAGCAGTCTGGGTGATGTTCATGTGTAATCAGGCTTGCTGCTGAGCTCTGATTATTCACTCTACCATTCACGATTAATTCAGATTTACAAGCTGTGTCTAGCATGCCAGCTTCATGCAGCATTTGTGGTTTAAGGCAATTTCAGAGGGTGCTTTCACTTGTTGTTATGGGTTATGGGCAAATAATAATAAAAAATCCTGATGCAGCTTCGTTGTCTGTTAGGCACTGTGTTTGTGGTTGCACAGGGTGGGTAATCTCAATGTGAATCCTGGGCTTTTGCAATGTGTCTTTTCGCTTAAGCAATTGTTTCAGAGGTTTCTGGGAAAAGCCAGAATAAATATGTGTTTTCTGTAGAAATCTGAGCTGTGTCTATTCGAATCACACATAGTAAATGTAACCCCCCCAGCTGAATTCCTTCACTTGATGTGGTGTGACAACACAGAGGATATTGTACCGAAACCGTGTTCCACTACGGGTGGGTGGTGAACATAAGGCTGTGTAGGGGAAATCTTGCTATTGTACTAGTGGTAGCAGTAATAGCATTGTTCCTGTATTTACGTATGTTTGTGGCACTTAATTTAAGCTTTCAAATATTAACTATTTCCAACTTAGCTAGGCTTCTAGGCTCCTTTTATAATCACTGAGGGAAAACCAGCCCCTTCTGTGGCACCCTGAAAGAGTGCTGATGATGGGTGAGAGGAGTCATGCTCTTGGGGATCTCTCACTCTGTCCACTGGCTATTCAGCAGGCATAGTCCAGTAGCTTAGGTCTATGTTCCTCAATTGCAGAAGACAAAAGTCAGGAGAGATGAATCCCTCCCTCCCTGGTCAGCATGCTGAGCAGAAGCAATGGTGCAGCCCCAGGCTGAGCTGCACATCACTGCGGGTTTGGCGGGGTCCTGGTGGGACGATTTGCGTAGGAAAGCACTACTCTGGGTAACGACTGCAAATTCTGGTCCCCAGCGAGTAATAACAGCTCTTACAGCGTTTGATTTAATGTAGTGAAGAGTCTGCAATGTTTGAAGAAGGTGGAAGAGAACAAATTGTTCTTCTGCATGTGAAAAAGAGTGGGGGGGGAGAAGGCTTTGCTAGAAATGGTAAAAATAGTATTTTGAGTGCTATTCCTTCATGTATTTTAAAGAACTAATTGGGATATTCTCTCTACAGCTGCCCTGTCAGCAATTAAAGCATCAGAGCTGTCACTAATGAACACTACTTCAAAATCAGCATTTTTAAAGATATCTCACACTAAAATACCATTGCTGATTCCTAGAGGGAAAACCTGGGTGGTGTGTATTGCTATGCAGCCGTGACTAGTGATTGTTATTGACTTTTTAATAGCTGATGCAGAGTCAAGACAGCAGGTCACCAGGACAGAATTAATGGCACAGTTGAATCTGACTCAACTTCAGAATTATTCCTTGTGAAGGGGCTAAAAATTTGTACTACTCTTGTGTGTGAAGTAGTTTTTCAGCTTGGGGCATATGAACACCGAAGATACCACAGGTACAGCTCAGCGCTGTACGGGTGGCAGCTCAGCTGCAGGTAGCCAGTCACTGCACAAAGGGAGCTCGGGTGTATTTAGACTTTGTATGATCGGCAAAAAGGGAGAAGTTTTTTTTCTAAAGAGAACGAGTTGTATCTAGCGTCCTCTGAGCTTGCTGAGGAAACTCCTGTACAGAACTGAGCTCCTGCAAGGAATTGGCATTGCTCCCATGGAAATTTGTGGGGGGTAAGTCCTCTCCACAATTGGCCTGTGTATGACTTTGGACAAGGTGCCTGCAGGATCATTTTCTGCTAGTTTCTAACCATTTTTGAAACGTAGACTGTTATCTTTTCAGATCATGCATTAGGCCAGCTTATGAAAAATGAGAATAATACTCACACGCTGTGCTTCTCTCTCTGTTGCCCTGTCCTTTACTGCCTTCATGTGAGGATTAAATCATAAATTGATTGAAAGATTTTTCTCACTAAACCAATGTTAAGCGTGTAAAATGTTGCACTGTTTTCTATATCTTGATTAGATTTCTAACAGAAAGCATGTGTTTTAATTTGGCAGAGCAAGTATTTTAAAAATCCGTCAGTTCAACAATCAAGGCTTCTCACATAAGTTTTTGTGTGGGAGGCACAAATAAAGGGCTTCCTCTTTCTCCTTTGTAACACGTACATACACACATACGTACATACAGATGGATTTTAAGGTTATTGTCAACGTGGCTGGACACAGAAATTAATGGTTGAGTACATACATGGAATTACGGTAGCAATCTCACAGTGGATCCATTAATGCTTTTGTCAGAGGGTCCTATTAAGGAGATTAGCAAATCTAGTGAGAAGTTAATCTTCCATCTGTTGACGGCCGCTAGGTATCCAATTGCCACTTACAGAAAGCAAAAGGAGCTGAATTTACGCAGCGCAATTTGGGGTGGCACAATTTGGGGTGCTTCGATACCTGCATTATTGATGTTCATGATTTTTCTGTTGATCTCAGTAGACTCTGGATCTGTCTGATATTTACAGCGTAACACTTGCAAGAGGACTTACTTCCTTAAAAACTGAATAAAATCTTCTTTAGATTGTTACTCTTCCCATTTTTCACGTGTTCAGCCATGCTGCTTCCTTAGTCAGCAATGATATATTCATTTCTAGAGGTAGTGATTGGCACTTAAGTAGAAGACCCACATTTCACAAACGCTGGGAACCGATGGACTGCATAAAGGACATGGCAGCTAGAGATAAAATTATACTTTAGGCTCTTTAGATGTTCATGGAGGCTACTGTTTCAGTGCCTCTGGAAACCAGGCCACTTGAATACTGATAATAGCTGAGAGCTGTGACTAGGCATGGCAAACAAGGTAAGAATATACATCAAGCGTGATTGGAAAACATCTTTGTGCTTCTGCCGACACCCTGCCGACACCCGCTACTGGCACTGTAGGGCTCTGGCTTTATGAACTGTAAATGTTAAAAAAGTGAAAGAGCACGTAGAGAGTTCACCGTCCTGGGTAATCGGAAAAAGAAATTGAGGAGAAAGGAAGGGTCGACAGATTGATTTGGTAGAGTCAGACCAGGCATCCATTTATTAACATCTACATTAGAATTCACAGCTGTATTTCTTTGTAAATCTACATTTTTGCAGTTCATTCTGTGGTCAGTCAGTTACAGTTGTTTCTGTATTCTTGACAGATCTTACTTGTTGCATCACAAGCTGATTTGTTGACGAGCACACTGAAATGTTCTCCTGCCCTTTAAGTTTCTCTTTGTTGGCATAACAAAATCTAATAGAGTAAAGAGAGGTGAAATGTACAGCCGACCAACCAACACCATGGTAGAGTTTAAAAAAATACATGAACTTGAGATGGTATTTTACAGTATTTTAAGGTGATCTAATTGAAGTGCAACTTTTCCCAGGTGTGATGTGCACTGATGATCCTTTCTTGCCCACCAGTGTAAACACTGCGGGGTTCTTAGTGTTGCTCTACCCCACTACACTGGTTAGCTGGAAACCTCAGACCAGTCAGGGTACTGCAAGTTCATCTATGTCCTCTTTAAAGATGCGAGGTTCAAGTACTTTCATGTTTCAGACTGCATTAGTTTAGTCTGTCCTAAATCAAATACCTTGTAAATGAGACTAATCTCACAGAAGGTAGTCCATGTGTATCAAAGCTCTAAGAAACTGCTTACCTAGCATATTTATTTATAGAGCACTGATCACCAAGCTGCCTGGCACTGTCCCCATCCACATTTGCAAGACGGTGATGAGCTGACGTGCTCTTGCTTGCAGTCCTTGAATTAGAAGGGCAAAACGTTTACAGAGAGGGGACACTTTTCCTCCAGCCGTATGGCAGTTTTCTGCTTCTTCTTTCTTCAGGATTTCTTCATTGGCCTAGCTGTCATGACTTAAACTCACCATAGTTGTTGGTCCTGGGGCTCAGCCATTCAACTATACTGTGAACTCCTGAATGGCTTTAAAGTCACTGAAAGGAGAGTCCAACACAAGTGGCAACCTTTGCCTCATGGCAAGGTTTGGAGCAGAGTTCTAGAGATGGGCAGAAGTTTTCCCCCAAGAAGAGGGATGTCCAGAGATGCCACAACCAACCTAGTTGTCCCGTATACATCTGTTGATCCCATTTAGATCAGAAAATGGTATATTTTTATATGCAATCCAAATAAAACATTGTTTGAGAGAAGTGCTTCTTCCATCGGCTCCAATGCCCATTTCACATGTTCCTGAAGGGAGAAGAAACTGAGTTGTTTAACCTGCCTTGCTGTGTTTTCATGTGTGTGACATACCTGTGCACTTCTGCCGGCAGGTCGCACTCTCATTTCAAACTAAAGTGCCAAGCACGTCTCTGTGAGATGTGGACAGCATTTTGTACGGAAGAAGTCTGTGAAGGCAGCACAGACCCAGAGAGATCCTTTGTTTTGGGCTGGCCCACCACAAACTGTGTGGCAAATTTCAGGTAAGAATTGAGATATGTTTTATTTACCAAATTACTTAAATGTATTTGGACGGACAGGTAATGAGACTACCACAGGTGCATTTCCCACCAGGGAAGGTGGGGAACAGGAACTTACTGATTCTTAAACCAATTCCTTCTCTTGTTGTGCGGAAGCCACTTACCCTCCGTGCCTCATCTTCTGTGTCTCTGCAAATGTGGCAGTGATACTCTCTTATCACTTAAAAATTTGAGAAAGCGTGTGATTTGGCAAAACACTGTCTGTGCCACAAACTTGCTCGGTGGAAATTCTCTTTTTTGGCATATAATTTGACAAACGCCGTGGCTAATTAATAAGATGAACTTCAAACATAGGCAGCCAAGCTAATGAGAGGATCAAAGAGACCCTCACAGAACACTTTCAAACAGAAGAGCTTGTATCGGAAGTAGCAGGAAACCTAGTGAAATACTGACCTTGTCCTCTTTCTCTTTTTAATGTAATTGTGCCAGAGAAGATGTCAAAATTGCTCTTAAAGCAGAATCTCTGAATTTTAATAGAGAGAAAGGGGTTTGGTCTGTCTTTGCAGCACTGACTGTAGGACACGTAAGGGCTGTAGAGGTAATTTCAGTGATTAGGCTAATTTTAGTCTCAGCAGGAGGGCTCTGCCGTCATTTTGCATAAGGGAGGGCGCCGTCCCCCTGAAATCCCAGCTGCTTAGCCACAGTAATTTGGCTGGATCTTGGAAAATACATTTTCCTCTTTACCAACAGAGAGCAAAAGCTGACGCATGCAGCTTAATTTGTGTGTCACATTGTCTGTATCCAAAGAGAACGCTGTGCGCAAACTGCTCTCTCTTGAGCTGGTTGTGCTGTTTATGTTTTTTTCACTTAATAGTCCTGAAACAAAGCAGAAATTTTCTATTGATTTTCAGTTGAACTCTTGCCAATAAACATGAGTTTTGATCTAGAGACAGTATGTGATCCTTTATAGCTATCAGAAAGTAGGTGGAGAGGAAAGCAATAGCTTCAGTCAAAACAGAGTCAGGGATTTTACAGAAGTGAAATTATTTTATGTCTGGAGAAAAAGAAAAATAGAAAACACCACGCATGAGTCCATAGATGCACATCTGACAGAACTGAAGCAGAACCATGTTTGTAATGTTTATAAAGTACATTGCCCTCACAGCATCACTCGGTAGGTTTGTAGTTTCCTAAATGCCTGCTCTGAAAATTTGAAGAACTTGATTTGCAGAAGCAGCAGTGGGAATAGCAGTTACTCCGTCTGGGGCACGATTTAAATGGAGAAAGTTGAAACAAAATCAGGTTAGATTCCTTGCAGTATCCCATTATTAGCTACATTGGACTGGACAGTTTTGTATCCTTGAAAGTGTCTAAATGAGACAAAGATAAATGAGATAGGCCTTAAAATGTCCAAAGTTAAACCCTAATAAGTACAATGGGACCTTTTCTCATTGTGGCTTATATGTACTTTGCAATGTGGTCATAAAGCAAGTAATAAATAAGAGAAGAATAAGAAAAGTGAAAGTGGAAAGAAGTCTGTATACCTGAGGAAATGCCTTTAAACTTTTTAATTAAGCTCTTATTTTAAAGTGCCCTCTTCTTCTACCCATTTCCTGCTGAAGTCGCTGATGAAGCTTTAATTCCGGGACAAAAACTGGTAACTGAGGCTTTTGATCTCTGTGGCAGGCTTTTCAGCTGATTTTGCAAGGAAACAGATTTTTCATTCCAATCTGGAAAAACCTTTTATTTTTTGTAGGTATTTATGGAAATTGCAACCAAGAAGCAGTCCATTCCACTGTAGTTTGTACAAGGGCTGTTTTGGTATTAGAATGATGGCTGATTTGTCTCTGTTTTGCTGTAATTCTTGCAGGTCTGCAGAACAAAAGGAAACGTGGCTGTCCTTTTTACAAAGGTACCTTATTATACAGTCTTTGAAGGTGCTGAAAAGAATCCCAGTCATTTAGGCCAGCGATTCCCAAGCTGTGGTACCTATGCCATCATGATAGATAAGCTCTTTCAAAGTGATACTAAGGAAAAAAAAAGTCATCATGTCTTCTCCCTGCAGAAGATGGCATGTGCCTTTCACGCAATGATCACTACACAAAGAGGGAGACGCTTCCCTGTGCCCAAACATGGCTCAGCACAAAACCGGAGCAATTCCTGTCACGCGTGGTCCCTTCCCTATGCAATTGTAGGAGTCTCTGCCACCATTGCTCCAGTTGAGCCTGGGGCTCTTTCTATGGTGATGGCACCTAAGCAAGCCCAGCTGAGGAACCTCTGCTCTAACCTATCTGCTGCTTATGGCTGGCTGCGTTTTGATCTAACAAAAAGGACCCCAAGCTGGAGGGTACGGTGGGAGGGTTTGTGTAAATAGAGCTGTCTTATTTCAGTCAGTGTTTGGACAGAAAACTAGTAGGGGTGGTTTTGTTTTCTGGTCACCTAGTTCTGCTGGTTGAAGTTTGTGTCTTTATCTGAACTTCATCAGAGTTCCTGGGGTTGTTTAAATCAACCTTGCTAGGGATGATTTCTAATTCACTCTTCTGTTCAGTCCTTGGAACTGGTCCTTACAATCACACACAGAATCACAGAAGTTGGAAG
>VWZZ01007816.1:108803-126414 GCA_013399095.1 Psophia crepitans | reverse complement strand
TCTATGATTCTATGAACAGTGTAATTAATAGCCGATTATCACAAAAATGTTTAAAGCAGCTGAAACAGTAGCACAGAAGTAAACAGCTATTTATTTTTCAAATTAGTATGAAGTCATTCTGCTCAGCAATTCTAATTATATATGTTACGTTATGAGTTCTGTAGTCCTATTCTTTCTAAGAAACATTTCTGAAACACCACTGAAACTGGTATAATTTTCTTTCTATTTTTTGTAGAAAATGTTTTTTCTTAATTGTGTTGTGCAATATCAGAAAAAAGTTGGAACGAGGCTGAGAGAAAAAGATGCTATATCTTTCACTGATTTTATCGATTTATATATAATGAAAACAAGCTTATTTCTCCTGGTCATCCATTTCTTCATTGACTTTTTCTAGTGGACCATCATATTCCATTGATCTTTACATATCATGCAACCACAGATTGAAAATAACAGCTTCATTGGATTTCAGCAAATGCTCCCTACTCATTCTGCAGGGATGGGACACATTTAAATACTGTTGACTGATCCCTGCTACACAAAGGCTGGCTATGTTGGCAAGGGAGAGCACTTATGGGAGGGTTAGGCACGGGAGAATACACTGCTTAATAGCTTGCTGTAATTTCTCCACTGAAGGTGGACATGGAACAGGTAAAGTACACAGACCATAGCTTTCACTTTATGGGGGAAATAAAAGCTTATAATGGCAAGCGTGTTCGATAATTATAATTGAGCCACTATGCATTGACTTCTGAGGGCAGGAGGGATGGTGGTACAGGTACTAGTTTGTATTGCCCATCCATGCTCCACCACATGCATCTTTCAAGAATCATGAACTCTGCCTTTGTGTGTCCATTCTCTATTTTACAGAATTACTCAAGAGTTAGTAATGTGGGCAAGGTTGTGGTGCTGGGAGACTGAGGTGTTGCCGACACATGAAGCAGGGTATTTTAATTCACTTTCCTGTAAAAGACAAAATAAATTGACAAGAAATCTGTTTCATATAGGCTGAAAGCAGATCAACTCTGTGAATTGCTAAGAGCAGGAAGAATGGAGAGATTATAAAAGTTGTGTTAAAACTGTCCACTACATACAGATCCAATGCCTTCGTAACAAATGTGGGTGTATATCTGTTTTTCAACTACTACTAATCAACCTCAACTTTCCTAAGGCCATAGATATGTAGTGGTTGGAAGGGACCTCTGGAGATCATCTGGTCCAACCCCCCTGCTAGAGCAGGATTACCTAGAGCACATTGCACAGGATCACATCCAGATGGGTCTTGAGTATCTCCAGAGAAGGAGACTCCACAATCTCTCTGGGCAGCCTGTTCCAGTGCTCTGTCACCCTCACGGTCAAGAAGTTTTTTCTCATATTCAGGTGGAACTTCCTCTCTTCCAGTTTGTGCCTGTTGCCCCTCGTCCTGTCACTGGGCACCACTGAGAAGAGTTTGCCCCCTTCCTCTACACATCCACCCTTCAGGTATTTATAAGTATCGATAACTTACTTGACTCAAGCTCTCCTGTGCTGTATTTGTCTTCTGTAACTCAAGCAAGAAGACAGACTGGCACAGGGGATAGCTGCTCTGTGCCACGTCCAACTCCTAGTCCCAATACTTGAGAATCAGTTCTGCATCATGACATCCTTCAGCGACAGAGGGTCCTATACTGCCACTCAGTCTAGTCTCCAGATTAAAGAAGGTGACCAGGAGAAAGAAAATCAGTGACAAACCAGCACGGATCACCAGACACCATTCTGTCTCCTTGTCCAGCAACAGCTTGTGCTGGCTACAGTAAGTGCTAAAGCTACTTGCAATATACATCTCAAGTAGCAGCTCTGCTTCTCATGGCTCCATGTAGCACACTAGAGGAATACAAGCTTCATATAAGCTTCAGATAAAATTCTTGTTCTGGTTTCAAAAGACTGACAATTTTGCCAGACTTCCAAAGTCCAAATGCAAAACTCTAAGTTAAATCAGTGCTAGCAAGAAAACATATTGAGGGAAAACCAGCATGCAGCTTATGAATCAGTTCTCAAATCCTGTGCTCCTGTTTCACCCACAGTAGCTTCTTTCAGTACTTATTATTTCAATAAATAAAAATTATATTTCCTTACTGTACCTTCATTTAACATTTTAATGAGGCAAACAGTAAGCATTATAAGAGCATTTGAGAATTATATATGTATATTTTTTCTTTATTACTGTCTAGTTTCAAAAAGCAAGTATGTACTGGGAATTAGAGCCTCACAGTCTAGACCAAATTTGAATGCAGTAGGCTGCTATAGATATGAAATATTAATATGATATATGATTTTTTTTCAGTGAGAACAGGCATTTGTGAAACTGGTAAGCAAAGAAACAGCAGTTCATTTAATCCTTTCTGTCTAGTTCAATTCTTCTTCAGTGAGAAAACTGGGATATATATCTCACGGTAAAAAATCTAACACTGAAATCCTCTACAATTACGATTCCCAATTAGATTTGTTTACATCTGCGGGCTTATTTTAAATGTGGAGCTAACTTTCTAAAAAACAATATAAGTCATTTGGAAAGTACGACTAGAAGCCAAGGTATTATATTTTGATTGAAGCATTGTCTCTGAATTTTAAGACCTAAAAAAAGACAATGCAATAATAAAAATTATCAAATGTGGCTTCTAGTTTTTCTTTCTATCCCCAAACAGCCTACTGTTTTCTAAACTGGATGATCTGAAAAATTCTACTGCATGAAAATGTTGCTTCCCATCTAAAGTTCTTTAATATTAATTCATCACCTCTACTTTCTCTCTGAAACAGGCCAGATTTACAATTGAGGTTGGAAGGGATCTCTGGAGGTCATTTTGTCCAACCTCCCTGCTGAAGCAGAGCCACCTAGAGCCCGTTGCCCAGGACTAGGCTTTTGAATTTCTCAAAGGTGGGACACTCCACAACATCTCTGGGCAACCTGTACCAGGTTTTGGTCACCCTGACAGTAAAAAACTGTTTCCTGATGTTCAGAGGGAACCTACTGTGTTTCAGGTTTTTCCCATTGCCTCTGGTCCTGTCACTGGGCATCACTGAAGAGAGCCTGGCTCCATCTTCTTCATACCCACCCTTCAGGTGTTTATATACATTAATAAGATTCCTCCCAACTCTCTCTTCTTCAGGCTGACCAGTACCAGCTCTCTCAGCCTTTCCTCATTGGAGACATGCTGCAGTCTCTTAATTATCTTTATGACTCTCTGCTGGGCTGTCTTCATTATGTCTGTGTCTCTCTTGTACGGAGGGCCAAGAACTGCACACAGTAATCCAGGTGCGGCCTCACCAGTGCTGAGGGGAAGGTTCATTTCCCTTGACCTGTTGGCAGCAGGTCTAATGTAGCCCAGGATACCATTGGTCTTCTTTGCAGCAAGGGCACATTTCTGGCTTATGTTCAACTTGGTGTCCACCAGGACCCCCAGGGCCTTTCCAGCCGAGAGGCTTTCCAGCTGTGTTGCTCCCAACATACATTTGTGCTTGGGGTTTTCCTCCCCAGGTCCAGGGCTTTGCAATTCTCCTTGTTGACCTTCATGATGTTCCTGTCAGCCCCTATCTCCAGCCTGTCAAGGTCCCTCTGGATGGCAACACAACCCTCTGACATATCAACCACTCCTCCCAGTTTGGTGCCATCAGCAAACTTGCTGCAGGTACACTCTGCCACATCATTCATCTCTGGGGTACGCAACTGCTTACTGGCTCCAGCTTGACTCTTTGCCACTGATCACCACCCTCTGGGCCTGGCCATTTCAGTCATATAACCCTGATATGGATAAAATGCAATAATCCAGGTAGTTTGATGCACTTATCCTGCTAAAAATACTGAGATGTAATTCCTTCTTGTTTTCCAAGGTTCTCCCTGGAATGTTATAATTTCTGTAAATTCAAAATTAGTTGACATATCCATCTGCTTAAGTATTTGCGTAAATATTTTTCTGAATACAGATCTCAAACTGCATATTAAAGTTTAAATTTTCCTCTTGTTTGTATTGTTTTTACCTATCTACAACTCATTGAAAGGAGGATTAGGTCCTTGATATGGATAACTTTTGATTTTGTAGAAAGAAACTATAAGAAAGTTATCTACTTGAAATAGCCTAATCTACATCCAACTATATTTCCAAAAATCATCTTGCATGTGTTTATTGTTTCTGTGATACTAATCTATATTCATAGCTGTATACTGTTTTAAAGTGAAAATAGTAGAATACCCTAATAAATATTTTTACCTAAAATGTTGAATCCCGTAATTTTGTATCTTTAATTTCCAGCATCCAGATTGTGAATTACATGACATTCAAGAAGTCTTATGACATTTCTGTCTGACATAAACTTTAAACAGAGATCAGGAGCAAAAGCAAAACATCACATTAGGCACAGCATATTAGTCAGTGTTCCTGCCCATGGGTCAGAGAACAGCATCTTATTCTTTCCTAACAGATGTCTTGCATGATAACACCCAATCTTGATTTAAGACAACAAATCACAGTATCACAGATTGGTAGGGGCTGGAATGGATGTCTAGAGATCAGAGTCCAACCCCTCTGCCGAAGCAGGTGCCCTACACTAGGCTGCACAGGTAGGCATCCAGACGGGTCTTGAATATCTCCAAAAAAGGAGACTCCACAACCTTTCTGGGAATAATAGCTTATCTGAAGCTTCCTACAGTATTATTCCTCAAACCTGTTCATAATTATTTCTTATTTGAATCTTTTCTCCTCATAGTCTCCCTCCCACCTCTGGCTAGTTTTTAGCCCCTTTCTCATTCCAAATTTCACTTCTGTTTCTTCACTTTTCTCCCTTCTTCTCTCTCTCCGGAGCTCCTCTGCCTCACTTCCCTCATATCCTCTACTATACCAAGTCTTCACTTTCAAATCTTCATGAAAACATTCCTTCTCCTTTTTCTTTCTGTCTCTCTTGCCCCAACTTGTGCTTTTTTAGAACAAGTTTTCTGACTCTTGGATGTGAGGCAATAGAGGAAGACAAGCTCTGCTTTTGGTGTTTGGTTTTATTTTATTTTTTTCTTGAAAAAGCAGAATATAACATGGTTGCTTATCAGGACATGTAGAAAATTATCATACTAAGAAAAGTGCTTATTGTGTTTTCTGTTTTTCACAACCTGTTATTCAAAATCTGTCATCAATTAGCCAGTGAAAGAGTTAAAGTCTGACTTGACAGAAGCATCTGTCAAAGATAAATAAAAAGTGTGAATAGAACCGCTACTCTTATGACAAACAAGTGTGTTTTCCCCAAGAATAATAAAAAAGGCGATATGATCTGGTACTCTATCACATTGCGTTCAAATCAGTGGTCTCATGTGGCTGTCCCTCACACCAAAGACCTTTGTCACAGCAGTGAAATAGAAGGAATGTTGAATTTTGGAGAGTGACCTGTCTAAGCAATCTTTATAACCTTGGACATCTTCAAACATAAACAACACATTCAATGGAGACTGCAAGATATCTGTTCACTCCAAAAATCTCAGTTAATCAACAGCTACAGACAGATAACCATTTCCTTATGTATGTTATCAGCTATCACTTATACTATAAAGATTGCAACTGCAGATTGATAAGCCTCTGTCAAATGTGTAAAAAAATTTTTTTAAAATAGTTAAAACAGTCAAATCTAAGCAAAAAGATATTTGACATAAATCACCTTTTTGCCATATTCCAAAGTCCAAAGGAAGAGACAGAAAATTACTTGGTAAAGCTCATCAACAGCTTGTTGTTTTATGGAATATATCACAGAATCACAGATTGGTAGGGGGTTGGAAGGGACCTCTAGAGATCATTGAGTTCAAACCCCCTGCCAAAGCAGGTGCCCTACAGTAGGCAGCACAGGTACATACAAGAGTTTGTATTGGTCTCTCTCTTTCCTGAATATCTGAAAAACTTTTTTTACAGTATTCCTCTGATTTTAGCTGGAATGGGGAAACCCAGCATAAATAATCCTAGTCTGAATGATGTAAACCTAATAAAAGCAATATCCAATTTAAAAGAAGGTCTATATAATATTATCTATGCAACTTGCTCTTAGTCACTTCAACAACATTGCCAGGCCAGGCAATTAAAAGTAACTGAATTTTTAAATATGGATCAATGATGTGGCCGATGAAATCACAAATATCTTCAATATGAGTAAGATCTCTGAACTTGATCCTTATTGTCCAAAGGACAATTTATAACCATCTTTACAACCTAAACTGAGAACAAGCCTACAAGCTAGTGTTGAAATTAATACTATAGTAACTAATCAGCACAGTTAATAGCACCATATAAGTCACTTTTTTTTGTGTGATAAAAATCTCAGAAAATACAGGATCTAGTCATTTTTGTTTCCTTCATGTTTCAGAACTGCATTATGCTGACATTTTTGTCAAATGTTTACTGAGAAATCTGTGGAGTTCTAATCCTTTCATTTTACATTGCTTTTCAGATTAGAAAGACTATTATCTTTGCATTTTCTATTACATGATACGTGCTGCTTAGCCTGTAAATGCCTTCTTTTGTTCAGCATGTAATTTTTCTTCCTACTTCATTTTTATATCACTTACTTTCCTCACCATTTGAAATATCTATCCCTAACCCCTAGCATTTCAGGTAATTTCTCTGTTATGTTCTTAATAATAGTCTAAAATGTCAATATGGGAAATCAAGGACTTTTATTTTTAGTATCAATCTTGATCATCTTAATACTAGGCATTGCTGCCAAGAGGTGGTTTCAGGATGAGAAAGTTCAAGTACCAAGAGATAATGGCTTATGATATAAATGACCCCTCAGTTTAACAAGAATTTTATCAGATTGCAACAGTCTTTTTCACGCTTGATTTCTACTGTAATCAAAGTACCCTGAAGGAAACACTGCATTCTGTTCTACACTAACAAAAGGATAAGAAAAACAAAACAGAGAAAAGGAAAAGAAGGGAGCACAAACTAAACTTTGACGGATGCACTATTTTTAGAGATCTCTGTTTCAAGATAATCTCCATTCATCTTCCTCAACTGCTTTGAAAAGGGAAATTTATGATTTGCACACTTTTACTCCCGTCTAGAACAGCCACATAGTCTTGTAGTTTGGCATGCTACCAGAAATGGATGGGGATTTCTGGAGGGGGCTGGTTCTTCACGGCTGTAAGGTAAATGGATTCATGTTTTTAAGGATACAAGATACTGCTGTAACTGTAAACGATGATAAAAAAATAACTTTTAAGGAGGTAAATTGCATCACACATTATTGTGTTTCTAATGGGAAGACTGCACAAAGATATCAGTACTTTAAAAACCTTTATCCCTTATGGACCGCTGACATGCTGGATAAATTTCTGCTATGAAGAACCTTTGTGCAATCCTGTTCTGACTAATGGGGTTGCAGTATTTTAACCTAAACCTAAACTTGAAGCAGTATGAAAAGGAAGATTTCACTCTTTTTTTCATTTAACGAGATATCATAGCGATGTAATCTAGCTTCGCTGTTTCCAGTGAAGTAGGTCCTGATTTTCACTAGCTTGATAGACGAAATGAAGGAAATCTGCATAACTGTCATTCTATGCAATTTTGTAATTTGAAAAGCACACTTTTATACATAAATTATCAAGGAAGTATATTTCTCCACTGACTATCCTGACTCTGAAATGGGTGTTTGAAAAATTTAGGTAATTAAACGACTCATTACCTTAAAAAGCATTTTTAAGTTCAGACATTTATGAATATTGGTTGAAATTAATGACTTGTTTCAAACAAGTAAAAAGAAGACAAACTTCAGAGAAGATGATATGGTTTACTTAAAAATTTTCCTAAAAGTGAAGCATTTTATATCTAGCTCCGTGATGATGTGGACAACTTTCACAAAATACAGTGGGAACTGATATATACCCACCTGATTTGTTACCAGGACAGTATCCAAACCACAGACTTTTGCATTTACTAAATTTTCCAGAAGCAAAACACTTAATTTTGAGTGTAATGCCACTTTGGCTGAAACAGTTCTGGATTTTCATAATACTGCCGCTGATTAAAGAAAAGTAATAATCACATATTAGAGAATCTCATTGAGAAGCCTCGGAAGCAAGATGGAATTACATAATTATGAATAGATTGTCTATCTCTGTCACCATGTTTTGTGAGCACTATTTAGACAGAAACTATTATATAGCTAGTTACAGCAACAAAAGGACTGCTTTTGATCTTACATTCAGAAGCTTGACCCGGAAATAACTGAGTCTAAATCAAGTAACCGAAATTAAAATGTTTAAACCAGCAGAAGTCTCAAGGTAGGATTGGAGAGATTTATAGCCAGTTTTCCACAGATCAGGACAACATTATATATTTGCCTATAGTAACAAAGAACCTTCTCAGAGATCTACAATAATTACATAACATGTAAGATATGCACAAGATACACCATTGACACATATATTTATGTACAGTTTTAATAATCTTGTTTCCCTGGACGCTTTGAGAGATTGTAGAGGTCCAGGTTAATAACAGTGTATCTAAATACATTAAAGGATTATGTTTACAGCAGTAAATGAGAAGGCTTTCTGTGAATAATAAAGAGGCTTTTCTATCACAGATTTTGATGACCAGACCAGATGTAGCTCCTTTGTCGTAAGGGAAACAAAGAGAGTGCAACAGTGTGCTAGCCACTAGCTATGAGGATCTGGGGAATCTGCACAAGAGCCTGCACAGTTCAGTATGTTGATAATTGACCTGGAAGAAGGAGTGAATAGAATGATCACATATTTTACCAAGGGTACAATATTATTCAGGATAGTCACGTCTAAAGTGAACTGAATATTTTCAGAAGAATCTCATGATATTGAGTGGCAAAATGAGCAGACAAATTTCGTTGTTAAGAAGTGTGCTTGAATAAATGTATTCTAAGTAGATCTATACAGTGATATTTTCTCAGTTACTGTGGTGTTGTCAGATCTCCGCAAACATCGGCTCAGTGTTGCATGGCAGTCAAAACAGCAAAGAGATTATCAGAAGTTATTAAAAAAGGAAAAGAAAAATAGAAAATATCATGCTGCTCCTCTGTAAATGCATGGTACACCATTTCCTTTAACATTGTATGTGGTCTTTAAGAAGATAAACCAAAATGTGAAAAGGGATAAAAGAGGGAAATACACTGCTCAGAATCACAGCTACTGTGAGAATTATAAAGCCCTTTTCAGCATAGAAAACAGGAGGAAGGCTAAAGCATCATGAATAGTATAACAGATAAGGCTAGTAAGGTTCACATAAGATTGACTTGGTGGTGCACTACACAATTCTTGGGTAGTAGATTCAATACAAGCATGAAGCAGTACTTTTTCATACAACCCATAATTTAATTGTAGACTTTCTTGCAATAGGACTCTGTAGGGACCAAAACAGCTTCAAAAGGGGAGTAGGCAAATTAGCAGATATGTAGCTATTAGACAAGTGGTTTGAACAGTCTCTGGCTTGGGCAGGATCTAAACTACTACCTGTGGGAAATCTTAAGAGAGGAGAGATCAGTCTGTTCATGTAATCCTCAGTGACTCAACATCCTCAGTGATGGTCAGAGAAAAGACATTTCAAGTCATCTGGAACATGACTCCAGGTTGTATAGACCGGTATTCTGTACATAGAAAATCATCTCACATTACTATGCCCGTATAAAAGATAACTATTTCCTCAACATAATAAAATTAATGTTAAAATGGTTGGAGGTTTGGTGTTTGTTTTTTTTGCTTGTTTGTTTGTTTGTTTGGTTTTTGTTTGTTTGTAAACGTTGCCACCTGAATAGAAAATCAGCCCCTTCTGACAGGAATCTAGACCATAGTGTTGTAAAATTAGTGTTTGTTCTATTTAGGGAGACCCTATAGAATGAGTTTCCTCTTACTTGTCTCCATTAAGTGGATTTGGAATAATGGAATTTCTATATACAGAAAGAAGAAATTAAGAGCAGAGGGGAGTCATGGCACAGTTTTAGGATGGAAAAGGAGGGGAAAGAAAAGACAGTATAGTTTTGTGGAAGGGGAGAAGTCGACAATATCCATTAACGTAGAACCAATTGCAAAGAAAGTCAGAGATGCAAGCTGAATCAGAAAGCCTTCAGAATCAGGAAAGTGAGCCATGAGATTAAAGAAGCCCAGTCAGGCTAGAAAACACAACTTCATCTTTTAGCACAGTAGTCCAGAAACCATATTAAAACTTAGGCAAAGGAATATAAACAGTGTTTGCTTATTTTCCTTTTAACCTGTGTGTCTCAGGGTTGAGATGGGCCATCTCTTTAGAATTCAGTGCAATGATAATAAAACTAGCAAGCCCAAACCTGGAGGACTCACCTCCAGCAGTGACTTCAAGAGTCATGGAACACTGCAAACTCAGTGACAACATCCAAGCTGTTGGAGACAGGATCCACACCTAAAGAATATGCCTACTGACATGAAACCTCATCCTTCTCCTACAGACCTATTATCTCAACACATACTGATCCTACTGGACTAACATGGCAATTTGATGAGGGTATAGAATGACAGCTTGGATCTGAGCACCTCCTTGATAAAGCAAAATTAGCATGAAAAAAACAAAGAAGCTTACATGCCGCCTGTCAACTTAAAGAAATTCAATCATTCCAATTATACACGTCCATTATCAAGTTATTAATTGTATCTATGCTAAAGAGAGGTTCTATATATCATTATTCAGCTCTGCGTCTATTGCATCACTTTCAAAAAAAAAAAAAAAAAGCAAAACAAAAACCCAAAACAAACCCGAAAGTCCAATCAGCAAAAATATCCACTACACTGGTATTAGAGGACAAAGAGCAAACATGCCACCACTTTTCTTCAGACACACACTTTGTAGCATCTTTTAACCCAATTTGCCCAGTTTCTAAATGGCAAGCATTGACCCGTATACTATTACAAACCATGACCTCACCCATGTTTCAGCTCACTGGCTTACAATGAGCAAACGAAGTAATTGAATGCAATTTCAGTAGCTAAACAGCATGAAGAACATAAGAAATTCTGACCCCTTCTCTCCACTCTCACCTCAGCAGTCTATAAAATTTATAGAAAAGTTCATAATTTTCTGCAATGCATTCCTCAAGGAGCACAAGGGTTGTTGAACTCTATCTTTAGCCACTTGGTGAATTCTACAATGCTCTCCATGAGAGCTCCTCTCCTCTGTCCTACTTGTTGAAGCGTGCAATGTGCCTTAGTCTGCAGGGGTTTATGATGTTATTGAACCACTGTTGTGTAGTGGAGCATTTTGAAGATATAAAGTACAGCATTAAAAGAAAAAAAAAAGCGGAAAATAAAACATTCCTTGGTTCAGAAAGCTTTAGGCTGAATTGACTTACTTTTCCACGGCACATGTGGTATGCACAAGCATTTATACAATAAAAGCTCCATATAGTCAAAGTGGGAAGAAAAATAGTAACACAAGGAAACTGCCTTTTTTTTTTTTTTTAAAAGGAATAACAAAGGTTTGCCAACCTAATTGTAATTATTTCTTCACACCTGCAGTGGACAATGTCCCCACTCACATCTCTGTGTTATCAATTAAGCTTTATTGTGATATTTGAAAAGACTATCTATACTGGTGAGCTACATGCACTGTATTTTAAAAGTGATACTAAGTAAAATACTTGTATATAGTTGACATTTTTCTTCCAAGTTACTGCTGGGACTGAAGAATCCAAAGGGGAAAAGAAAAGTCAGAAATCTTTAGTTGGACCTGCTCTTCTAACAGAATTTATTTTGTTGTTCTCTCTAGCTTATAAGGACTCCCAAACACTCTGTTCAATGAGTGAGTGCAGGGAGACAGGGAGAAAGAAGGAACTTGGTTTTTTGTGGGGAGGTTTCTTCATTTGTTTGCTTTTTTTTTTCCCCCCTCATTTTTTCAGCAATGATAGTAGCTTCTCTCAGCTCCACAAGGAATGATGCACATGTCTACATGAAGGAATATAACCTCCTCTGCTTTCCCCTCCTATATTATTCGGTTGGGGTTTTTTTTTCAGACTAGTATTCTAATACTCTAAAATCCCTTCACTACTCCAAACACACACTCACGTTCATTGCCATCAGACCTCTCTACATATGAGCTGTTCCTGCCCAGACTTGGAGCAGGATGGGGACCTACTAGTATTTGCACATGGCAGAAGTTACATCTAATCAAGTAATCATTGTTAACTACCCAGTAGACCCCTCTGGTCAAGTGCTCCAGCCTGCACCTTCACTACAAATGGGTTGTGAGAGGGTAGCCCTGTAAATGGTATGTATATATTTGATGTTCACGGAAGACTGTATTTTCCTATTTTGTCTGCCTGTGGTTGTCTGGGTTTCTTTGAGAAACAGCCAGGTAGGCTGAGCTGGTAATTACTCTGAGAGACAAAGGCTAATTGCCCAATTATCCTAAGGAGGACAGCTGGGAAAGTTATCCTCCAGAGCCAATTGGAACAGATTTGTGTTTAAGAACTGATTTCAGTCTATTATGCTGGATAACTGCTCTCCCTAGACAAAAGTTCTTTCAAGTTACAATAAAATCTCTCTCTAAAAAAAAAAAAATCAAAACAAAACAAACAAACAAAAAAAAACCACAAAAAACCCAAACCAAACCAAAAAAAGAGAAACCAAACCATCACCCCCTCCAAAAATCCCCTGAAATTACTGTCTTTTGTATAGGTCAGTTATTCATCCTACAGGTGATGTTATTAAACCATTCCCTTAGTTATCTAACCAAAAGTGCACTTCTGAGAAATTCAAAGTGCATCTACATCAATGTTTTAGTGAGAATTAAGAGTTTGCTTTTGAATTGAATGTCCTGATTGTTCCCTCTTGTAATACTTTGTGGAGCACCCTCAGAGCATGCAGACTGGGTGTGTTTCACATTGAACTAAACTGCAAGATGAACTACAGAATCATGCTTAATGTCCTCCAACTACCAACAGACCTATAAGACCAGAATAGGGATACTGTGAAATAAAAACCTTATAAATGCACATACCGTGAACACCAATTGCTCCTCAGCACCAATTGTTTTGCTGCACAAATCTGCTTGTTATTGTAACAGCAAATAGTGTTGCTGTTTGCTAATGTATGCGTAACATCAGAGGTCCGGAGTTGGTTTCCAGTTCTTAATTGTCCTCTAGAGCAATCTTTTATTTCTACAGAGAGTAGATATTATATAGGGAGATTAACCTTAATAGGCTAAAATAAACTTTTGTAGATATTCTCGTTGCTATCTATTCTTAAAAAATAAACTTCTAGGTTTTAGAAAGTTTTATCCCTTTTTGTCTTAATTTTCATCACCACATTTTCTAATGCTTTTAATTATGCATTACACATGGTTTGCATTAATATGGTGTTTATAGATATTTATAATACATATCCAGTCTAGCAGAGATGCCATACTTATTTTAGATCATACAAGACTTTCAAGCTCTTTTGCACTTTTCAGGAAGAATATCCTGCACATTTTTTTCTGGCAAGAAAGAGGAGATGCACAAAGTAAAAACAAGTTGGTAGAAGCTGTTTAGGGTAGTTGAGCCCTAAGATATTATATCTCAGTGGTAAGTTTAAAAACAGAAACTGTATTCACTAGCCTACTATACATTTTTTTAATCAGGTTTGCAAGAACACACTACTAAATTTTATTAGATAGTTACTTTTTACATTGCCAGCAGGAGATCTTTATGAAATATTACAATAAAAATGTGTTTCTTCAAGAAGCAGTAATGTAATAAAATGCATCACTAGTTTTGATTGCATTGATAGCTTGTAGGAAGAAAAGTCCCTTTAGGGAGATGTACTTTGTGTTCATGAGGAATAGGAAAGACTGTTTTGCAGTGCATTAAAACCATGGAAGCCATTAGGCTTGTATAATAAAAATCTTGTAAACACAGATAGTTTTATGGTTAGTCTTTTCAACAGCTGTTTTGTATAAGAATCTGTGGATGTTTGAAGTCATAACAACTTTTACATGGACCATATTAGCTATTTATTAACTCAACCTATATTTCCACTCCCCTAACCTAGATAACCATGAATAGTGTCCCAATTTCAATCAATTGCAATAAAAATGTTATTTTCAATTTTTTGTAAGAAGAAACAATTTTGGAGGGTCCATTGACTTTAGAGCATGGATATTATTTTCTAGTGAGGATACAGAAACAGAGGGCTCTTCTGAGAGAAGCAGGATATGAAAAAAAAAACACTTTAAAGAAGCAGAAAAAATTCAGTGTCACCTGAAAGAAGCAAATATGCATGATTGCTCAAGACAGTGGGACAAATTAAATACAGATAGATACAGTTAAAATAAATCATGTTATAGTTGTGTTTAAAGTGTCTTGCTGTCAATCTGCAGTAATTCCTCTAAATCAGATTCAAATTGAAGTATAGCATCCACTTTATCTGGAAATAGTTACCAGATTTGGTTAGAATTTCAAAGGCAGCTCACAGACCTCTTTTGTGTGATATTAATAGACTTCAAGGGTTTACATGATGTCAGAGGAATGGGACAATTGTATTGGAGAGAAGACAGAAATTTATGAAAAATTTGAATGGAAGTCTAACTCAATGGTTTTAGTTAATCCAGTCAAAGGTAAAAAACTTCACAATGGGACTGCAAGGACATAGCTGTAGAAATGTTTACATTTTCATATTTTTGAACAATGATTGACAGTTTTAAGAGCTTTATTCTTTTCTTCCTTCTGTCCATAGAATGAAATTTCCAAGTAAAGCCATTAAAGAAAAAGAAAAACCCTTCCTATTCTTCAACAGCAAAGACAGATCAGCATTAATCAAATGGAACACATGGGACTGAAGTTTCTCTGTAGAGAAGAACTGCAGTTTGATTCTATGTGAACTCCCAATACCAATGAATATGTTTGAGTTCTGTAGTCATAAACATACTTGCTTTCCTAACTTTTGCCAGGGTTAACATTCATTTAATTTGATTTTTTTTCATCATTCTGTCTAGACCTTTCTTGGCCCTTGTGCCTCGATGAGGTAAAAATGAAAAATCTAGTATCTCAACTGTGTGCAACATTATGCTATTTTTTCCTAAAAAAGGGGAGATTTTTGTATGGTGACCAGGAAGTTCTCCAAGAGAAAAAAAACAGATCCAACTGCTGAGGACACTTAATGAAAAGCATTTATAAAACTTCTGTCTAAGCTTTAGCACTTTATCCCACAGATGTCTGTTCAAGTTCTAAAGGTGGTGGTAGCCAAGTCCTGGTTTACCAAATTTCCTCTCTTATTTTTCCTTTTTCACCAACTATCATAAAAACAAAGTTTTCTCTCCTAGCTCTTTACAAAAAATCCGTAAAAATAAAAAAGTTAATAAAGCTCCTATACTAATGTTTAAAAGAATGAACAGAAAGAGAAAGGAGCTATATCAGAATATTTCAAAACTTATTTATTAATAAGGATTGGTTTTTTTTAAATTCAGATTCCTAGTAAAGAAATAAAAAGACTTCAGTGAGAGGGCCAGTAAACTGTCTTTTCAGTAAAAGACTTGTGTCTGCAGATTTGGTGTGGAATGATAGCATAGGAAAACTGGTGTTGAGGAATAAGCTGTCTGGGGATTGAACCTTTTCTCTCAGGTGCTGAAAAAAACCTCTGCTCCTTAGTATCTCAGCTACCAATATGGCCAACAAATGTCCTTAGGCCAATGAATGCTTTTTATTGCCCCTAGAGGGAGACATTCAACTAATGTTTTCACTCAAACCTGATGAAGACACAGAATCTCTCTGTGGAGGTGTTTAAAAGCACCATCTTGTTCTCAACAGTTAATACAATACTCTAGAAGAAACCCCAAATTCTTCACTGGACACCAAGACTGTAGGGATAAGTTGACTGTTAAACAAACACAAACTGGAATAATGAATTTTTACCTGAAAAATTATCAGTGATACACATTCTTGTGGTTTAGATTTTCCTGTTGCAGGTAAAATTTAAAATTTCCCCAATTTAAAATATGTGGGAATCATTAACTTTAAAATAACAGTTTTATTACAGCTACTTTTCTTCCCCCCCTTCAGTTCACCTCCCTATTTCTTTAAGTCTCTACTAATTTAGTCTCGTTGAAGATTAAATGTTGTTTTTCACCATGTTCTCATTTTAAGCCTTACATTCTAATACCACTAGAAAGGGACTTCACGAAGCAAGCCCCAAAATAAAACATCCACTCTATTTGCTGGTGTTTCAAGCATTAAATTAATATTCTTGAAGTTCATTCATTAAGTCCCTAACAAGTAATTAGGATTCAGGCCATGCTGCTGATTAGACAGGAAAAAGAAATCAGTCCACAGAGAAAGGCAGCTTTTCATTTGAATCCAATCAGGGAGAGCAAACACACTCCAAAAAGGGTTTCTGTGGTATATAGATATAATTATTATGAAGGAAAGGGAAAAAGAATTTGGAACCTTAATGATTGTGAAATAGGGTGTTTTAGTCTTGAGAACTCCCTGCAGCAATGTTACTTTTCTCAGTATCAATCCTATTGACCAAAACTTGGCAATAGACGACAAAAGAGTTTTTCCATAATTTAGCTAGTGTGCTTCATTATATTCTAAAATGTCTGAGCTGATTTATTACAGCTGGTAGATCCATGCAAACGAAGGGGAAGATGGTATTTGCTATCAACATGGAAGCAAGCAACCATTTTAAAAACATAACAAAACCAAAACAACAAATCAACCCTTTAAAATATTACAGGGATGAAGAGCATAAATAGAATGGCAGCCACTAACACCCTTGGAGGTAAGATAATTAAAATCTTTCCAATATACAGCATGGAAAAAAAATTGTATTTGCTGCAGGGAATGCAATTTAACAAAGTTATACCTGAAAAGGCCGAATCCTTCTCTAAGTTAACATTCCTGAAGTTCTGTGAGCTCTACTGATATCTCATGGTCAACTATTTTTATAAATCATAGTACTTAAATATTATACAGTTTTAGTGATCTAGTTTTAGACTTCTGGAAATATTTTTTAGAAAACAATAGGGAAGATTGCTCAGCTGCTTTAGCTTATGAATTGCTTTTTGTCAGCAGTTTTTGTCAATAAACAGCAGGATTGTGTTAATTTTAACAGAAGAAGGTGATGTGCTACACTAAGTTTTCATGACAATGACCAATAGTTAAGTCTTGCTTAACAGATCTTAAAATACATTGGCAGTTTCTCTTAGCTAGTTGGTTTCCTAGCTGAAGTAGTAAAGGGTTTGAGTCTGATGTGTGCCTGAGGGAGGCCCTTCCCTTGAGTCACGAGGTTCAGAAAGGATCATAGAATCATTAAGGTTGGAAGAGAGCTCAAGGATCATCTAGTCCAACCATCCCCCCACCACCTATTACCCACTAAACCATGTCCCTAAGTATTGCGTCCAACCCTTCCTTAAACACCCGCAGGGACAGTGAATCCACCACCTCCCTGGGCAACCTGTTCCAATGCCCGATCACCCTTTCCGAGAAGAATTTTCTCCTCATCTCCAACCTGAACCTCCCCTGGCGCAACTCAGCCGTTCCCCCTTGTCCTGTCACTAGTTATCTGCGAGAAAAGGCCGACCCCCAGCTCACCACAACTTCCTTTCAGGTAGTTGTAGAGGGCAATAAGGTCTCCCCT
>VWZZ01007816.1:37032-101234 GCA_013399095.1 Psophia crepitans | reverse complement strand
TTTTTTTTTTTTTTTGAAGTTTTCACTCTTGGTTTTCATTCTTTTCAAATGCAAAGGAGTTAAAAATATATTAATGGCCATGTTTTCCCTTAATCCATCATAGAGATAATTTGATTGATCATTCCTTCATTGAACAAGATGTAGTGCATACATAATAGGTAAAGAACTGCACTGCAGTGCATGTATTTATTCCATGAAAAAAACCCAAACCCCAAAACAGACCCTAAGTTGAAATAACAGAACACATAGAAGTTAAGAATGATCTGTTTTGCCATAATTTAACCTTTTTGTTAACCATAATACAAGCTTTATTTAGTACAGTCTCGTACTAATTCTTTGACTGTTCTATACCCCCTAGATACAGAGAAAGAGGGAGATATCTTTTTCCTGCATGTATGTATGCTGTCAACAACTGGCATTTTTTACTCATGCATTTTTTGGAGCTCACAGGTCAATTGATTTAGGGTATATCACAAGATATTTTTATGTTCTCAGTTAGCCTCTACCAAATTTGACCCTGAGAATTTAAAACCATTAGAAGAGGTGGTAGAGTCCAACAAACTCTCTCATTTGTGGATGTGTTTTCATTTTTCCTTCTAAATTTAGGAGGCATTGTCTATTTAAACAGTATCTCTTGGTATAGATTGCATAAAAGCAAAATTATGTTTCTTAGAATTGGCATTGGAAGAAAGGCACCTCTGCAGATTATCTAGACCAACCCACTGCTCAAACTAAGGTCAACTACAGCAGGTTGCCCATAGCTATGTCAGGCTTGGTTTTGATTATCTCCAAGGACAGAAGCACTACAGTTTCTTTGGATGATCGTTGCAGTGTTTGACCACTGTCACTGTAGAAAATGTAAAAAGAAAACAATGAAAAAACCTCTTAAATTCAGAGGGCTTTTCTTGTATTTCAGTTTGCATCCATTGCTGCTTGTTCTCTCAGTGGGTACCACTCAGCAAAGCCTAACTCAACGTCCTCATTTCCCTCATCAGTTATATACACACACTGATGTTTCTTCCCGAGGTTTCTTGTCTCCAGGCTGAAGAGTCCCAGCTCTCTCAACTTCTCCTATGTCAAACACTCTAGTCCCTTGATCAGCTCTGTGGCGCTCTCCAACATGTCCATGTCTTTCACATACTGGGGAGTCCAGTACAGGATTCAACCCTTCCAGACATGTCTCATCAGGATAGACTAGACAGGAAAGTTCACTTCCCTTTACCTGCAGTCAGTACTCTGTCTAATGCAACTCGGGAGGCTGTTGGCTGCCTTGGTCATGAGGACGCATTGCTGGTTTATGGTCAGCCTGTTGTCCATATGGACTTCCAGGTCCTTGTCTGCGGAGCTGCTTTCTAACCAGTCAGCCCCCAGGTCTGTGCTAGTGCCTGGGTTGTTTGTTTCCAGATGTAGGACTTGATATTTACCCTTGCTGAACTCCATGAGGTTACTGCATAACCAACCATTTCTCTAGCCTGTCAAAGTACCTCTGAACAGCAGCACAGCTAACTGGCATTATCAGTACTCTGTCCAGTTTTGGGTCATCTACAGACTTGCTGAGGATGCATTTATTCCTGTCATCCGGGTCATTAATGAAGCTATTAAACAATATTAACCCTTGGAGAGCACCACTGGTTACTGGCCTCCAGGTGGACTTTGTGCTGCCCATTACAGCACTTTGAGCCCAGCAGCTCTCCCACTTATCTAACCCATACTTCAGCTTATCTATAAGGATGTTGACCTTGTCAATGTTTATAAATATGTAAAGGGTGAATGTCAGGAAGATGGAGCCAGGCTCTTCTCAGTCTCATTAAGTGATAGGACAAGGGGCAACGGGTGCAAGCTGGAGCACAGGAGGTTCCGGGTTAATATAAGGAAAAACCTTTTCACTGTGAGAGTGACGGAGCACTGGAACAGGCTGCCCAGAGAGGTTGTGGAGTCTCCTTCTCTGGAGACATTCAAAACCCGACTGGACACGTTCCTGTGTGATGTGCTCTAGGTGGTCCTGCCTTGGGAGGGGGGGTTGGACTAGATGATCTTTCGAGGTCCCTTCCAACCTCTATGATTCTGTGATTCTACAGGCTGTAGGCACTACCCTCAGCAGAACTTCTGGCCCTCTTCTGTGATGCCCATGTTGGCTGCCTCTGTGAGCTGCACCCCCAGTGTGAGAGCCATATCACTGTCAGTGTCCTGGGATACTGCTATAGCAGGACACTTGTTAGATATCCTTTCTGGAGATCCTAGGCATCGGATCACACCCCTGCTGCAGAGGAGATGCTGTTCTGTTGCTTGAGGCACATAGGAAGAAAACTCCTTCCCATTTCCAATTCTGAAGACAAGATAAACTCTGAATATCAAGAGCTTTCATATCCACAGGAGCCCTGTCCCATAAACAGAAGCTGCAGCGTGTGGTAACGCTTCATAATTTAGCTAAAAGATTCAGAAACCAAGTTTTATGTAAAACTGAAAAAAAATGTTTTTCCTGGTTCCCCAAAGAAGCCTGAGATTAACACAACATGGATAGAGCACAAGCAGAATCAACCATTTTCATTTACAGTGCTTCTGGATAGATATTACAGTAGTCATGAACTTCTCCTTTTTATTAGTATTATTTCTAGGATTTCCCTTGACTATTCCTCAGGCCAATGAAACTCTACTGTAGAAACTCTACTGTGGAGCGGCTTAGATGATCATGGTATAAATTAATAAAAATAATTTAAAAAATCAAAACTGTGTACATAGTTATAAACACAGGGTATTTGCCTCAGCATTTCCCCAAAAGTTTGAAGTTCAGGACTATTTTTTAAGTTTTGCCTGTATCTTTACTTGAAGGATTACATTGTTATCCTCATTTATACATTGAAGTCACATGTGTACAGGGCTGATGGTGTGTGAGTATCAGCAAAGAAGGAAGTACTACACTATCAACTGTAGAGATTTTTTATGGTTTTGTGTTGTGTGTGTGTTTTCCCTGAAAATTTTAGCCAAAACCACTTCATCTGCTTTATAACAAGAGATGATGAAACAGAGGCAAGGAAGCAGCTTGCTAAAGGTCACCCAGTCAGCAGCGATATTGGTCTGGAGACCACGTTATTACTTCTACTTCCTTAGAAATAGCTGTTGCTTAAACCAAACAGGTGGCTGCTAATTACATACCCTTCATTTTCCTGATACCTAATTTAACATATTAGTTAGGGTCGGTTTTCAGAAATGCTAAACATTTACAGCTTCCTCTGAGGTCAGTGGCATCTGAGCTTTGATCATATAAGATGCTGCAGTGTTTAAGCATTTCATTTTTGAGATTTGTAAACACTTCTAATTTTATTCCAGGCATGGTGTTTTAGTGGTTTGTTTGTTGGTTTTGTTTGTTTATTCATTTTTTTCTTTCGCTTTATAAAGTGAAATAACCTTATGCGAAGCTGAGAAATTTTTTGGTGTTAGGGAAGGGAATACTACTAAAAAACTTGAAAGGAAATTAATTGCTTCATTTTTAAATATGAATGTGACTAGTGTAAAGTCTTTAGGAGCCACACTCTACTGTGCTACATAAACCAAATAGGAACTCAGTACATGAACACTGTTTAGTGCAGACAATAGATGATAAAAATAAATCTGTAGGGAATAAAAATTGATGCTGTAATTAAAAACATACTTACAAAACAGGTGAATTTAAAACACAGGAATTTTGACAATTTCCAATTTTTGAATGTTTGACCTGCAGCTTGCTAGGTGTTTTTTTATTAATTTTCAATATTTTCCCCATGCTTACTAGTATTTTTTTTTACAAGCATTTAATGACATATGACATATTGCAGATAAAAGGCTTAAAAAACGATGAGTCAGATTCCACAACACCCTGTCACTTATTCCAAAATAAGAGATAAACAAAAGTACTATCTTATTTCCTTTTTAGCTTTTAATCTTTCTGTTTTGTATGGGGTCATGATTTACAGTTCTGCCTGTCAATATAATCTAAAGATTATACCCTGACACTTATTTAGGTAATAAAATTTCTTGTAGTACACAGAAAATTTGGAAGGATGAGGGTGAATGCCTACATTCAGGAAACAAGTGCCAGCCTCTTAGAGCATACCTCTGCTGCTGTGCACAGTTTTCGTCATTTCACAATATTTGTTCTTGACGTATGTTAAGGTTTATATATATGTTTCAGATTTAGTGTTGTTTTCTTCTTTGTACATAATAGAATACATGATTGTGAACTATCTTAACAGACTTCTTTTTTTTTTAAATGCATTTTTCTAAACATGAAGGTAACTAGTGGGGGTGGCTGGTTTTGCTCCCTTAGACCAAGAGTGCTAGCAGATCCATGTATGCCTTTGTCAGACTAGTCACTCTTTACCACAGTACAGTGCAGGGTGACGTAGACACATGAATACCAGAAGTATGTGATCTCAACAGTTCTACTCTTTGTATATGAGGATTTAAAATAAATAAATAAATTAATAAAATTGGTCAGACTGGATTGTATATGCCTAATTAAATACAAATTTGTAATCTGTTTAACTCTGATTTCTTATCTTTATAATATAAACAATGCACTTACTTGTAAACACAAAGCATTAATTTCCTTCAGAAAGTTTAGGTCAACTCCATCCTTCCTTTCTTTTCTTAGTCTGGCAGACACTTCTCACTGAGTTTAATTGTGTGAGATCAGGATGCTATAAAAGTTTCAGCGTTCTCCAGGTGTTGCTGGTTTGTTTTAATTTTATTTTTTTCCATCTTCAACCTGTCTAATTTCTTCCTCTTTTAGAGTAATTAGATACAGGTTTTGGGGTAAATTAGGAGTTGTAAAAGGAAATCCACTGAATAAAAATGAGTTACTTTTAGCTACTCTACACAAAAGGGATCTTTTGCATTCGAAGACTCTGAATGTACCTTAGAATACAATAACAATTTTTTTTCTCTTGGGGTAGCATATTAAGGATGATATTTCTTAAAACTTTAAAATGAGAAAATATTTTGAATTCTGTCATCTTGGTGACACTTAATGGAAATTACAAATTTATTTTACTTCATCCGAAATTTTCTTTTACTTAGACTTGAAAAGATGTTTAAGACTGCATTTATCTTTCTTTTTTCATCTCCCCCGACAACTTGTAAAACAATGAGGAATTACGTTTTTTCCTCAAACTCTAGTATATTATTTCCTTGCTACTCTGGAGCACTTCATTGTGAGCACAACATGCTACATACTGACATTAAACAGCCAGCAACAAAACCAAAGCCAGAAGAAGAATTTTGAATAGGTAAATTCTCTTTTTCCTTTTCTTGAGTTGTTGTTTTTCTGCTTCTTTTTTTTGTTTGTTTGCTTGTTTCTCATGACACTAGTATATGTCTAGATAGAACTGTCATTTCTAAGTGAGAAAGAAAAACAAATACACCCTCTTTGTCTTTTGGGGAGTGTATTTTTCATAAAGTAAAAAGATGTATATGAGAGTTCTCCAATCTTACTTTTCAGTAAGGCTATTTGTAGTAGTATTCACAGAAGTCAAAAGTACCATTTGTTTCAGGAGTACAGGAGGTACTTGCGGTAGCTTTCCAAACTGTACCTTGTACATTCACCGACTCTGCCGCAAGTACTGGGCAGCTGGTTCCATTCGCAAAGACAAGTCTTTCCTGCTACCATACCACATCCACACATTGTGAGTCTAAGTGTAACTTCAAATCAAACGAAGATGCTGCTACTTTTTTAAAAAAACACAACAAAACAACAAATGCAAGACTATGAATTTCGTATCAATTAGGCAACGCCATGTTTTATGAAACAGTGGATAACATGAAGTAAAAACCTTGAAGTGAGAAAGATGGCCTCTCTACTTAAGTAGGACATCAACTTTGCCTTTGCCTTGGAAACTTTGCCTTTAAATGCAGACAAATTTCTGTGACGAATGTTTGTGCACATGCAAATGTAAAAAGAATGTTATCTCTCTCAAATCTCTGTAGAACATGTATTGTAAGATTTCTCTCGCTTTAATTTATACATGTGTTTGAAGTCAGGACATAGTTCAGTTCATGTCAATTGGGCATTGGTATTTGCCATCCTTGAAGATTAGAATGAACAAGTTCCCTTGTTTAAAACCAATGTGAAGGATATTTCCTATTTTTTGTGAATGCACACGATTTTACACAAAATGGAAGGAAAATAATGTACAACGAAAAATCCTCTCTAGGGTGTTGAACCCTTGGTATTTGTTGATCTTGTGATTTCACCCCCACAAAACAAAAACCCATCACAAAACAAAAACTACCCTCAAAGCCCCCTATGCATCTGCTCTTAAAACCTGGCATTTGATTAGAAAAACAGCATCTTCCCACAAGGGCCCATAGGCATGCTTTCCATTATGGAGGCTTTTATACTCACTTTAAATACTCTGTTCATAAATTATTAATTTGTTCATGTAAAGATTACTTGAGAATGTTGTTTTGAAGAACAGTGAATGGTACCGTAAGCAAATTACAATATCCAGGCTACAAAAGATGTAGGTGGGAACATTTAAGAGCAAGTGCTAGATGGATGTGGGGAAACAGAAAGGATATCTGACTTCTTGCTGAATCTGAACGTTATTTCACTTAAAAATCTGTGGCTGCATTAGGAAGAAAAATACCTTCAGTGATGGAGGGATTAAAGATTTAGTCTAATGGGCAACATTTTTCTCATTGTCAGAGTGGGAATATAATTGTATTCTATATTACCTACCTTCTATAAATCTAGATTCAGACTTTGATTTAGGGATTTTGAACAAATGACTGTGGCAGGGTCATTGAGGTCTTTGCAAAAATGTCCTGATACCCTTGCAAAGTATTGTCCTCTCCTCATGAGGAATACAAGTTCTAGTTTGCCTAGAAAAGAAGGAAAACTGTAGATGTTTCACATGCTTTCTTTTCAGCTTTATTAAGACACAGACTTATTAAGACATAGACAACAAAACACAGCTGAAAGCATATTATCTTACAAGATTCCTGACAAACTTGCACTTGGTTAAATCCCCTGACCTAGAATATCCAAGCTGAGAATAGCCCAGTGTGATTCTGATGCTGCTGCAAGGTTCCTTAGTTACTGGCATGATGTGGGGTTTCTGGTATTACTTCTGACTGCCATCTCTACCTTCCTCTCTTTTTTGCCCATTGTTTCCCTACTTCTTTCCTTGTTAGTCCCTGTATGTCTCCTCATTACATTTCTCTAGGCATTCATTTCTCTTCTGGACCCAAGAAGGATGTAACACTGTACTGACATACGGAGGACTGTCTGCCAAGACAGCAAGAAACAGCTGGAGGGAGGTCGAACAGGAGCTTTTTTTTTTTTTTTTGGTGTGTTTTCTTTCCATGATTGTTCAGGTATACGGAAAACTGGTTACGCTAGCTAATCTTACTCTCTTTCAGGGGAAGTATGTACATAAACTTTCGCAATCCTAGCATTGATTTTGCTGCTTTAGTTGTTTTGCAGTAAAGAAAGAGTCACACTACTTAGCTTTATAGCTCTGTAGTGCAAAAAAGAAGAGAATTTCCTTCAATGTTCAATAGTAACATAAAGTCAAGAATAAAGAAGTTGTGTTGCCTCTTTGGAGAATGGACAGCTGACAGTTAATTTTTGTAAGGCTATTTTTTACTCTCAAATTGCTAATGCAATGCTGCAGCTTCTTTGTCCTTAAACATTAAATTGTTCATGTTACCAGAATCCTTTTGTTCAGTCAGGTGATGAGAAACTTTGTGAATAAAGAAAGCAAGAGGGCTATATCAGATGTTTTACTTTAGATACAGCAGGAGGATGCTGAGCAGTTGTTATTTGTCAGGTTGTGCACAGAGTTTTCTGGGCCTTAATCTTGCAGCAACTAGCCTCATTCATACAAGGTTTTGTGCTCTGAAAATACAGAATTAGGTGAAAGAAAATGGAATAATATACCAGCCCTTCTCTTCAAGCCAGAAGATTGATTGCTACTTTCATAATGATTTCAGTAAAATCCTCATCTGAATGTCTTCAAATATTAAGTTTATTAATTAAAACTATATAGTCTGTCTAAAATAAAACTATTCTTTTAATGAGGAAATATAATTTTACGTTTCAGCTAAGGTTTATATTTGCAAAACCAGCATTTCTAATAAAATTCTTTTGAGTGAATTTACATCTCTCTGTTACAGTACTGGGACAATTTTATCTCATTTCAGAGAGCAGTTTAGTTTTCTTGCTATGATGCTTTTTTATTGTCAGATATTGAGGTCAAGAAAAGCCAACCATTTCAGATGGGAAAAACTAGGATAGCTGGTATTTTCAGAAACAGTATTGTGATGAGTTCCCCTAAAACAGATGCAGAGGAAGGTCAGTCCTTCTAAGGACCTCATTCCCAACTCACAATCTGTTGCTTTGGTTTTTTTATCTCTGTGTGACCTAGTAACGACAATAATGAAATGAGTCTAGCCAGGTGATTATAAAACTATAAGAATGTCAAGGAATATAAAGTTTTATTATTGTGGCCTTCAAGAAAATGAATGCTTATCTACCTATCAAAAATGTTTATCTCAGAGGACTGGGGAAAGGAAGAATATTACGTAAAATCCCCATGGTTTTATGTGAAGCATCGCCACCAATTGTGAAATATTACAAACAACAAAATTACAAATTACAAAGAACACTCACCCACCCCTACCCCCACAAGGGGGCGAGGGCATGGAAAATAACCTCATGGGATGAGATAAAGACATTTTAATAAGATAACAAAAGAAGTTAACAATAATAATACTAATAATAATATCAGCAACAAAAATAACTACACTAATACAAGTGATGAACAAATCCAGCTGCTCACCACATGTGAAAGGAAAAAAAACCCAAACAGTCCAATGCCCAGTCTCTTTCCGAGCAGCAGACCTGCATCTTGCCTTGCTTGCCCAGCTGTATCCGGAGCATGATGTGACATGGCAGGACCTGGGCCAGCTGTCCTGGCTGTGCTCTCACAGCTCCTTGTGCACCTGGCAGGGCCTGGGAAGCTGAAAAGTCCTTGACTTAGTTTAGACACCACAACTGCCCAGCAACAGTTAAAAACATCAGTGTGTTATCAACATTATTCTCATATTAAATCCAAAGCACAGCACTATATCAAAACTAACTCTCTGTCAGGCAAAACCAGGACAGCAGGAAAGGAGCAAGCAGGTAATGTTCTCAACACCGCTTTCTGTACCAGAAGGGATATCCATCTTTTAATCATGTGTGAAAAATCTCATAAACCAAAATTACATTGTCTTGTCTTAGGTTTTGCTTCTGTAGCTGTTCCCATTTCTCAGTTTGGGTATTTATAACTCTTACCTAAACTAAAGAAAACAGGGTGGGTTTTTTTTTTTTTTTGGGTTTTTTTTTTTTTTTTCCCCACATAAAGATGATTCTAAACAAATACTCTGAGTCCTTCACTCTCAGGAAAGGTGATACACTTAGTTTGCTCTTGAGTATTTTTGGGATGACATACTACCTTGAGCAAGTTTAAGACACCCAAGCATTGTTAGAATGTTTCTTTGTTAAGCAGCAAGAGTTTATGATTAGACCTGTATTCTCACGCTCAGCATACATCCATCTACAACCCAGAAATTAGAGCAGTTTGTATTTCTCTAGTAGAGCAATCAAATATTATGTTATGCTTTATGAATAGTATTTTATTAATGCCTATACTGTGGTATTGTACTTAAGCAATAAATAGAAAGTGAAATATGAAGTTATTTTTTGTTCCCCATATGTCTCATAGGTAACTAATTTCCTCTCTTTCCATTCACCAGCTTTCAAAGATACTTAAATCTTGTTATGTGAATGAGATGCACCCTGGTTATGAAGGCATTTCAATAGTTTATGTTTTGGCTACAGGCAAAAGAAAGGCCTGCCTGCAAATCTGTACTATTAATAGAGAATTTGGAAATATCCTTAGAATTAGCCAAGAAGACTGGGATACTTCTGTATACTTTGAAGATTTAAGATACCTAGTTTTCAAACTATAAAACAGAAAATCTAGGTAGTTGTGGTAACTATAGAAGCCTAAGCTGAAACAAATAATATTTTGATAAGCACCGGAAGAAACGAACTCGTGATAACCTTTACATTTCACAGAAAGGCTTTCTAGTGTTCCAGTATTTCCCATACACAGGTAACATAGATCACCATAAGAAACTACAATAAAACAGATGTGCTATTCTGTTACAGAGCTAGACTTTGTAAAGAAATCATCCTTGAGTACATCTTAAGTTATTAGAGCTTGTAAGAATTGAGTTGTTTACTCTACAATGTGTTTGTAAGATAGTGTGATCAATCTGTTTGAGCTTCTCTTGTTTTCCTCTCTGTAACCAATCCTACTTCTGTCTATTCAACGTTACTCAAAGGAATTCTTCTTTGTTTCACCACATCATATGCTTGATCATCCCGTTTCCTCTTTCTTTATTCCAATCATTTAATTTCTACAGAGACTGCATGTTGAATTATCTTCCTTACCCAAAAGTAAACCTGAAATTTAGTTGAGATTTAAAGCTCTTCATCCCTCCTTTTCCCATGTTCCACTATCTCAAGTTCTCAGCTTCTGTCTCCTCTAAAGAACTAGTTCTGGGATTTGTGTTCTGTTTTTGTACTAATGCATCACTTGGAAAGGTGTAGTCTAGTTGCTGTGTGCTCTCATACATAGTCTGTGATATACCAAGAACTCACTCATGAATCCCCACTGTACAGAAATTGTGAACTGAATGCTGTTTCAAGGCTGCTGTTGTGTGGCAGACTAAGACTGCATACTCTTTTGATTAAGTCATAGCCATGTGCTGCAATGATAAAGCACCGCAGTGTAAACACAGTGCATAATATAATTTTGCTAGCCTAATTTATGTCAGGGCATACGTAGTTTTTCTGAAAGAACTGTATCTATGATAAAATTTTTGCTTATGCTGATTGTGCTTCAAACACCTTCATCCCATGGTTGGCACGGTTTTACCTGTAAAACCTTCTAGTGGGAAATTGATTTCATTCAGCAAATGACAATATGTAACTGGCGAAGAAGAGAGAAGAGGAACTTTCAGTTTCTATAGAGTGTTGATCTGGAAAATGTTGATTGGAACAAAATTGAAACTTCATCAAGGACTTGTTTTGCTCTTTGAAAACAACTTTGCTTGCATTTTAAGTAGCTCAAGTGGTATTGACTGAAGGTTATTACGTACAACGTAAGTAATTGCCACCTACTCTCTTGCATCTGTTTCTCTGCTTCCTAAATAGTTTCCAAATCATCATGATTTTTTGAGTCAAGATGGGTTGTAGGCTGCTTTCTGTTTACTGACTAGAAACAGCATTAGTTGCAAGGTCATTTTAAAGGTCATACTCAAGGCCTTTTTTAGAAGATAGGTGTTAGCTCGCCATGAACTTTGCACAAAGATCTAGAATAATTTAAGATGGGGATAGCAAGAAAATATAACTTGCAGCTCATTTTTCATTACATTTTGAGATGCCTATCACACAAATGTTATTTTGAGATGGTATAACATTGAGTTTGATCTTACAAAGATCTCAAATCTAATTTTTTTTTAAGGTTTCTGGGCTTCTGCTGCATCATCTGTCTTTCTATCTAGTATCTCTGTGGAGACAATTGCTGCTAAATCATTTCGCAGCAATAATTTGCTGTAATGTTAAGGAGCCACAACCTGGAGAGGAGCTGGTCTGTGTGCTATTCATGCTTGTGAAGCGTAATATGTCAAAACACTTGTAGGTGTTTGGCAAAAGCAGAGCTGCAGGTCTTTTACTTGTCCCTAAGTGGGCAGGAGATGACTTGACTTTTTCACTGAAAGAACAGCTCGCGCAAATCAAGTCTTTTTGGAAGAGGCTGGGCTCTGATTGTGCTAGTTGCTCTTTTCAAACATTGTTGGATGATCAAAGTCCATTCTGTAGCATATTCAAGAACCACTGGCTACTCTTTGTGTTCTGATTTGCAGAGGTCAGCTCATGCAGGTGTTACTTTCTGCTCTCAACAGATTTCAACAAACAGTCACCTTCAACTATTTGCGCAACAAATCCTCTGTATGAATTTAAGCAATTAGTGAATATTAAGCTTGAAAAACTTTTGGTGACTTCATAGAATCTGGTTTTGGAGGTTTTTTAGTTACAATTCTAAGACTCTTTTACAATGTGTAGCGTTCAGTTATTCTTCCATTCTCATCCCAGTGGTGTTTTGGGGACTGATTGAAGATTCTACAATAACTTGAGCGTGTTATTCTGAAGCAGGCTCGTGAGGAAAGAAATAACTTCCCTGATTGTTCTGCTTTGAAGTCTCGTGCTTCTGTGGTGGTGTTTGCTGACAATGAAACTGAGATAGTCTCTGATGTTTTCTTAGGTATGGGAAAGAGGAGGTACACTTGGGAATGCCGCCTTTGCTGATTGTTTTGCAGCAAAGGAGATATTTTTTAAAATGATTCAATAGGGAATTAAGTTTCACCAAAGCAGAAGAAATATTTTAATTAAACATTACCAGCTGTGTTATCTACACTGCATTTTCAGAATTTTTAACAGTGGCAAAAGGCTTGATGAGTGAATTAACAAACAGAGTATGTATTGTGCTGGGTCTCTTATTTTTGTACAGTGCTTAGGCTTTAATGTAATATCTTTGACACTGTCCTCTACAACATCCTTGTCTCTAAACTGGAGAGACATGGATTTGATGGATGGACCACTCACTGGATAAGGATTTCACTGAATGGCCGCACTCAGAGTTGTGGTCAACGGCTCGATGGCCAAGTGGACACTGGTGATGAGCGGCGTCCCAAAGGGATTGGTACGGGGACCGGCACTTTTTAACATCTTTGTTGGTGACATGAACAGTGGGATCGAGTGCACCCTCAGCAGATTTGCCGCTGACACCAAGCTGTGTGGTGCGGTTGACACGCAGGAGAGACGGGATGCCATCCAGAGGGACCTTGGCAGACTTGAGAGGTGGGCCTGTGTAAACTGCATGGAGTTCAACAAGGCCAAGTGCAAGGTCCTGCATGTGGGTCAGCGCAATCCCAAGCACAGCTACAGGCTGCGCAGAGAATGGATTGAGAGCAGCCTTGAGGGGAAGGACTTGGGGGTGCTGGTTGGTGAAAAACTCAACATGAGCCGACAGTGTGTACTGGCAGCCCAGAAAGCCAACTGTGTCCTGGGCTGCATCAGAAATAGTGTGGCCAGCAGGTCAAGGGAGGTGATTCTGCCCCTCTGCTCCGCTCTTGTGAGACCCCACCTGGAGTACTGTGTCCAGCTCTGGGGTCCTCAGTCCAGGAAAGGCATGGAGCTGCTGGAGCAAGTCCAGAGGAGGGCCACAAAGCTGATCAGAGGGTTGGAGCACCTCTCCTGTGAGGACAGGCTGAGGGAGTTGTGCTTGTTCAGCCTGGAGAAGAGAAGGCTCCAGGGAGACCTAATTGTGGCCTTCCAATACCTAAAGGGGATCTACAGGAAAGATGGAGAGGGGCTGTTTCTTAGGGACTGTAGTGACAGGACAAGAGGTAGTGGGTTTAAACTAAAAGAAAGGGGATTTAGATTGGACATTAGGAAGAAATTCTTTCCTGTGAGAGGGGTGAGGCACTGGAACAGGCTACCCAGAGAAGGTGTGGAGGCCCCATCTCTGGAAGTGTTCCAGGACAGGTTGGATGGGGTTTTGGGCACCCTGGTCTAGTGTAGGGTGTCCCTGCCCATGGCAGGGGAATTGAAACTAAATGATCCTTGTGGTTCCTTCCAACCCAAACCATTCTATGATTCTATGATTCTTTTCTATCCTAACATGTATTTTCATGTTTTTGTTGTCTTTCCTCCACTAGTATTTCAAAGTAACCATAAGTGGGATACTGAATCTAAGTACAGTCATACACACTTATTTTTTTCCTTGCTTCATGGCTGTCCACAAGAGTTCTCCACTAGGTGGATCACTACTGGAGGTTTTGCAACATGAAAAGACTTCCACTTTTTAGGAAGAATGGGTGTGGAAGTCCTTTGATTATGGTTAAAGAAATATTAACTCAACCTGGTAATGTGCTAGTGAGGCACTCATATTTCCTATTCTGTAGTAACAGACAGTAAAGAGGACTATGTATCTTGTGGATGAATGAGAGTCTTACGCTCTCTGTTGCTCATATGGCCTAGAAGTAGTTTACAAGTGCTCAGGTTAATAGGGATATCATTATACAGCCCTTTAAATTGAATTAGATCTCTGTTCACTCACTCCTGACCATATATAAAACTGTATCACTGTTCTGCCTTCTCTCCTGCCTTCTCTTAATTTCTCTAGTAATTAATCTACACTATAAGTTCTCTACTGCCTACTGTTTAAAACTGGATACTTGTGTTGGTCCTTAATCACTGCATAATGCAAAATGAACTTAGGTAGCCAACAGAAATAGGGATGGCAAATGCCTTTTTGTTTAGAATTAATGGAGTTGGAAGAGATCTTCACACAGTTTACTCCCCTAGAAGGACCACTCCTCACAAAATTTCTGCGTGCTTCTGCTAAAAAAGCAACTGCATTTTATTTCTAACCTTAAAAAACTAAGGGAAAATACATGACAGTGCTTTCTGTTGTGCTATTTTTTTCCATGATAATCCTAAATATGCATCTGTCACTAAAATTAGGTGGAATATACAAAAGTCAAAGTATGAACTTGGTAAAATGCCAATTTGGGAATTGCTTCTGCTCTATTGTCACAGTTCAGTGATGCAGAGAGAGCTATAATGCCATAAAATAATATATTCCAAGGCTTAAATAGATTTGAAATTAAGTAATGATTAGTGTGCCATACACCTGAAAATTCTAGTGCTAGTTTTTAAAAAGCCACATATAACAAAGTTTAAACTAAACTTTGAACAAATTAAGAACTCTAAAAGATGGATCAGATTCTTTTAAGCCTACTAGTTACTCATATTAGTCACAGTTTCCAAGAGTGACAAGCAAAATTTTTCTGCAATTCATGTAACCACCCACGACAGTATTAATAGTCATAACAGAAAAGCAGAATTGCTTATTATGGCAAGACTCTGTGACACTGGTGTTATGAGGTGATCTGCAGTAAGCTGCTTGCCCATAGTTATGTATGTTTTTGTCCTTCTTACTATGCAGTCTTACCTGATGTAGTTTTCCATCCAAATATGAGGTGGGCTGCTTGTTTTCAAACCCACTCTAATCAAGGCCCAGAGCTGCTAGTTTTAATGCTGTACAGTCTATCGACAAAATAGAAGGGATTTTTTACTTCTGCCATGGTTTATCCTGGCCGGCAGCTGAAACAACCCCGCAGCCATTCGCTGACTCCCCACTCCCACAGTGGGGTGGGGGAGAGAATTGAAAAGAAACAGGTAAAACTTGTGGGTTGAGATAGACTGTTTAATAGGACAGAAAAGGAAAATAACAACAACAGCAGCAACATGTACTAATAATAAAGAATAAAAGATATTATTAATAATCATAATAATAACAAATAAAACATATCAATGTGGGATGCTTTTTGTTAATTTTTTTTTCCATTTAAATGATCCTACATGTAGAATACAAAGCACACAAATAGAAGTGATGTTAAGATGTGACAAGGAGCCAATTCTGAGACAGACTATTTGTTAAACAGTTGTATCGAGATGCGATTGTAAAGAAAGAAGGCTGAAATATATAACTTTAGAAGATTCTGGATCACATCAACATGCTTGTTAAGAGTCCTAGATACTTCAGAGATGTAGATCTCTCCTCCTTCATCTTCAGGTTCCATCCGTAACTAAGTTAACTTCCCTGTTCTGTTAAAAACATATTATCTCTGATTCAAAGGCCTTCCTTCCTCAGAAGTAGAAGACACAAAGCCAGTTTTGGAGTTACATGTAGAGCAGATCTTCTGATAGGTCTTCCAAAGTATATGGGGCTCCACAACTGTAGAAAGCAATGGTCAAAATTTACATTATTCTTGTTTAAGGGCCAAAAAGAACCCTTTAAAAGAAAACCAAAACCAAACACAATGCTTCAGAAAACAATAACATTCAAGGCAAATCCTGAAAACAGATTTGTAGAATTTCAGCTTATGTCCTTCTCCGTATTAATAATTATGAAAGACAGCTGGCACTATTAAGCCATTTTTTTTGCAATTACCTTATTTCTTAATTTCCTAGTCTAAACATTGGTAAAATTTGTCACAGCTATGTTTTTCTGATTCTTAGAAATTTATGCTTGTTATAGAAGCGAGCTGATGCTGAATTTTAGATGAAGTTGGCCATTTTCAGCATTAGCTCATTCCAAATACATTTTACTAGGCAAACATACTTCTTCAGGATTTTTTTTTTTCAAGTGTTCTGGAATGTTTCTTCATTCTGGAGAATGAAGATAGAATTGGAAATACTAATAAACAAAAAATAAAACTTAAATTTTGAAACTTACTAATTTCCTTGATAATTATGTTTATACTATTTATTTCTTTTTGTTTAAAGAGAATGTTAGCAGTGCAACATTAATAACCAAACTTAGATCATCCATGAAAATAAGAGGTGAAACTGGCTCCATCTCCATTAGTGTTCTGGTTCAGATTGAAATTGCATTTTTTGCAGCAAATCTTCCAATTATGTTTGGTAGCTGAGTTTGGCTCAGGCGTATTAAAAACTTAAAGTACGCAAAACTGAATGCTTTCAGATGAAACTGAACCAGAAGATGTACTCAAAGAATTCACATGGTGTTAATAGGCTTTTTTCATCACGGGACAAGATTCTAGCGAGTCTGAAGTAACATGCCTGAAATGCAGATGTTGTGGATATTGAATCCTTGGCATGAACTGTGAAACTGTTACAGAACTGCTTTGATTGTTTTGCAGTATTTATTAATTTAGGTATAGCTGGTTATCGATGGCATGATTTTACTTTCAGGCCGGCCTTTTATATATGTTCACATTCAGAAAGTAACATAAAATAGTGAATGGTAGAAACAGATAGTTTAAGAAGCCTCATAGCAGAGAATTGGGTGATTTGGGAATATGGTAGCGGCATAAGGAATCTTCCGCTGTAAGATGAACAGAAGCTTTCCACTTGCTGTATTTTTAGTGAGTTTTGTGAAGATAATTTGACGGTCCCTATGAACGTGTTGTATTCATCCCCACCATAAAGAAATTGCATAAAACTTTGGTACTAATTAACCAGTGTGTTCACGGGCAAAACAAGTCAAAGGCTGAATAAGAATTGGAAGTGAAATTACTTTAGTTTATCACCACAAACAGCAACTGAGGAAGATATTGAAAAACAAAGCACTTGCTTTTGTTGTACCTGTCTTTTTTCTTGTCTTTGTGTGAGCATGGACAGTGCTGAGACTTTAGGAAGCTGCAACCCACCTGACACATGCATTTTACTTTCTTTGTCTTAGAAAGAAGAACTCAAAGAGATTTAATATGATCAGTTAAAGTAAGACACTGAGTGAATGCAAATGTGGCATGAAGGGTCACATCTTGACCAGAGGAGTGAAGAATGGCCATAAGAAGAAAAACAAAAAAACCAAACCAAAACAAAAAAGGTAAGTAAAAGGAAAATTAAGAAAGTGTAAGGATTAGAAGAACAAGAAATAAAATTCCTATTTTAAACCAAAATATTTCTGAATTATTTTATGTTGATGTATGAATACTGGGAAGGAAATGAAAAGAGGCTATTGCAATCAGGAACATGAGAAGACAGCACGTAAAATGCATAGGTCTAGGTTATGTTCTACATCTCTTTGCTTTTTACTCTGGAGTGGGATAAATTTCTTCCCAAGAGGAGAAAGATACAAGTAAAGGAGAGAACAAAGATGCTTTTTTTTTGGCTGAAAAAAAGTGGTGTGGGCTTCTATTTAGTTCTATTTTTTATTGATAGCTTAATCCTGTTTGACATAAACAGACTTTTCTTCCCATATAAATGCCAAATTGGTGTCAATTCAAGGAAAACAGTAACAGTAACACTATACAGACCCATATAAATATTACAATAAATAAAATGCTTTTGTAGCTTTAAATTTTAAGGACTAGACGTTTAATGCTTGGCTTTCTGCAGAGTTTGAGGGACATGGTCTTGTCACAGAGAAATCTGCTGGACCATGACTTGTACCTTACCAAAGCTGAACTCATATTTCAGCTTCAGTGGCATTACTGCTGTAAAAAAGGCTAGTGAAATCCAGCTACAAGCTGCAAAAGATACAAAATTTTTATTTTCCTTCAATCATCCTTTTCTGTGAAGTTGCAAACAGAAGTGAAAATCACAGCATTACTTCCCATGACATGAAATGAGACAGTGTTTCTGGCTAGATCCTGTGTAGAGGAGAAATCCTAGCTATCTGTGCATAGGAAAGAATCAGAAACCTCTTTTGTTATTACTACAATAAATAAATATATTAGGATTTTTTAATTATTATTTTTAAATTTTTTAGATAGCAGGATGAGAGAAGATTATTACTGAATACATTATGAAAAGGAAATTTGGGGGATTAGTTGTGCAGTGCCTATAGGATCCTTCTGGACCTTATTTGGACAGATCTTTTAGACGTTTGTCCTTATTCGGTTCTTTTTGTTGAGTACAACCTCTATCAAGAGAGGTAACTGTTTCCAGTTCTATCTACAGATAAGTTTAAAAAAGAAAGAAAAGTATTAATTATAAAGCAAATAAATGGTTAAAGACCAGAATGTTTCCAGCATTCAGTAACCTTTTATAAAAGATAAAGTAGGTTTTCCTGTCATTTTCACTAATAAAGGTTTATGTATATGTGACTGAGGAGCAGAAAGCAGCAGATAATACTTATTTTTTTTAACCACCAAATGAATGACTCACCATCTAGCCTTATATGAATTCTGTCATAGTGTTTATGTTATTGAACCCAGTTTCACTGCACTCGTAAATTTCCAACTTCATAGTCATGAAATATTGTTGGTTTTTCTACACTGTTAAGTTTAGTGAATGAATTGCTCTATATCTTGTCTGTTCGCCCTCCTCATAAGACCATGTTTTCCTATTTGTGGTACAGAGTACTTAATTTCATCAAAACCACAGCTGAGTAAGGTGTTGGCTTCCTTTGCAGGGTTAAATCCTGACTCGGTGGAAGTCAGATGTAAACCTCTGACTGACCTTAGTAGTACTAGGATTTCAGAGTTTTGAAATCTCCTAGGTCAGTCTTTCTAGGCTAAATACAGGCTGAAGAAAAGAAATATATGTGCACTTGTTCACTGGTGTAGACAGTCAAGAAGTAAATTAGACTTCCAGAGTCTGAGCGCAACCTTTTAAAAAGTTTTCTCCATGCCGGTGCTACGGAGAGGTGTGAGACACAACAGCGTGGGGTTCTTTCCCCAGTGTGTGTCGGTGAGAGCACAAACTAGGGTAATGGAGACTGAGGTGCAAATCCAGCTTCTTTCACTGTCTCATGGAGCTTTTTAACTTTCAGGCCATCCTGCTGTCTGGGCTGTTAGAGAGAACTGCAGAGATCTCAAAACAGGACCTTCGGTCACTGAGATTGCACCAAAGCTAATTACACTAAACAGCATAGTGAAGTATATTGTATTTTTTTCAGAGCTACTTGGGAATCCCTAATGTGGCTTTGCACAAGCAAGCATGAACATACTTTAAATCTTTCTTTAAGGTGCCTTAATTTTGTGGGGGTACTGTGTCATTAATTATAGCAGAAATATGTCCCCTTCTGTTCTTCCCTGTGGCTGACAAAACAAATTACAGTGTTGTGCTTGTACCTGTTTGCTGTTCTGCCCACTGAATATTTCAATTCTTCCAGATGGACTTTCCCAGTTAAATGCCACAGTTCAAAATGACTTGCAGTAAAACATCCTTCTGGATGACATGGGCTCAGGCTGCTTCAGGCAGGAAGGATTTAAATCTGATTTGCCAAACTTTAATTTAGAAATTTTACTCAAAACCCTACAGGTCTGCAAGCACAGCTTTTTCCTGTCCTGTGACTTGCGAAGGAAAGGACCGACCTAACTGACTTTACTCATCAGATATTTCATGCCTCAGTCCTCTGACACCCCAGGGCCTTTCAGCATGTGTCTGGATGGTTCAGTAAAGCACTGGGTGCAGAGAAATATATTACAATTCACAGAAGCAGCAATATAGCTCTATTGATGTGTCTGCTTCTGTCCAAGCTGTTTATAAAACACCACTGTCAAAGAGGAAAATTTTAAACATAATGTTATTCCTGGTTATAACTGAGATATCAAACATGAGGTTTTTATCCAAAACAATGTAACCAAAATGGAAATATTGACCTTTTCGTCTTTGAGGAGCTCACTTTCCAGGTAGTATGAATTCAGAAAATAATCTAATACTCCAGGTTTTCTTTAAACCCACTTGAATGCCCACAATGACCAAAAATGTTCTCTCTTCAGGATTAGATAAGACCAATTGGTTTACAGAGTTCAGATTTCTTCAATAAGAAGCAAGATCAAAATACGAGATTTATTCTGGAATTGCCATAAATCTATTCTCAAATAGTCCAAGGGAGTAGATAAAATACTGTGTTGCAGATAATGGCAAAAACCTCACCAGCAAGCAACGAACTTGGATTAATTCTGAGGTACAGATGGTTAGCAAGCCACAGCTAAAGATTTTTATCAGGAGTATTTTTAAAAAACATATCTCTAAACCACATTTCTGTTGCATAGTATAACCATTGATGGAAGTGTGTAGGAAATCTTGCAGCACTACTAAGTAGCGCAAAGCCTGAGCAACGACCACCTCCTGACAAACAAGCACTATGATGAAAATTATTTCTTTTCAGAAGTTTTATTGATGCTCTGTTTGATGGGGACCTTCTAAGGGGACAACGTACAGGGGGAGTAAAGCACATGTTAAATCTAACAATGCAAAGTTCTTCCAGCTGCTAATTTATTTATTCATTTATTTATTTTTTTGTGATGACAGTTTGAAATACAGAAAGTGCTGAATATTTTGATAGCTAGAACCTCTGGCTATCATTTCCCCCCTTTTTTCATGATTTGATGTAACTTACACAAGTGGAGTAATTGTGAAGTGTAATGAATGCTCCATTTTTGAGGTGTTGACTTGCGAATAGCATTACTAGTATTTTCAAGTATTTAGTGTTTCATAAAAGAAATTGTAGTCAGCTGCCATCCCTGGGAAGAGTTAAGAAACTGCTTTGTTAGCACGAGGAGATAGAGACCACTCCACAAGTACCTTTGTCACAAATGTTTTACGCTCTATTGTGCACTATTCTTTCCTTGCTTAATTACTAAAGTATCTTGAAATGACAGGTTCTGTTTCCACTATAGATGTTCCCAGTAAGCTCATTATTGTGAGTTGGCTGGTTGCAGTCCTGATGGATACGGAGCTTGTTGGCTCCGGTACAGAACAAGAGGAGTGTTGTTAACCCAAACCATCCTCCTGACTTTGATGTGTTGTTTCCAGGGCAGAAACACTGTTTGGGAGATTGTTTTGAATTGTTTTATTATAATGGTGTCTTTCACAAGGAATTAATTATATGCAAGTAGAGCGATGATAATATGTGACAGTCGTGGCTGCTGCTATGCTGCTCCATTACATCTTGTTTACAGCAATGAACGTGAATTGTGTTTGTGCCAGTTGTTCTGTGAGGCACGAAACATTGGCTATGGCAATGGGATTTTTTTAATAAAACTCAAGATTTTTAAGTGCCCTGAAGTTTCAAATTTTTATTTTTTTCTTGGGAAAGAGAGCAGAAATGAAAGATTTTCTTATTGATGGGAAATCTCTGCTGAGCCAGAGTGCACTGAGGCAGCAGATAAGACACAGATGTTTACAGAATGTGAATTAACCTAAGGAAGACAAATGGCCTTGTGAACTGGACATCTGGCTCAGATTTAAGAGATCTGAGTTCAGTTCTGCCATGGATTTCCTTGAGCAAATTGTTTAATCTCTGTACTTTGGTACCTCATCTGTTAAACAAGGTAGAACAATCCTTTTGCCTGTCACAGCTAATAGCTATTTAGGGTTGAGATTGATCCTTGCTCTCTGTTCCTACAGCGCTAAGCACAATAAAATAAGGCCCTGGTCCTGCTAGGGCAGATCAGATTCTGCTACATCAAGTCGGTTGGACTTGATGATCTTAGAGGTCTTTTCCAACCTTAAAGGTTCTATGATAAATACATGCTAATTTTAAAGCTATGCACAATATAGTGATAATTAAGTGTTGGGTTTTGGTTTGCGGTTGTTTGGGTTTTTTTTGGGGGGTGTGTGTTTTTTTTTGGTTTTGTTTTGGGTGGGGGGGAGTGTTTGTTTATTTGCATGTTTTTTTCCAACCAATTAATTAGCAGTAGTATATTGTACTTTAGAAAAGGGAAGTCTGTATCTGTGAGTAATTTATTAGAGGGGGTAAAAAGGAAAAGACTAGCAGAAAAGATGGAGATAGACTATGCAGTCTTTTATATTGAATCTATATGAAAATTGAAATTCAAAGGGTTTTTTAACAGTGCAGTAAGATTATCTGAAATTTGGAGCTCATTAAGGCCCTGGACTTGGGATGTCTGCCCAATGGTATAAAGAGCCAGCTACGACAGAAAAACAGAGGCAGGGAAGCTGGACAGAGAAGAACTGAGCATTGCACTCTGTTATCCCTGCTGGATAGATCATGGGCCTGTGGCAGACTCAGTGGAGAAGCTGTTAAAAACAAACAAAAACACCAACACTCAGGAACAGGGGAACAGTTTGTCTTACAGGGAGAAACTTTGACGTGGGATTTATAGAGAGATAGGAGTCTTGGAAGAACCTCAGGGTATACATTTGCTGCTTTTTTGTCATTTTTCAAGAATGATTTCTAAGGCTTGTTGTTTATAAACTGCCACAAGAAAACATTGAGATTCAATTTCAGAGGACTTTATTGAAATTAAAGTCAAGGAAGTATAAGGAATTTTCTTAAAGGCAACTTCTTTGGGTTAAACTTCATGGACTCCCATTTTCGTTTAAGAAATAATGAAAGCAGCAGGGGAAAAAACGCATAAAACTGCAAGGGCACCTCTGTATGTAGCAGAAATCAGTGCTGAACCATTAGAATTGGGGAAGTACTGCTGGTTTTATGAGAGCTGATGATGCAATCTGAAGTGAAAAGAGCCTCAGCATATCCATTTTTTCTGTACTCTTAGGACAAATTCAAGCAAAGGCATGTGGTAACCACCAGTAAAACTAAAGGAGCAAATCGATTTGTCACAATCTTGGAGATGCAGAATAATTGTAGTAAAGGTTTTGTCATTGTGACCATCTATCTTTCAGGTAGAAGACTGCAACCACAGGTACTTATCCAAAAAATGTTGATATAGTACAAATGAAGATGGGTGGATCCACTTTGCTACCTTTTACTTTGCCTTGTGTAATATTAGCTTCTAGCTTTTGTTTGGTGAGAGAGGAGAACCAAGACTTTAAAAATTAACTTTTTCCTGCCTTTTATGGTTTAATTAATTTACCCATGCATTGAGCAGACACAGTACAGGAAGAGCATTTGTTTAACAAGAAGGGAGAAGACAATTTTTTTTCACAGACATTTCCATGCTAAACGAAAGATCTCTTCAGTTATTAATAAAGGAACTGGAGTGTAAGGCAGAAGGTTTGAGGTTGGTTTGTTTTAAAATTTTAATAAGGTTTTACTATTTTTAATTTTAAATATCTCAGCAACATAAGCAGAACTCCATCTGTCTATCTGGAATCACAAAGAAAAAGTGAAAAAAGTTAAAAAAGAGTCTTTAAAACCTAAGCAATACAAGGCACTGCTGACTTTCTAGTTCTGTCTTTTCTAGAAGATCCAAAAGTTAAGATTTAAAGTTTGTTCAGGAAGTTTATACTGTTAGAAATCATTTTAACATATGGCACTTGAGAGAAGAGGAGGGTAGATGACTTAAGTGTAGTAAATCACTTAGGGCAGTATCTCTGAAAAGCTGTTTGTCTACACCAAATATTTTGAGCATGTAAACAGGTAGGTGGGGAAAATATGTGTATTCAATATATACATAACATATTATGCTTCAGGGGAGTTTTTACTCTCAGGCTGTATTTCAGCTAACACACGTAACATGAATGTATAGCTGGAGAGATCTAACACCAGTTTGGGTGAAATGCCAGGCCCCTGCCCACACATACCTTGTTACTCTATTAGTTGAGCAGTGCACAGTACATCATAAAAAGTTTTTCGAGTACAGGCTAAGCCTCAAGTGCCAAATTCTTACTAATACACAATAAATCCTGCTTTTTATCTCTTTTGTAATTCTAGTGAGAAAAACTCTTAGTACTTATGAAGTTTTAACACCCTCTCCCAAACCCTCTGTGCTCTGTCTCACTTTGACTGCCCACATTCAGGGTAAGAAAGCTCGAGCAGGTTTTGAGGTGACAGACCCAGCAAATGCAGGTAGGCAACACTACCTGCCCACGGGGCTAAATACAGCCCTGGTAAAACCATCCTAATTGGGAATTTGGGCTCTCAGTTCAAGATTCAGACAATAATCAAAACCATCTAATGCTGCCTAGGTCCCCAGTTCTTTGAGGACAAAACTGCCTGAGTGTTCAAACCTTTAGCTGCCCTGTTGAGGAGTTAATGTTTGTCTTCCAGTTGAGTTCTCTTGCTATATGACTTTAGACAGATAGCTGCCCAATTCTGTTTAAATCCTTAAAGAAGTCTACATCACAGGTCATTGTGCTGATCCACACAGCCTACTGCATCAGGCAGTGGGTGGTAGAAAGTGGCAGAACAAAGTGACTTTTACAAATATCCCAGTGTAATTTTTCCCCAGCAGACCCTTTTTGTTCTGAAAGAATTTGACTCCCATATGCCAGGAGAAAGGCTTTGGCATCATGATTATGGGGTATCATAGACTTGTAAATTCAAAAGCCTTGTGTTGAAGTTACACTGATACACTAAAGAGAGTAGATCCCAAGTGAGGAGAGCTGGCTGAAGAGATGCAGATGTAAAATACAACCAGACGTGAGGTCTGGAGCTAAGTTCTTCTCTCTTTCAGGAAAAGAGCAAGTTGTTCTTGCCTGCTTGCCTTCTTTCCCTATGACGCTTATATTCCAAACTGCAGTTTTGCTCTGATCCAAACAGAGTGATGAAGAGTCTTCTCCATTTTTTCCTGCATGTGTTACAGCTTTATAGTAAGGACATGTAGGACACAAAGGATCAAATCACCCCCTGGCTGAGAAGAGCTCACAATCTAATTCTCCCGTAATATTTTTCCAGTATAGCAGTGGATTAAATATAGGAAGAGACCTCATTTGGAGGCAGTGAGCCTTCTTAATGGCTAAGCCAGCCATATTTACTTCAAATAAGTCCAGAGAAACTTTTTAAACTTTCAGGTAAGTCAACCAAAAAAGAAAGAAAGCAGAGAAACCAGTTCAACTATTGCAATGACAAGCAAAAGGAGTTGTCCTTAATAAAATGCTGCATTATATCTTCTAGAAAAAATACCCAACTGATCTGTCATCAGAGCAGAGCAACACAGCATTTATTTCCTCTCTTTAAAGTGTCAAGGACAGAGCATCAGCTGTGACATCAAAATCAATGAAAGTGTATCAGTTTAAAATTCACCTAGGAGTCTGGCCCTTTATTAGAGGTATTATTAGAGCTCTCTTTTTTCTGCAGTTATCTTTCAGAAAAGCTGGCAACTTGGGGTTAACATTCTGTCAAAACCCTATCATTTTCCTGCTCCCACCATCCTCCTTTGCAGAAGCAGTCTGGCTTGCTGTACAAATGTCATTAGCTCCACAGGGAGCTCCAGACCTTTGAATGTCACAGAACACTCTATTATTTAGTACCGCTATAAGATAATCTTTTCAACTGCTGTTTTCTAGTGAGAATTCTCAAAGACGAACCTATGAAGAACAGATGCCAGTTTTCAGTCACTCAGGAATTTTGTCAGTTTAAGTGACTTTTACTTTTATCCACTGGGACTTTGATTTTCGGACACAGATATCAAGCTAACAAAATGTGCTATCACTGACAGGCATCATGAAGGTTTGCTTCTTTTTCCCTTTCCTTCCATGTTTTACAATTCAAAAAACACCCAGTGCCTTCATCTGTCTATCATTTCTGGGAAGACTGTTACCAGGAAGTGTTTTAAATACATTCTTAACACAGAGCTGTAAGTAATTAAATATGTAAGTTGAAACAGAAGGATTTCAAAGCATAGTCCCATTCCTTTTTCTCCTTAAATAATGTCACATATGTGTGAGAGTTTTAAGGTTCATTCTGTCTGCAGCAAATGTTCTCCCTGTAGGATGTGAGTTATAATAACTTGCTCAGCTGAAGTCACCTTTTTTGAAAAAAAAACCCAACCCTGGACATGTGCAGGCCTGTGCTGTTTTCCTCAGAGAAGTCCCCCAAAAGGCATATCAAAGCAAAGAATAATCAATAATGTTGCTAAGGCACAGTTTGTAAGGCCCTTTCGGGTGTGACTGGTTTGGGTGTGAGACAAGTGAGAAGCAGAGTGGAACATGAGAACTCGGACATATATGGGTCTTTTTCCTGATGCTGGGCTGAGCATGGTGTGTTGTATTTCATAGCACACTCCAGAATAAGCTGAACTGTTGTTTCAAAGTTATTTGCTACGTGAAAGCTTAGAGCGGGTCAACATGCACATTATATTGCATTGTTATCTGTCCAGCCACTATGATTTAATGTTGCTGCTGTCACACACGCTCTGTCTCTGTCCCATATTCCCAGTGGAGTCAAAGAGGCAGCAGGGAAACCAGAAGCAGAAGTAGACTGTGCTCTGTATCCTCATCACTTCTTATATCAGCATGACTTCTCACAGAAATATGGATGTTTACAGGACTTAGCCATCAAAGGATACCTTACATGTAATCTTCTTTACTGAGGACCAAGAAACCATGCTTTCTCCAGTGAAGATATTTTTTTTCTTTTTTTTTAAATTCAGAATGAGAGTTTTAATAAATGGTGGAGCAAAGCAAGCACAGGGGAATGCTATGCATGTTGTTAGCCTCAGTAGTTTCAATAGGGTGCAGTCTCCCTCAGTATGACTTGCACTTTTCTGAAGTCTTAAATTTCGCCACATAGAATGTTACAATACTTATTTAAGAGACTACGTCCCTACATAGAAAGATCATCAACAGAAAATAATAATTTCAAATAGCCAGGCTAGGTTATCATCAGTTTTGCTATTCTTTATCTCTTTGTATTATAAGTGGGAAGGTATCTCTGTTCAAAATCTTTATTGCATTTGGGAAAAAAGAAAGTTAATGCCTTATGCAGTTCGTAAATCAAAAATATTGGTAGCAATATGTTCTCTTTTAAATATAACCATTGAAAAGTCCAGCTCCTATTTTAAAAATAGAAAAAAAATATTACTCTAATATTTCAATGATCTCATAATAAAAGTTAAAAAAAAAAGTGCATTGTTTTATTTTTAGTATTTTCTTTAAGGAATTTATTCCAGTCAAATACAGAAACTATTGATTTTGTTCTTTGGTTTAACTATGACAGAACAATTTTTCCAGATTAATTTCTGTAGTATGTTTCCAGGATAAATGAAGATATTTATGTTTTACTTTAAGCTCTCGAATGGCATTCTGTGTTCTGAATTGTGAAATAGGTTTTCTGATACTATGCTGAATATGTCAAATGAACCAGTATTAAACCACTGATCCTATAATTTGACAAAACCAGAAAGCTCATTTTACATAAATTTATTTTCATACAAAGATGGATTTCTTCACTTGAGATATCAGGAGATATATTGGTATATGAATCTAAGCTTCTTCACTTTGAAAAATTGCTTAGTTTCTACTGCTTTACATAGTGGCAATAAGAAAGCAATGCTATTTCAAATGAAAAAATACCATTATGATGCATCACAAATTGAAACTAATTTTCTAGGGACTTTATTGTCCCACTCTACACTGTGCTGGTGCAGCCTCACCTCAGGTACTGTGTGCAGTTTTGGGTGCCACAGGACAAAAGCGACATAAAACTATTGGAGAGTGTCCAAAGGAGGGCAACCAAGATGGTGAAGGGTCTAGAGGGAAAGACATATGAGGAGAGGCTGAAGTCCCTTGGCTTGTTCAACTGAGAGGAGACTGAGGGGAGACCTCATGGCAGCCTACAGCTTCCTCACAATGGGGAGCGAAAAGGCAGGCTCTGATCTCCCTCTGGTGACCAGCGATAGAACCCAATGGAATGGCATGAAGATGCAACAAATTTAGGCTGGAGATCAGGAAAAGGTTCTTCACCAAGAGAGTGGTCAGGCACTGGAACAGGCTCCCCAGGGAAGTGGTCACCACACCGAGCTTGGATGAGTTCAAGAAGTGCCTGGACAACACTCTCAGTCATCTGCTCTGATTGGGCTGGTCCTGTGTGGAGCCAGGAGTTGGACTCAATGATCCTTATGGGCCCCTTCCAACTTGGGATATTCTATGATTCTGTAACTCTACTGACACATTTGCCATGCTTATAGCCAAAACATACAGTTTTCACAAGTGGACACACTTACAATAAATGTAAAGTTTGATATCTAGGCCCTGGTGGTTTTGGTGCATTCACTGAGCAGTGAGGACAGGGAATAAATTATACCGTCAGACTAGATTCTTTAGTAGGTTTACAATGTTCTGGAAAGGTATATATTGGTTTATAGGAAAAAAAAAACCCAAGGCAAAATTAAAAAAAGCAAAAACAGAAAGCAAAACAAAAACAGCAAGCCAAACAAACAAACAAACAAACCAAAACAAAAAAAAAAAAAGAAGAGGAAATTCTTCTCCTTATAGTTGCTAAGACAAAATTGCCTTAACTACTTTTCTGGGCAATTTTTATCACACAGCTTGCACCCAGATACATTTTGTATGTCCACTTGAAGATGAAGTTTCTTTAGAGATAATAGATCATGGTTAACTATATGAAAAAATCAGAAAAAAATAAGATTTAATGTGTGACAGTTCACAGACTTGTGGTCTTGAAATGAAGTATTGCAGTGCATTCAGCAGGCTTGAAACGTGTTGTTTTATTCAGCATGAACCAACAGTCAATCTGAATGACAACGAAAACTCAGTGAAAATTTGCCACTCATAAAGTGTGAGTTTGACCTTAAATTGATGGTATATACTTTTAAAGAGCTAAATGACTAACTGTGTTGTAAGATCTGGATTGTGATTATTATTTTTTTTCCCTACGGGTGAACCATTGTCAGCTTTATGCACTTCTGAGACTCTCAATAAATAGTTGCTACTGAATGATAGAATAACAGGGAGGACAACCTCAAACACGCAGCTCAACTTCTGTCTTTCTAGATTTACTAATGAGTATATTTTACCGTTCCATCCCCTTTTAATTGTGAAGTTTCTAGAGGCCATATTTGCTTCTGCATTGATTACTTTGTACATCACATTTTCCATTATCATTCATTATTTATTATAACTTCTTATTTGTGCTTTCTTGTTTGTAATTTAACACGTTTAGAGGCTGCACTTTGATTTTCGCAGTCACCAGGACATAATATGTTCAGTTGCTATTCTCGTATTTTACAAAATATGTTCTTAAATTATTCTGCATCAGATTACTTTTCACAGATGTCTGTAGAAGTAATTATCTCACATAGAAAGTCTTAGTTAATCAGAGTGGTTCTGTTTGAGTTTTACAATTAAGTTCATCCTACTAGCCATGTGTTTTGAAATTCTGAGGTACACAAAAATGCTACATGTTACACAGACTAAACATATATTACAAATGAGATTAAATTTGAAGAGGAAAAAAGGGAAAAAAAATATGATGTTTTCTAAATCCCTATAAATAAAAAACAAATTTCTGTATCGCAAAAGTCTTTAATTTTGCTAAATTTTCTTTTTGGCATGAGCTGTGGAGATTTATCTCATGAACTATTCTGTTTGATTTGCAGTAAATTTGCTGTAACTTACCACTTTACCTGGAGTTAAGAGGCAGGAGGTGGTATGTTCCAAATACAGAAACAGAAAGTTATTCTCCAAAGAAGGAATAGCAAAGTCGTTTGATTAAATCAAAACTCTTGTGTCTAATACTCTCAAAAGGGGGACTCCAGTGTTGTTGTTCTGTGTTCCTGGATGTTCAGCTTGTCCAAAACCAATTACTTTCCGCTTTAAAAGTATTCTTTCTCAAGAGAAATATTTTGTCGTAGAATTTTGTAACGAGTATTTGGTAATGATGTTTAAGATAACTGTTTTTTTTTTCCTTATTTTTTTCCCTTATAAAAATGTCTTGAGAATCTAGCCAGTCTTAAATAAATATATAAAATGATCTTGGTTAAAAACCCTTCAAGGCATTTTGAGTTTAAAAGATATGATAACTTGATAGATATCCTGAAAAAAATGATACTCAGAGTTCCGGAAGCCCATGTTTTCTAGTGTCGGTCAGGGTGAGAATCCTTTCTGAACCCCTATAGGCTCGTTGTACATTAATTCTGTCTAGGTTTCCTATTAGTTCCTTACTGAGGATAAATTATTCTGTTTTGTTTGTAACATCTTGTTACCTGAATACAATTTACAGTCCTGCTCATGGCAAAATAAGAATACATCATAAGCCTATCTGTGTTTCCAGTCTTTCTCTTAATTCAACCTATTAGTGATGTTTTTGAAAGATATAAGACAGTAGAGAAAAATGCTGATGTTAAAACTACTGTTTCAAACTCTTTGCTTGCTTGTAACATGCTGTTTACAGAGAGAATATTACACTGATGGTGCATCAATCCACATGCAATACATGTACTGCACAAAATTTCATTTGTTACCTTTATTCTACACCTTTCAGTTGATAGGTTGACCTAAAAAGATCAGAAAAAAATCAGAATATTCTGGTTTACCATTACAAGAGAAGCTAGAAAAAGGTAAAACAAAAGGTCTACTACCTATCAAACTGGACCCATAAAGGACTGACAACACCACTAACTTTCTCAGGCTCTGCATCCCCTTTCTTACCATCCATGTAGTCACTTTCTATGCAACTGCCCATGAGCGCTCCATTCAGCTATCTTATGACCTCAGCAATGTGACTTCACCCAAGTCACATGTGGAAAAATAAAAAAATTCCAACTAACAACCTCCCCCCCCATGGTTTTAATAGTGAAGAGGTTGTTACTTTCTTTTTTTTTTAAAAAATTCCAATAATAATTCAACTAAATTCTGTAACAATTCTATCAATTGTCTACCAGGCTATATTTGTTTCTTCTTTCTCACTTTTGTCCCACTAAGTCTTGTCCATTGTAATTTAAAGCTAGTTTATACTTATTCTAAACTGCATTCTGCAGTGAAAATATTTACCTTCCATCTCACCCACAAGCATCTTTCTCCTCATCTGCGTTAGTGCCTATTTCCAGAACTAATCATATGATGGTTCATTTATAGCTCTCACACCCTTGAGATATAAACAGGGAAAAGTATAATTGGCAGTGAGCATTTTGAAGTACTTTTATAATTTAGGAACATAAGTCAAATTGAGCTTCAGGGGCACTTTCATTTCTTTAGTCATGGAGGCATTTATAAATCAAAGTAATTTATGTGTTTGTGAGCTTATAAACAAAATCAGATGAAATGGTTCCTGCAGTAGCAAGGGACTTGGTTTGATGAACCAGGAGGACTTTTTCAGCCCTATGTTCCTAAAATAAAGAGGCATAAATGAAGAAGTTAACATGATGGGTTTAAACTAAAAGAGGGGGGATTTAGATTGGACGTGAGGAAGAAATTGTTTACTGTGACCGTGGTGAGGCACTGGAACAGGTTGCCCAGAGAAGTTGTGGATGCCCCCTCCCTGGAAGTGTTCAGGGTCAGATTGGATGGAGCTTTTGGCAACCTGGTCTAGTGGAAAGTGTCCCTGCCCATGGTGGGTGAGTTGGAACGAGATGATCTTTGAGGTCCCTTCCAACCCAAAACATTCTATGATTCTATGATTACATTAACTCTCCACATCTTATCTTGAAATAAAGCCGCTTGTGTTCTCAAGAATCTCTACCAGACCCATTCTCCTTAAGAAAGTAACACACTTCTCTGGGATCTCTTGGTAATGTGAAAAAAATCACATACAAGTCATTGAACAGTCTGCAGGAAGACCTGTAGATGCATGTCCTCTTTTTTTTGTTCTTGAATGATGGTGAAGCATAGATCCTTCAAGTAAGAGCCTTGAAGAAAATACAAGATCAAAGCTTAAAAATAAATGGAATGAAAATAAAGATAATAAAGTAATAAAGAAACCTATAATAGCTACAGAAATAGAGTTGAAAAAAATACAAACAATAAAAATATAATCTAGGTGTGCACCTGTAATAGTCCTGACTGGAAGACCATTGTATCCAGAGGCATAAATGATTCACCTAAGTGGTAACATGAGCAAGCACAGGCATCCTATGCTGTGCTGTGTCACGCTGCATGGCACACAGAGCATGACCTTCAGACCCATGTTGTGCTGCACACATCACTTGTCCACAGGATGGACTTGACTGATTGACGGTAACAGAGGAGCCTGCAGGCAGCTCCCACTCACTACTGGCCATTCTGCCATCTGTGGGGTCTTGCCTTTGTCTAACAGTGCAGCAGCAAGCTCTCATGTGAACACCCTTACTGTTTGACAGTAGAAATTATGAGTAGAGGTGGCTTACTGTAAGAAAATCTTATACTAGCTCAAATGACCAAAATGGGAGAACCTCTTTCATCCATGGATGGGCTTTGCACAGCTTACTGTGTGGATTGGAGGTCTGCTCAATACTGCACGTCTTGGTATTCCCAGTATCTAAAGGGATTCTCAGGATCTAAAGGGTTCCCAGGATCTAAATGATTATCTATTCTATTATTATCTATACTATTCTCTCTTTCTTCATAGTAGTAGCTTTAATAAATAACATTTGAAATTATTCTTTATGGAGTCTGCAAAATTCTCTCACTGGAATCATAATGGACCAACACCTCCCAGTGCAAAACAACATCCCATGCAATATCTCAGAGTTGGGTGTGCTTATGGACAGTGAATACAAAAGATTACATCCCCAAGCAGGTGAAATACCAGTTCTTTGCCATGCCAATATCAAGTGTGTGGGCTTTTCATTACATTTCTGAACATGAAGGAAGACAAGCAAGAAATTAATAATTGTCTGTACAATATCTTAGATGTCATGTAGGGTTTATGCACTTTTTAATGGACAGGATAAATACTTTTACATTTTTGATAAAAGGTATTAATGAATATCGTGAAGTGAATGCCCTAATGAAATCCCTTAGAATCTTCCTAGTAAGCAGTTTTCTACTGCATAGGACTAGAAAACTTAGTAGGTTGATCTGACAAGTAAACTAATACATAAAATTTCTTCCTGTAATGGAAAAAAAGAATAAACTTGCTTTCTTCAAAACTATTCATGATGTGAAAAGGTGTCTTAGAGGAGAGGTGTCTACAGGAGACAGAAATAGGGATGCTGAAGAGTTAGAATGTCTTCATAGTTGCTTGCTAGAGGTTAAGGAGAAAAGTTCTCTGGCAGATTGAGTAACATGGAGAAACAGGATTTTTGTCAGAAAGCACTGCTCTGTACCAAAGCCGTAACATCTAATGGAAAGGAAACTGTTGGGTCATCTTTACTGAAACAATAACATGATAGATCTTTGGAGGATTTTTTTTTGTTGTTGTTCTGTTCTCCAAATATAAAATTAGGAAGCATTGTACTCATAGATATTTTGGTTCCAAATTAAGGACGAGAGATAAAGATCACAGTACCCCAAAATTTTTGAAGTCTTTAGGAGCATCAGTTGAAGGGAAAGTGGGAAATGGCAAACACATACATTGATCATTCACTGAAAAGTTGAGTTTGACTAAACCTTAGTCAACTCAACATGCAGACATCAAGAAAAATTTCCTCTTGTAGTAATCATATGTATAGAATCATAAAATTGTAGCATCATTTAGGTTGAAGAAGACCTTTAAAATCATAGTGTCTAACTGTAAACCGAACACCGATAAGTCCAACCACTAAACCATGTCCCTAAACACCATGTCTACACGTCTGTTAAATACCTTCCTGGTGGTGTCCGAACCACTTCCCCGGGCATCCTGTTTCAGTCTTGATAACCCTTTCAGTGAAAAATCTTTGCTAATATCCAATGTAGACCTTCCCTGGCACAACTTGAGGCAATTTCCTCTCATCCTATCGCTTGCTACTTGGAAAAAGTATATGACAGATCCTCTAGATTTCTAGCACGACCAAAAGTAGTCATCTTCTGACCTCCTACCTACAGATGCTTTTTTCCCTTGTTTGGCAGTACGATATATCTTCTGTGGTGATAAGTCAGGCAAAGGCATTTAGACATCAGTGGTAGTGCTGGCACAGCCACAAAATGGTATACATGGAAGTCTTGCAAGCTTTAAACAGAAAGGTAAATCAAGTTTATTGATAAAGAGATGACAGAATAAAAATGATGATGTACCAGCACATGGAATATTGATGAAAGATTGGGGTGTTTCAAGACAGCTATGACAGAAATGGAAAGGTCAAGGGGAAGGCAATTAAAATCATTAGAAATATCTCACTTTCAGAGGGATGCCAGCCTACAAGCCTGTGATGTTTGTAATACTCTGAGGCTTGCTTGGGGCTAGAGATCACACAAACTAATCTGTAAAAGAACAGATGAATGGCAACAAGCTAGCATTAATTTTCATAACATCACAAGCAATCTTCAGTCAGGAGCTGATCTGGCTTCATTCCTCTTATATAAGACCCCCGAGCCCAGAGTTTCATGGCCCCAAAGCAGCCGTAGGCATCTGTACATACACTTGCAGAAAAGAACGTGTGTTTCAGATGACTGCAGTTGGAAATTTTCCGTTCCAATCAAATAGGGTTACTATTTTTATGAACAAAGAACACTAAGGAATCACAGAGATTAAATGATACAAGTAACAATTTATTCTGTCCAAACAAGTGGTGTTACATGTGGGAAATATTCATAAATCAGTATTGATTACACTTCTGCTTCTGACTAATTAGCTCTACACACTTTCAGTTAAAATGTCATGAGTGTAACAGATACAAGTGCCCTGCAGGAATTCAGGAATAACCTTTATTATGTTTCCTGTCCAGTGATAATTTCTTTCTTTGGAGAAGCGAACTCTACTGCCTCAGGTGACAAAGCAACATTACCGTACTCCATTTTGTAGCATAGAGACCATTATTCAAATGGAATTATTGAAATGGAGAAAAAAAATCAATATTATTAAACATTAAAATATTACTTGGGTGCCCAGGAGTAATGGGAAAAAATGAAAAGCAGGAAACCTTTACTCATAGTGAGCTGTGCCTGACCCAGCACATCTTTGATGGGTTTCTTTGATTAGGGAGGGAGGTAGGTTGATTTAAGATATCTAGCTGAATACATCATCTCTCTTTCTATTGGTTGTGAGGTAATGTTTTAGTGTCCTTACTATCCCATCTGAGATTTGTTAGTTCACTTAGTTAACGCTGACTGCTCTAGACTAGTCATTCTAGTTACCATTTGAACTTGAGTGTATGTTTTTTGTGGAAAAAAATATGTATGTATTGATGTATATGAGGCATAAATTTTAGAATCCCTTAAACAATTCATTTTATTATTTTATATTTTTTTTAGTGATAAGGAACTTGTCACTATGATGAAGAGAAAATGAATGTATCACTGTTACTAAAAAGGAAAAACTTCAGGCTAGAAGAAAGGGAGTAAGGCTTAGGACAGGGAAAGAAAAAAAAGAGAAAGGATAGAAAATACACAGAAGATTCATTAAATGATAGGGAGTAAAAAGTGTCTGTTCAGATAGCAGCTCTAGCAGAAGTAACTCTAACAGATAAAGCTAGGAAGGCTACAAAAATGTGCGTAGTTTGAAACTCCCTTGCAGCAAAGTGTTTATCTTGCATTTAATGAGGTGAATATTCTACACTTAAAATACTTATGAGCTTTGCAAAATAAGTTAGAATGAAAAGTGTAAACAGAAAAATATGAATGAAAACTGGTAACTTTTTAAGGTGGGAGGACAGTTCGCTCTGTTCATTGCTATTCAGTGGGTAGAAGGACAAAGATGGCTTTGTTTCTGTGATTCAAATGAGATAATAGATCTAGATTGTTTACTTTTAATATCAAAGAAATAACAAAAGAAAAATACTGGGTTTAAGCATGCAAAAACTGTAGGACATAAAGGAAAATATTTGACTACTTTCATATTTAACCAGTTAGTATGATCTGCTCATGTGATGCAATAGCAAAAATGTCTGACGCATATTTTTAGCAATGCAAAGTCATTAAGTCAGAGCTGCCAGTTGCCTTAGAGTGTCAGCTAACAAGATGAAGAGGGGCTGGAGGTTGAAGTTAGCAAGTACAAATGGAAAATATCATACAATTTTAAACAAAAATTGATTTCAGTAAGTGAAACTCTTTATCAAAAGGAGTGGTAAAGATCTCCCTTCCTTTCTCCCTCCCCCCGTCCCCCCATTCTTGAATGCACTGAAAATACTGTGTTTTGCAGTTGGGAAATAATAGTTCGATTTATGGAGATAAAGGTTAAAGTAGTTTTTTAAAAATATTGGATCCAATTGGTGCAGCTTTCACAAAGATTGAGGTCTAAGGAAAACCAGCTGTCACTGAGACTGCATTCTGCCAGTGTCTTGTGAAAGGCATCGTTCAGATAAGTCATTCAGAAAAATTATATTGTTCCATCATTGTAAACTGTGAAAACTACCACAAGACAGTCTCCGTGGTAGTTACAATGGTTAACAACTAGTGCTTGCAGTGAGGAGAGAGGATGTACTTTTCTTTGTAGTTATTGTTTATTCAGATTGAAACATTACATACCCATTACTTAAAGCATAAAATATTATTAAACGTGATGCTGCTTTCTTCATCCTCACCTTTGACAGTATCTATTTTAAAAATGTAATGCCTTTACTTCTAATCTCTGTAGACCAAATCTGTATTCATATAGGACAAATGCATAATAGACTGGTTAAAAGGATTACATATGTCAGGAGTCATATTGTCACTTCCCATAGCATGTTCGTGGTCAATGATTCATTATCTGGATCACTAAAGAAACCAGGTTACTCAATTAAACACACGTATTTAGTCATAAATTCTTATTTATTCTCCTGACTCAATTTCTTTTCAGCTAAGTACCCAAACAGTTCTGTGCTTAATAATTTCAAAGATAGGGACTGAAACAACCAGTTGAAGGTTATTTTTAGGTTACTTCCAGTGGTTGTCACTGAAAGATTTTTATTCCTTTGGGGGAAAAAAATGAGCCATTGTTTTCTTTTCCACTTTTGTATTTCATTATGCTACTCTGACATTATAAGAGAAACGTTCGATATTTCATATTACATACTCTTGAGAAGAGATGGGTTGAAGTTTTGCAGTAAGTGAAAAGAACCAGCAATATAAAGTTGTTTTTATTTCACTTTGAAAGGTTAGTCCAATTTAGCAATTTTCAATAATATTGTGTGACTTCATGAAAAGGAAATCCCTAATCTTTTTGGAAGATTAAAAGTTTTTCCTATTTTCTCTCTTTCATTCATGGTCATTGGTCCCTCTCTTGACATTTAGAAAATAGTAGTTTCCCACCAACCAATAGTTTCAGAACAATTGCATTTCATATGTTTCTAGAGCTGGTCTGTCTGGAATCATGCCATAATCAGAATTATATGCACCATCAAGAAAATAATATATTTATTTTTTTCCCCAATAAAACAATCTATTTCAAAGCCCTGTTTTATTTTCTCTGAATATAAATTTTAATATATGAGAATAACAGTTAACAGTATTGATTAATTGGGTGTTTTTTAGTTTTTGTTTTCTTGAGAATCCATATACCATTACAGTACAGTATTGATCTCTGCCTAAAGCAAAATCAAGCAAATTGATTTCACAAGCCACAGAATCTATCATGATATTAATATATTACTAATTGAAGAAGTGGTTAAACAAATGAACCTCACAGTAAACATGAGAGCTCAATACATTTAAAACCTAAAGGTCTGGCAAAAGAAATTACACCAACAAATTTAGCTTTAATACAGGTACTGCAATATCCATATATGAGCTCTCTCAGTGTAAAGAACACAGTGTTGTCTCAATGTGAAAAATGTTGTCTCCCAAAGTGAGTGGAAATATGCATAGAGTATTGTGCTGGCATTCCTAAAGTTTAATCAGAAACAGATGGAAACTTAGATGACAGGTCTTATAAAATCCTACCAGACTCTCAGATTACAGGTAGAGGTGCAACCTTTCTTTTCCCTCCTGCTCTGTAAGTCATTGTTGTCACTAGGTCTTGAGATTTCTCTTGCATAAACACTGACCCTGCTTACTCATACCAATATCCAAATAGAAATTTCCTTCCCTCCACCCCAGTTGATCCCATGAAATTAATATCGTGGGAATCAACATTAAACAATGTTTGATAAAGAATGATGGGTTTACAGATTTTTTTTCCCTTGTTCTAATGCAATATATTCCATTAAAAACTTTTTCTGAAGATCCTTGCCACTTACTGTTCTGACCCATGCCAAAATGTGAACTTATCTGATGCTTGATAAGTATTGACAAAGTATGAGTAGGTTCTCATAGCTACTTTAACATAAAAGTGGGTAAACTAACATGTAAAGCCTGTGATGGAGGAGGAGTAACCTGTGTGTCTTTGCTGGTCTCATTTTCTGCATGCTAATTCTATCCCTTGGGCAAAAAATCAGAAAGTTTGTTTTAAAGATCCTGTAACCTTCACTGTTGCCTTGAGTAGCAGTGAAGAAGTTGACAGATTGCTGGTTCCTATTTGTAGTCAGCAAAACTTCTTTTATGTCTCATTCTCTGCCAGAAAAGAAAAGGAAACTACTCAGTCAAGAAGATATAGTAGTTCATTCAAGAAGGCAGAAAAAGAAGTTAGAGACAAAAGGAGCTGATTGCAGGAGTTCGTTACTCCCAAGGAAGTGAGTTCAGACAGAAGTAAGTTAGAGCTCGGAATAGTTAGGGCATGTGAAGGAGAATCACAAAAAGCAGTACTTACATTGGTAAAAAAACCCCTCTGCAATTCATGTCAATTTCTCTTGCTGCAAAAGTGGCTCTATTTTTGTCTTCTAAGTACTGTGTGATTTTTTTTAATGAAACTCTCATTTAAATTTTAAAATTTCTTTCTCTTTTTTTCTTCTTTTTGCTACCAAATTAAAAAAAAAAAATCTTCCCTGAGTTTTTCCATTGTTTTTTTTCCTTTTTGTACCCTATGACTTTTCAAATATCTTCCCTAACTTCAGAAGCATTAGATACTGTCAAAATTACAGCTCTTCACTAGATCCTTTGTCATAGAAATACAATAGTCCTTCAGTCCTTGTTTAATAAATTCTCTATTTCTGTTCAGGACAGACATCCTAAGGATCTTTGGACAGCTGTAGGAAGGTCCCCTCTAAATCTAGGAGGTGACATTAAAGTTGTTTGTAGAAAGAGGAAGAGAAGAGAGAGAAGAGAAGAGAAGAGAAGAGAAGAGAAGAGAAGAGAAGAAAGAGGAGGTTAAAGAAGTTTATGCACTTGTTTTGTATGGACCACCACTTGTATTAGGAAAAAAATTCTTCACTGAAAGGGTTGTGAAGCATCAGAACAGGCTGTCCAAGGAAGTGGTTGGATCACCATCTCTGGAGGTATTTAGAAGACATGTATACACAGGTCTTAAAGGACATGGTTCAGCAGTCGACTTGGCAGCATTAGGTTTGTGGTTTGACTCAATGATCTTAAAGGTCTTTTTCAACCTAAATGATTCTATGATTCCATGATTCTAATCTGTGTCTTCACTGAGATCGCTACTGACCTGACCTTGCCAATTAAAAGGCATAAAATCTCTGTAAGTGGACAAGCCAGTACATGACAACAGCTTTGCCTCTTCAGCTCTTCCTCTAGCTAATTACCTCAGTCTCCCTGAGAGTTTGTCATAGCTAGGTAACCCAAATCTATTTATTTACCATTTTATTCTTCTTTTCTTTCCTTCCCCTTCCATTAGCCTCAAACATTTTTTGATGTCTTGAATGTCTGATGCATTCCTGAATACAGCACATGTTATTACTATGACTGAATTTCATTAAATGTATCTAACTTCCAGAGAAAATAAGCTGTCTGAAACATTTGTAGATTAATACTGTTATCAATGTATCTTGTATCTTCTGCTCAGATACAGATAGAGCTATTATCTTTCTTTTTTATGCATTTAAATATTTTATAATATTTTTATATTTATAATATAAAATAATATGAAATAAAGATTTGTAAATTGAGCTGTTTAGGCTAAAATAGAGAAGATTCAGACGGGATATAGAACAAAATCTCCAAAGGTATAACAGGCCTTTTAAAGAAGGAATGTCTGTTCACTGAGTCTGGGAAGACAGAAGATATAGTAAGTCACTTAAATTGCTTTAAGTGAGATTTAGATTAGATATTAAAGAACCTTTTTTAATTGTAAGATTAGGAAGGAAATAGAATAGGTTGCCTGGGGAAATTGTGAAATTTTATTCACAAGAGTCTTCAGAAACTGAAGCTTAAGCATCTGTGATAAATGACTTAGAGTTGTTCATTCCTTGAGGCAAACAGTGCACTAATGACCTCCTAAAGTCCCTTCAAGTTCTGTGTTATTCATGTCCTATTTTGGGGTGGGAGTGGAGATGAAAGGGGAGGAGGGGCTACAGGGGTGGCTTCTGTGAGAAGCTGCTAAACGCTTTCCCCATGTCCAAAAGAGCAATGCCAACCAGCTCCAAGCAAGATCAGCTGCTGGCCAAGGTTGAACCCATGAGCGATGTTGGTAGGACCTCTGTGATAACATATTTAAGAAAGGGTAAAAATGCTGCACAATGGCATCTGGGAGAGAGAAGTAACAATATCTGAGAGGAACAACTCTGCAGACAACAAGGTCAACGAAGAAGGAGGCTGAGGAGGTGTTCCATGTGCTGGAGCAGAGATTCCCCTGCAAACCCTGAAGAAGACCATGGTGACACAGGTCGTCCCCTTACAACCCATGGAGGGGTACAGTGGAGCAGATACCTACCCTGCAGCCCATGCAGTGCCCCATGCTGCATGAGGTGGATGTTCCCTGAAGGAAGCTGCAGCCTGCGGAGAGTCCACACCAAAGCAGGTTGCTGATAGGACCTGTGACCCTGTGGAGACTAGCCCATGCAGGAGCAAGTTTTTTGGCAGGACTTGTGACCCCATGGAGGACCCATGCTGGAGCAGTCCATTCCTGAAGGACTGCACCCTGTGGAAAGGACCTATGCTGGAGCAGTTTGTGAAGATCTACAGCTCAAAGGAAGGACCCATGTTGGAGAAATTTACAGAGGAACAACTGTGATAACTATTTTTTCTCTTTTATTTTTTTTCTGTTTAATCCTGATAAAGACTACCCTTTTCCATTTCTTCACTTTTTGGTTGGTATTATTTGATAATGTACACTTTTGCAGAACGTTAAAGAGATTCTCTTCAGCAGTTCTTAGCTCTTTTGTTTGATTCAGATGCTTGGTTTTTAATGTTGTTCTGCACGACTGGACCAGAATTTAAATGAAAATTGTACACTAAGGATGACTAGTAGCCAGCTGTTACCTAAAATGCTGCCCTTCAAAATTAAACTGTTTTGGTTTGTTTAATGATTGACCGCTGTTTCAATCTCTTTACTGTTTTTTTAACCACTATAATCTTACTATGAGGTATAGTTCAGATCCGAATTGTTGGCACCATATTACACTTTGGTACTGAAGACAGCGCTTATTTTCAGAATTGCCTCTTGTGTCAAGAAAGACATGGGCCTGTTAGAGTGAGTCCAGACGAGGGCCATGAAGATGATCAGAGGGCTGGAGCACCTTTCCTATGAAGACAGGCTGAGACAGTTGGAGTTGTTCAGCCTGGAGAAGAGAAGACTCTGGGGAGACCTTATAGCAGCCTTTCAGTACCTAAAGGGAACCTACAGGAAAACCAAAGAGGGACTGTTTACAAAGGCAGTAGTGATAGGGCAACAGATAGTGGCTTTAAGCTGAAGGAGGGTAGATTTAATTTATATATTAGGAAGAAATTCTTTACAAATTCTTGCGAGGGTGGTGAGGCACTGGAACAGGTTGCCCAGAGAAGCTGTGGAGGCCCCATCCCTGGAAGTGTTCAAGGCCAGGTTGGATGGGGCTTTGGGCAACCTGGTCTAGTGCAGGGTGTCCCTACCCATGGGGTGGGGGGTGGGGAGTTGGAACTAGATTATCTTTAAAGTCTCTTCCAACCAAACCATGCGATGATTCTATGATTTTTGAGAATTGTATCTTAAGTACAAATTTCAGAATCTCAAATTAGCTTTAAAATGTTAGGTAGTATTTCCACTTACTCTGCCCTTATAGAAAACAAAGGTAGGCAGTAATAAAAAAGGATGTTATTTGAGGATTTAGAATAATCCGGAATAAGTGGCTCTATGTGAAAGAATAAATTGAAGAAAGCTTTGTCTCAAGTATCTGTCAGGGTGAATGACATTACCTCATGATATAATGCAAGGAAATTTTCTGTAAAAAATTATAGAAGTCTATTTTCCTATGAAAATTGTACATAATTTTCTAGGTCTCCAGCATTTTACAGCTGCTACGGGATAGATAAAGTCTACTTGACATACCATGGGGCAGAGCAATTTGGTGCAGGGAAGGAATTGCAGTCTTGGAGGACACATTTTTTGCCAAATTGATATAACTCCCAAAACTGACTGAATAATGCTGCTCATCTTTTGTCATATTAAAATATGCTCAGAGTGATGAATTAGTCATCATGTAAGACAATCAAAATTGCAATTTTTCACTTCAGTGGCACCAACACAAATGTCAGGGATGCTTAGCTAGCCATGAGGAATAAACATTTATGAATGAAATCTATTTGTTAAAAACAAGGTAGTATAGGTATTCCCTGTGAATGAAATGAATTGCATCCAAGGAATATCTGGCCCTTCTGGCATGAATTTCTGTTTCCAGCAGAAACAACCCAGCAAAGCTTCTTGTAACATTGTTATCTCATTGCTTAGTTTTCTAATTATCAATATTAGATCATTACTTTGGTCTACAGCCAGTAATATTTTTTTTTCATTCTTTACAGTGTTGTGCATTGAGTCATACTCTTTCAAAACTGCCTCTCCTATCAAAATCCCATGAAAAGAGCAATGCAATGATTTCACTTATCCTGCTCTGCTTCACTTCAGAAGTAATATATTTTGTCTGTGTGCTTATAACAGTGTAAGAACGTGTATCTATGAAATAGTGTCAAAGCTGTGCACATGACCATATTTTGTTATTTTCATTTGAAGCACATGTCACATATTACTTGTCTGTGCTTTTTGTATCAACTATATGACTCTTCTAGACCACCTAGAGTACTAAACAGTAAATACCTTTGAACAATCTTATCAATTCTTTTCGTAACTCCAGTGTGCTGCATAGCTGGAGGAATTCCAAATACCTTTCAGTTTCAAAATGAGATCTTCCAGCTTTGAAAGGAAGAGGATTGTGTAATTGTTTGCATGATTTAAAAGTTGAATACATCTCTTCTTGGTTTATTGTCAGATAAAGTATCTAAGTATCCAAAAGTATCCAAAACATTCTATTAGTCTTCAGTAGTAGATTTAGTATAATGTAACATTAATTTGTGAGGCCAGCTCAAGTGTGATCGTTTTCTTAGTGCACATTGGTTACATTTTTGGTGATTTTTTTTTCTGTATGGATAAACTTGGCTATGTAAGCCCTATCATGGACAAATTCTAACAAAGTTTAACATTAAAAGTTTGATGACATATTTGCTTAAGCCATTGTATCTTTCCCCACGCATGGGTCTCTCATATATATTTATTTTACATATTTTGGCTGTGTAAATTTTTACTCAGATTTTTTGAAGAAGAGCAACTTCTTTCTTATTCTAACATTCTTTCATACTCTATATAGTCACTATTTTTAATAGTGTTGGCCTAATATCAGCAGATTATTAAGTAGAAGTAAATCAGAGTTGCTTATTGTCATGAAGAACTGGTGATCCTGATGATATACCACCTGGAAATACCGGTCTGGAAAATTCCTTAATGACAGAAATTTATGGAGCTGTCTTCATCTGATTTGAACATGCCAATCCTGTTGGATTCCTTGGTTAGATTTGATATAGTGATGCCTACTTAGTGTTTTTGTTGCTTTATAAATATGGAATATCTTTATTTATTTATTTATTTATTTTATATTTATCCAAAACAACAACAACAACAGCAAGAAGACAGACCAATGTTCCCAGTTCAATGGCTTCCTTCCAATACCTGAACTGGTGCTGTTGTGAACATCTGTATCCCATCTTCAGTGAAGGTCTGAAATAGGCAGATGTGGGTTTGTCTCCTTTCCTTTGAGCATTTAAGGTAGAATTCATTTCACATAGTATTAGATGCTTAATATACAGATGTCTGTCTAGTTCCAAGTGAATTGGTCTGAATTCACTTTATAGTCCAAGAGAAAACTGCGTTGTTTTCGGTAATGTTTCCTCCGGTCTGCTTTAAACATTTTCAACAAGGTGAGACAATAATACATGCTCTACTAGCATTCATCTCCCTCCATTGACAAGAGAGGGAACTCTGCTTCATTAATTGGGCAAATCCTTCCTCTAACATTTCTTTTTGGTCTTTCTAAGCCAGTGAATTCCTGCCTAAAAAATATGGCCAACACCTGAAACAGATTTTCACAACCTTTCTTTATAATCTTTAAAATCTGTAAAGATATCCAAGTTCTTGTACTTGACCATTTTTAGTTCTTTTCTTCAAATGTAATATGATTACAATTTTTTGTGAGGTCACCAACGCGAAGGCTGCATTTAGATTTAATGGATTGCTAATAAAACACTGCTCCACACAGAAACCTGGAAATCTAGGAAAAAATAAACTAAATGCTAAATAGTGCTTAGTGAGTTAATTTTTCCCACACATAAATGCAAACAAGTTGATGTAACAATATTTTATTAAGAGGGAAAAAAGAAAACTTGATCAAATAGATGTGCCAGGCAGTACAAAACACTTCCCTCACCACTCTCTGCCCTAGTGAGGTAACTGATGGCAATCCGCCTACTTCCTCTCCTTGCGGTGATACCCCCCTTAGCCAGGGACTGTACCATTTTTCAAGGCAACAAAGCCTGATCCAGACTGACAGTGCTGCTGAGACAAGAGCTGCTTCACCTCGTCTGCCTCTTCTCTGCTTGCTCCACCAGACCCTCCCATGATCTGATCCTCATCCTGGTCTGTGTGCTGCTTGCTGCATTCCCAGTAGCAGCTGTAGCCTAACTGCTGCGGTGTTCCTAACCGTCTTTCTTGTGCTTTTTCTTAGGTTACAGTAAATGTATTATTTAAGACTAACACAGTTTCTTGGAAACAGGAGAGTCTTAGCAGGCTTGACTGTCTTGTAGCTCATAAGAAACTAAATGCCAGTCCCTCTTCAGAGCTCACCAAGGCATCTAAAAAAAAGTCTCTGATCTGTTATTTTTCTGCTCCAGACTCTCACTTCTCTATTCTTCAGAAGGTATTTCTCTACAGTAGGAAGGCCTCAGACACAAATTCCTGTCCAGATTTTCACACACTAAGACAATTACAATTTTTTTAATACTTCATGATATGCTTCCCTTCTTAATAGAAATGCATCCAAATGTAATAAAAAGAACATATGTAAAACAATATTTCAGCCTTACTGTAGTGGTTTTACCCCAGCCGTTGGCTGGGCACCACATAAACGTTTGCTCTGTCCCTCTCATCGGATGGGGGAGAGAATCAGAAAAAGTGAGAAAACTTGTGGGTTCAAATATAAGAGTTTAATAAGTGAAACAGAAGTCGCGTGCACAAGCAAGCAAAACAAGGAATTAATTCACCGCTCCCCATGGCAGGCAGGGGTTCAGCCATCCCCAGGACAGCAGGGCTCCCTCACGCGTAATGGTGACTTGGGAAGACAAACATCATCACTCTGAACGCCGCTGCCTCCCCCTTCCTCTTCCCCCCAGCCCCTTATAAACCGAGCATGACGCCATATTGTATGGAATGTCCCTTTGGTCAGTTGGGGTCAGCTGCCCTGTCTGTCCCCTCCCAACTCCCCGCACACCCCCAGCCATCCCGCCGGCGGGGCGGTGCGAGAAGCAGCAAAGGCCTTGGCTCTGTGTGAGCATCGCTCAGCAACAGCAAAAACATCTCTGCACTATCAGCGCTGCTTCCAGCACAGACCCAAACACAGCCCCATACTGGCTGCTGTGAAGAAAATTAACTCTCTCTCAGCTGAAACCAGGACACTTACCCATTGATCTCTTACTGTTTATTTGCCTTCCTCTCCAATGAATACCACCAGAGCTGATTTTTTTGGATGTAAGGAAGAGTATAGAAGGATCATATGGGAAATCCACTTTGTCTTCTGGGCTTATATCACAGGACGTACATTTTCTCACTACTTCACTCAAGATTAAACAAAAAATTCCTGGAAGAATCTGTAGGTAGATGGTGACCCTTTCAACCAAAAGTTATGGATCAGCACATTTTCTTGATTTTTTAATTTTTTTTTTTGTCCTGCTTCTGTTGCATGATATCAGGGAATATAACCTTCCCATTCAGCACAGATTAATATTTTCAGTGATTCTTCAGAAACAGCTGTTACTTTGGCTGAGACTGGGTGCATTTCTAAGACTACCAATGTGCAAATAGCTATTACCCTTTTAAAATTGTCTTCCACAAACAATGGCATTTCTATCTGAATCAGACTATACTTAGAGGCTAAAGTTACAATCTAAATAAAAAAAAAATCTTGAAAAAGGGAACAATTACAGACCAAATTAAAAATAAATAATTAAATAAACAAACACAAGATTCAGTAGTTTAGAGGCTCTAGCAAGTGCCTGTCTTTTTCATGTGATTTAGCCACTGGAGAAGGGGTCAAAATAGTAGCAACCATGGGTTATACTAAATCTATAGTTAGAATATATTTGGCTATATTTTACAGAGCAGAAAGAGGCAGACGGTCTATGTCCCCTATGATCAGCCTTGTCTTTAGTGACATTTACATGCCAGAATCTGGAAACTTTATAGAATCCACCAATGTTGTATTTTCAGTTGGTTGACATCTTTTACCCAGAAGTTGAATTCTGCCTGAAGAAAAAACTTTATATGCATGTATACTGAAAACAATTTTGATTTGTATTTTCTTTTCAAATGCAGCACTTTGAAAATGCACAGTAATGAACATGGAAGTATGAACACGAAGTAATAATTAGACACATTTTTGTTGTATGTTTTATCTGTGCTACCAAGCTGTGGAAGGTAGCCTTTAAGACCTCTAAGAGCAGTGACTAAGACCCTGCATTCCACAGGATCTTACCTTCACTTGAAATCTACAAATCTATTTTGACTGCCCTGTATTTTTCTTCAGGCTAATGCTATTTTTCTTCAACAGCGTAGCAGTCACTGCTGCCTTGAATCAGTATAACTGTAGGAAAACCAGTCACATTTGGGTTGTAAAACAGCCAGATCAGACCTGATTGGGATATTGAATTATCTGAAGATTGCTCTGCATGACAAGAGAATAGTTTATCTTGTCACAGAAAAAAGAAAGACTCATTTCTTTGCATCTCTGGGATTCTGTGCTGAGGGGAGAGTCACTGGCCACTTTGTGGGAGAAAAATATTCAGTGTTCAAGGACAGTTTGCTTTTACCAGACAGGAGCTGGCAGAATGACTCACAAATTACAGTCATGATGATGCTTGCTGTCAACATATTTGACACTGTAGAGGACTTGACAGTGATTCTTTGAGAAAGATATGTCACCCAAGTGAATTTTCTCAGAATAAAGGCTTTTATACACACTTATATTTATGCATCTATGCCTGTACATGTCTTTTTTTTGGTATTATTGCTTCTTGGAAAGCAGAGATGAATAAGACTAAAAGAGAAAGGGAATAATTTTTCCCCCACCACTACTCATAGACGTTTTGCTTAGCCCTGAAAACCTCCTCAGGTAAGTTCCAGAGGCCATGCTGAACCTTGAGAAATACCAAGGTTTTTGTTTAATTATTGTTTCTTTATTACAGCTAATTACAGCCAAACAGCCATCTATCAGAATAGTCCTCATGCTGGTTTTCTAAAACATTTTCAATTAGCTTTGTAAAATGACTGCATGTCACAGATACTTTTCCCAGAAATACAGTGAGAAAAATCTAGCCTCTGAAGACTTAGAATAAGGCCTAATTTTTATTGACTTTCAATCTTTAAACTTATATCTAGAAATACAAGGAGGACAGAATTCCACTTTAACTGTCCCCTCCAGTAGCTTAACATATTTTCCTGTTTGGAAGACACTAGATGAACTGCAAATTAGCCTGTTCTGCTGTACAAAATGCTGGGGATTTAGATTATGTTCTTCCTAAACAGTATTGAAATGAAAGTTAGTATTACTTTTTTACTTTCTATTAAGTTTTAAATCTTAGCAGTGTCTGAAAACATATTGCTCCCTCCTCTTTCCTTCACCCTAAAAGGAAAAATCTATGCATGATACCAGAAATCATTCAAGGAGTACACTAAAGGGTTTATTTCAGCCCTTTACAGAACATTTACAAATCTTGCTGAAAAATAGGTATGGTGAAAAACACAAGACAAATATATATGCTATTATTGCAAAACCCACTGTGATCCTACAAGGTACATAATCACAATTACCATAAATTAATAAGTGTAATCACATAGGAAAAAGAAAAACAGGCATCAATTCTGACATTGGCAGAGTTTGGTTGAAGTCATCCTTTTGTACGGATCTACACAGAAGGTGATTTTTGATCAAAATTCCTTACAAGGCTTAGTAAGTATAGCATGATCACGTTTTTTCCTTTACTCTGCCTTCTGCCTCTTTCTTTGTTTTATTGTTGAATTGACTTTATTTCCCAGATTATAAAGGGATATAGTGTTCATTTGACATACAAACATATTTGTGCTAATGTGTTGGCTACTGATTTCGATATTAGTTTAATCTTATAATTAGCTGCTTTTTTTTTTTTTTCCCCCTAAGGACTTTAATATGCTCCCTTGGAAACAAGTAAACATGGTTAAAATCTACAGCAGGCAGACAAAACATTATTTCTAATGTTTTAATGGATTGGGACACTGAAAGGCTGCATTATATAAATTCATATTTTTTCCTCTCCCTTAGATTATAAATATAATTACAGTGTTTAAAATTCTACCTGTGCCTCTCTTTGACAGTTAAACAATCTATCAAAGCCATTCCAAAAGGCATATGTGGGCAAAAGCAAACCAGAAAATCCAGAATAGTTTGTAAGATACAACAGGACACAAACCCAGTCTTTTTTGACTTTATTAAACATTCATAGTGTTATCAAAATTATATAAAGAAAATGCTGCTAATGAAAAATGCTTCAGAACAGCTGTCCAGAGTGCGCTTGGTTTTATTGTCCCAAGCTGCTTTTCTACGAGGATATGGGGTACGTGGAATAGTTTGTGTTAGCTTTTATTTTCAAATTTGATCTTGCACATATGAGGTATCAAATATTTAAATGTGTGGGTTTTGATGATATTGCAGCAATTGTGTCAATGAAAATGATGGAACGAATGAACCATTCACAGCTGAGTCATAGCTGACACAGCTCAGGCCGGTGGTCTGTCTGCATTACAACTGCATTTGTGCTGTTGCTCTTATATTTATGCACATAATTGCTCATTTAGATTGGGATGATGTGATTGTCCCAGTTTTCCTGAAATTTGTTACTTCAAAACACTTAAGTGTTATAATAAAATGAGTACTACCTACTGCATTTCCACTTATTTTTTTCACATCTTTCCTACTGGGGAGGAGTGTGTCCAAAATCTGTTGTCCTCCATAGTTGATGCTTGGCATTGTGAGAGATTGGGAACACGAGAAGGACAGACATTCATAACAGTGAATTTAAACTCCTCTCTGTCAGAGGACTACCCTTGGCATCAAAGTACTACCTCCAGAAGAAATACCATAGAAGATAGATCAGGTTGAGAGAGCTGTTAATCATTCTGCTGGCCTGTACAGAGTTCTCTTAACTCTCAAAATATTTAATTCCCTCTAAGCACTGTCAATTTGATGTAGTATCAACTACTCTAGCATTGCTGAGAGGGTAAAATCTAACAAGGTTTTTCTAAGAAAATAATCTTGTAGTAGTGAGTCAACCCAATGGAATTCTTATTAAAAAGGCAAGTAAGCAATTTGTATTTGTGGAGGGTGAATATGTAATCATCAGAAAACCAAGCTGTGTGTCTCACTGTCCTTGTCATAGTCCAGAAAAGGAGAGAGGTGGATACAGTGACATGCGAGAACAGCTTTCACATAAAAGCAGTCCAATCATATTTTATGTTGTACTAACCACTTCACTTAAAGAAGCAAACATCATATTTGCAGACAGTGTCCTTTGGAGCAGAATATTTTGGTAAAATCTTTCAGAATAGTATTCCAGGAAGCACTGCCAAGAAGAAAAGATTTCTTTTTCAAGGGAACTCATTTCAAGGATCCATAATATTTTTCTCTATCACAGCACTTCCCTGAAGAGTTTTCTGATGTTTTAAGGAAGCACATTCCATTCTTTCTTAGGTTTTTCTCCCAGTAAATCCTGCCATGATCACTACAGCTTTACACAGGATTCGGTCAGTCTACCTAGACTGTTTTCCCAACAGTGCTCTAATAGTAACCTCAAGACTTGCCTCCCTATGTGTTCATGGAACAATACTAGAAGCATGTCCCTGAGTATAGGCAGAGGCTAAAGTGACTGATTAGGTAGGCCAGCAGGCATATTATGCATTTTTTAATTCATTAGTGTGGTGCTAGGCAGTTTGAAAAATTAGGTAAAATAAAATAACATGTTCTGAAATAGATATTATGTTTCTTAGGCTGTCTTCAAACGATGTTTTTAAGCAAAAGAAAATTGTAGTGAATTAATTTTTTTCTATTTGGGAAAAAACCTCACTGTTTTCAGGTTTTCTTGGTTTTGGGTTTTTTTTTGGAGGAGTGTTTGTTATTTTGGGGTTTAGGTTTTTGTTTGGTTTTGGTGCACGTGTTTTTGGTTTTTATTTCTTCTCTTTTTCTGTATTCAACCAACTGCATTCAGCTCTGGAGCCTCCAACATAAGAAGGACATGAACCTGTTGGAGCAAGTCCAGAGGAGGGCCACGAACATGATCAGAGGGATGGAGCACCTCTCCTCTGAAGACAGGCTGAGACGGTTGGAGTTGTTCAGCCTGGAGAAAAGAAGGCTCCAGGGAGACCTTATTGCAGCCTTCCAGTACCTGAGGGGGTCCTGCAAGAAAATGAGATTCTGAGATTTTGATTGGACACAAGAGGAAAATTCTTCAAAATGAGAGCAATCAGCCATTGGAGTAATGTCTCCAGGGAAGTAAGTGGTGGATTCCCCGAATTGGACAATTTTAACATTCAACTGGACAGTGTGTTGGGCCATCTTATCTAGGTGGTGCTTTTGTCTAGATGGAGCTTTTGCCAAGAAGGTTGTACCAGAAAAGGTCCTTTCCAATACGATATTCTGTGATTCTATGATTTTTACAAGGGCACGTAGTGATAGGACAAGGGGTAATGGCTTTACGCTGAGAGAGGGTAGATTTAGATTAGATGTTAGGAAGAAGTTCTTCACTGTGAGTGTGGTGAGGTACTGAAACAGGTTGCCCAGAGAAGTCTGGCAATTCCTGGAAGTGTTGAAGGCCAGGTTGAATGGGGCTTTGGGCACCCTGTCTAGTGTAGGGTGTCCCTGCCCATGGCAGGGGGGTTGGAACTAGATGATCTTTAAAGTCCCTTCCTACACAAACCATTCTATAATTTTATGATTCTATGCAAATTCCTTGACCTCAATGACCTGTTGGCAAGTTTATCAAATCTGCTAAATCACCAGAACCTTTTCTAAAGAAACAACGTGTTTGGTCATATATGTTGCAGCAAAATAGTTTTAGAAATGTGATATTTAAAAAACTATCATTATCTTCTCACTCACTCACTCACTCTTTTGCTACGATTGGTCATGTTATGGCTGTTATCACTGCAGTGCTACCTGGTTCTGGTCTGCGTGGCTCATCCTCAGCAACCTGGTATCAGTCAATACTTCTTTCAGACTGGGAACTTCTGGTAGCTCTGTTTACAAAAAATAACTAAATTGATTTCTGTCAGCAGTCTGAAAATCCATGGTCTAGCTGCAATGATTCACTTACATGTGTATGCAAGATTCTGGAAGAAGTCTTATGCAAAGGTTATGACAAACTACTTCAGTGGACCATAGTTCCACAACTAAACTTAAAAAGAAATTAGGGTATGAAATATAATAAATTCCAGAATAATGAATGTGCGGAAATGTAGTTGAAGTTCAAGTCAAATGTAGAAGAATTGTTTCTTTCGGTGAATGTTCAGCTCAATCTTCATAGCTTATTCCAACCTTGGTCTCCCGAGATGAGATTTCCTTCAGAGTTGCCAAATGAGATGGAAATGATGCACAATTTAAAAAGTAACAAGTGCGACTGACTTGGATTGGATTTGAAATGGGGCAGAGACACTGCAAATAGATACAAAGATGTTATATTAACAACAGTTTCCTGAAGCAAAAGTACCCACACTTATTATATGTATATTATATATATGTATAGTGAATGTATTTATTTATCTGTTTGGTCTTGAGATTACAGAATAACTAATGCATAATATCCAAATCTTATCAAAATAGTAAGCTCAGCTTTTTGCAGCAGGACTATATATTGTGTGCTGACTAGTATCAACTGTAATAAAATAAATCCCACTGAATGAAATCTGTTAGGTTCTAAATTGTGTCTATTTCTCTAAACAGTTTGAAAGGTGGTTTTCATCAGGTATATTAACTTCAAATCCCATGTTTTACCATGTCATTATCTCTCATAAAAAAAGCAAAAGCAAAATCAATCAACCTCTTTTTCTGGGAGTCCACCAATATCCATGTCTTTCAGATCAATAGCTTCCCTTACTGGAAAAATGTAGTAGAAAAGAAAATTGGCAAGCAGCTACTTCTTTTGACTGAGCAACTCAATGAGCAGACTGTTAGGCATTCTTCCTTGAAAATGTATCTAGCCTTTATCCTGCAATTGGTTCTGCATGGACGGGTTCCACTTCTGTGTAGTGCTCTGCTGGAATTTCTGTTGCTTTCTAGGATTTTAGAGATAACAGGCTCAGCCAAGGCCCATGAATCTGCCATCAGAGTTGTAATTGCAGGATTAGGGCTTTATTGCTCTTTCTTTCACCCTGTATGTCTACACATACATAACCCTGCTTGAAACAGTTGTAAGCCAGGAAGCTTATCTGCTGTGCTTTAGCAGTACAGCACAGATGAGGCAAGCTGCAAAATTGATTGGAATAACTTGGAAAACACTCACGTTGCTAAGGTAGAGTAAAACATGTGATTCCATGTCCATATCATTTTCTCATTAATTTTTTTTTCTTGAAAGAAATATTTTATGTTTAAACAAATGCAAGGATGGGAATCCCAGACATCTTTGAAGAATTAATAATACATACCAGGTATTGACAGCGCAGTGAAGGCTTGTTTTGAGTTTTAATGCTTAGTAAGGAGGTCTCTAACAGATTTCCATTAAAAGATGTCTTTAAAAAGCTGATTGTGTTAAATACATGATGGATAACATTCTCTAAATAATAATTTTACAGATTATTTTCTCCCAATTAATTTTGATAAGGAAGATTTCTCACCTATCCCTTCAGGAGAAAGAAATAGATATGGATTTACAATAGAGAGAAAAAAGTGTTTGCAGTGTCTATAATTATTTAGTTTTAGTTTCAGTTTCATCAAAAGCATAACAGAAATACTTTAAGTAGTGGAATTCTAGAGCAGGAAATTGCTCCTTCAGGTCATAGTACTAGACAGAGCTCAGGAGCTCAGAACCTTTCATCTGCTTTTCTGCTTCTCCTTTTCCTTGCTTTGAAAAGACTCGGGCTTTAGTAAAGACATATCTTTCATCCCAGTTCTATGTTGCTTTCTGCATTCCACTTCATTGCAGAGCACGTTCTAAAAAGAGTTGCAATAATTCAAAGAAAAAAAACCCCACATTTTTTAATGACTTTTGGGGCTACGTAAACGCTAGTGCTTGTAGTAAGTTAGAACAGCTCTTGTGCATTTACAGCATGTGCCCTCAGCCAATGACTTCACCAATGCATTTCCACAGCTGCGAACTAGTTAAAAACAGGGAAGTTAAGAATAACAACCTTTTCCACATATACAACTTCTATGCCAAAAGGATATGGGGAGGAAATCCATTACTATGTCAGCTCTCCATCATCACAGAATCTCCCTTGACTGAAATAATCCTACAGTGTCTGTTAAAATGGCTTTATGCCTTCAATATACTGGACAATTAAGACCAATGTGAGTCTGGAGATTTGGAACAGTAAAACCTTTCCAGATGGAAAAGCTTCTAAGATTTATCAGCTTCTCTCAGGCAACAAATGCTACTTTTTCAAGGAAAAAGGAAAAAAAAAAACAACAACAAACTCCAAACCAAACAAACAACCCTACAATTAAGGGAAAAGAAAAGCAAAAGGGAAAATAAAACCTTTTGTGTTTTGATTTTTCATTTAAATCTTCATTTCACATTTCCATTTTGGGTACGTGATTTAAAGCTTCAGTTCAGCACAAGAGGTCATAAGGGAAAAGGGCTTTACTCAGAGATACTCAGAATGGTTTGATCACCATTCAAATACTGATGAACTAAGAGTGTTTACTTGCCCACAAAGAGAATATTTTGGCATTCACACTGCTCTTTGGGAAAAGAAAAAGAAAGAAGATAATAGAACCCTTTGAACATAGGAACGAGTGCAGCAAGGATAGCAAAAACGATGCTATTTAGCATTGCAAGAAGTAGCTAATTTAGATGAGATGCATCTTTGAATTGTTTTGAGTAGATTGAAATTTGAATTTTTAATTTGAATCTTGAAATTTCCTTTAATTTCTTCTATGGGATGAGCCTACACTTCTCTGAGGAGTGCAATGCTGAAATGTACTCACTTATATCCAATTATTACAAATTAATTTTACAGGAGTCAGCCCTGTGTGAATCACACAAGTTACAGCATATATGCATTCATCTGTGTGTGTCTAAAATCTTATATTTCTGTTTTGCACCGGTATTCTGTTGCAAATCAATGCATATTAAAGATTATATGTTTCGCTGGAAGCTTTGGACAAATTTGGAATTCAACTTATCTAATAGACTGAAGTTCAAGATATTATTCTGTAGACAAAGAAAGAAATTCCACCACGTATTTCTCTTTATTATTTAGTAGGGACTTTCAAACTTCTTGGACTTAAAACATATTTAGAGTTATTTTAACAGATTTAAGAAGTGCTGTGGTTTGTGTCAGTAAGAACTAATGCCACAAACTGAAAGTACATTTCAGGGAAAGTACATTAGTCAACAAAAAATAGAAAGGAACTAAGTCCTTCTCATATTACTAGTTGTGGATGAGTTGCCATATGGGTGAATGGTTGCTCTTCTTCCCTGCTGCTTCAATAAAGCTTTGATTTATAATGTATTGTCAGATTCCATCAATTTGGACCATACCACACTGAACACAGCCTGTGTAGCTCTTATCAAGCTACCTTTAGTACAGGCAATAGCCACATTGGAGAAGCAACCATCACAGTAAAGGCTGAGCCTTCAAGCACATCACAAGCTTCCAAACAAATCATGGTACAGCCTCAGGACCTTCGGCAAGTACTCAGAGGTTGCTGCGGTCCTACTGCTATTCACACCTTAACTTAACACAGGCAGCAGGTCAGTAAATATGGGTGTCTGTGTGGCCTGAATCGCTCATATCTGACTATATTTTTGAAATAAAGAAATACTGAGGCCCTTGGAACCAAAGAGAGCCTGACTGAGAACATACATCCATATTAAAGAGACTTTCTCTTTTCATGATGTACTTACAGATTAAATGGAGGCAAATGCTGAGTGAAGGAATATTCAAATCTAAAAGCCGCAGCATATTCTATGTGTAGGGAATGTTATTTTGCCTTGCTACAGTAATACATGCACTTATGGGTATCAGCTAGCAATGCACATGTAACTTCATCACTTTCCATTCATGTTTAGACCATTTCTACAGTTACTGCTGTGCGTTGATTATGGTGAAAGGGTAACTTAGACATATCTGTGATATCTTTACACTAAAAGCTGGCTAAGCACTCAAATAACAAATCTGTATTTACTTTTAAATCACTGGAACTAGAGTGGGTAGTTTAACGTTAGCTTGTATACATTGACACACTGCTTCAGACATGGTGGTGTAGGCATGTTCTTTATACATAGTTCATGATCACAGCCACTCTTATTGATCTGCTGAAAATGAGCTGAAAGCCTTGGGAAGAAGCAGTTGAAGGTTTCCAAATGAAATATGACCCCATTACAAAGCTATGGATCAAAAGTGTTAACTTAAAAGGTTTTTAAATATTTCTTTCCAGAGAAAATAAATACAGAAACAGTAGAAAAATCAGAGAGACTAGGTATGTGATTGAGATTATTAAAAAGGAGCTACCAAGAGTCATAGAATATAAAAATATACTGCAAATCTTGCCAATACACTCAAATAACCTATAAAAAAATGACTGTAGCGATTCATGTTTCTCTCTTAAGCTGTTAACAAATAGAGATTGATGTGTTCTATTTCTTGTGATAAAAACAACTATAGTGTCTGCAATGGTCAATTGTTAAAGGCACCATTCATCAGGTTTGAATACTTAGGGCCAGCTGCCTTTATATCTGACAGAAATATTCTGTAGCTCTGGGAGAGACACGAGGATGCAGTCAGCGGGAGGAGCTGCAGCATGGGAGGGGATATTGGTACCCAATGGAATTAAAATATGCTTGCAGGCTGAGGTGGCGGTTGTCCAGAAAGAGCAGTGGCAGCTGTGCTGTGTGTAGGTGAGAGGGAGAGACAAGCTGCAGTGGCTTCAGCCAGCCTGAGCTGTGGAAAGTCTTGACAGGCATTTTGTTTTCAGATTTATTTTTTTTTTTCGGGATAGAGAGAGGAAGAGGAGGAAAAAGTGAAATGACATTTTAAATGTCTTTCTTCAAGGAAAATTGGATGTAGCAATGTTTGTTTTCCTCACAACTGAGTCTTGCCAGAGGGAAAGAAAGGGGCAGAAGGAAAAGAACAGAAAACTGGGAGTATTACTGGCATCACCCATTCCTGTATAGTGGAGGTGTATCAATGGAGAAATGCAATCCTTTCACGAAGCAGTGGAATTTCAATGTGATTATAGAGCAAGCAAAATGCAGTTAATAACTATGCCAGATGGAGCTTCATCTGCTGGGGATTTGCTTTAGAAATGGAGAAATTATTGGTAAATATGGACTCTGTCTTTTTAAATTTAAAATCTTGGGAAATACTGACATATAGTTTTGATGTTTAGCCAGGAGAAACAGTTATCTTGAGGGATAAAGGTGATAAGAATGTTAATTTCAGCAGAGACATCAAGAGCTATTTGCATGTTAATCAAGTCAGCATCAGCAAAGGCTCCAAATGCAGTGTACATCAGTTGAAGTTCTCACATAAACAAGAACAGGTTTCTGCCTCATGAATGCTTGAGTACAGAGCCATACAAAACTGAATCTTTTTGAAATATAATCTTGGGCTATGGCACTGACAAATGAGAGAGAGATGAGTTGTTAAGTAAAAGATGGATCCTATCCTTAGATAGTATTTGTGGGAGCAGAAACACTTTAAAAAAAAAAAAAAAGCAAACCACCACAAACCAAAAATCCCTCCCCCAAAAAACCCCACCCAACAAGGCAATACAAAGTAAAACAGAGAGAAATTATTGCAATTAGCTTTTCTTGACAATGTAGTATAGCAATAGATATTAATATGTTGACAGACACAGGCACCAGAAAAAGGGAAAAAAACAGAAGTCATTAAATGACCAATAGGGTTGTATTGTTTGCTAGTTTCATGAAGTCCAAAGAGTCATAAATCTACCACTCAATTTCACTTGAAGGCTCTGGGAGGAGTTGTGGGGCAAGGAAGGTTTAGATTGGAGACTAGAAAAAATTTCTTCACCGAAAGCATTGTCAAGCGTCAGAACTGGCTGCCAAGGGAAGTGGTGGAGTCACCATCTCTGGATGTATTTAAAAGATGTATAGATGTGTTGCTCAGGGCCATGGTTTACTGCTGGATTTAGCAGTGTTAGGTTAATGGTTGGACTCTTTAATCTTAATGGTCTTTTCCAACCTAAATGACTCTACAATTCTGTGATTCTAATTTGCTTGACTTAATACATATACTAATAGAACTGGAACATACACATCCTCTCCTGCAGATATTATCATGAGAGTAGACCTACACTGTTTAATTGGTTGGGATACTTGGATCCTTGCAGCTGTCAACACTTTGCAAATGTTCCCCTGTTCTCAGGGAAACACAACTCACTGCAGCCCTGGAGATGGTTCACTCTGGTGGTGCTACAGGCAATCGCATGGGGTGATGCTACAACAACCACGTGCAGTGACATATGATCTGAAATTTACTTATGTGGCATGGCAGGGATATTGTGGGGGTAGCAATTCATGTTCTAAAATCCACGAATATATGCCCAAATCACAGCCCAGCTCAACCAGCTCAAACTGGAACAAGGTGGACCGAGGTGAACAGGACACTTGCTGCAACCTGTTGATATGTCAGGTTGGCCTGACAGCTTGGCCATTATGTGCAACAGCTTCTCCTTGGGCTGTAGCTTCTATGAAGCCCCACACAGCCGCTCGCTCACCTCCCCCTGTTGGCAAGACAGGAGGGAGAATGGGAAGAGCAAAGGGAAAACCTCCTCAAGTTGAGATAACGACCGTTCAATGGGCCAGCAAAGGCAGAGGGGAACAACAAGAAAGCAGCAGTAGTTATAATGGGATGTAAACAAATGAGGTAACAAGGAGAGCAGTTTACGGACCCAAGGACTGACAAACAAAGAGAGTACTTTAGTGAGGGAACTTACAAGAGGTGCTATTGTTTTAACACTTCATTGTTTTATTATCAGAACAAGTCATATGTGTTAGTCGGTCACAAAGCCTTGTCAAACAGCAGTTTCCATTGTGGTTTTCATCACCATCTGCCCCTTGTAAAAACGCTACAAAAAAGAAAATGTTACTTTTGTTATCCAGTTCATTCCAGATTAATCTGGGCAGCCTGCCATGCACAGGAGCAGCCAGGTATCACCTGCCTGGGTGATGCTCCCAGGGAGGCTACAGCCAGTGACTAATGACCACGAAGAGACTGCAGCAAGGAGTACTCTACTACTCCCCTAATTACCTGTCAATCTTTCAGCAGGCTTCTACCTTCAAATAGCCACAAGCACCTTCATCCCACATCCCAGAGCATGCAAAGTACACTCTCATTTCCATGCAGTATACAATATGACTCTAGTGGTCTTCAGCTAAGCTTCACGTTACTTCAGAAACTTTCAGCTGAGAAAAGTGCATACAAAGCAGTAATTTTGTCATAAAATCTTAGGGTTTACCACACAAGGCAACGATATGCACTGCGGATGCAGCCAGTCTGACTTAAGCAGCCATGAAACAGAAGCCACTTTGCACCTTTTAACCTCTAGATGAAGGCCCTCTCCTTGTGGCATATGAGATTGGAAGTGCAGACATGGTTTACCACTTGTAACCATCTGTATCACACATGGTTATTTATCCATACAGAATAGTCCCACTAATTTTCTATTGTATCTGTACTTATATAGAAATATCCAGAAGGAGAGTTTCTGGTTTGCAGAACTAAGGAAGATATTAGTTCTCTTCCTTCTGCTAAGACAAGTACCTATTTTTTTAAAAAAAAAAAAAGAGAAACTAGAAGAAATGAGAATCTGTGCAAGCTGGTTCATGACTTAGTCATTAAATGTTGACAGGCAGATTAAGGGTTCAATACTTTGTACATTAACAGAAATTCAGTGAAGGTTTAGAAGTTAATAAGAAATTTTTATGTAGTTCAGAACTGTAGTTTTGTGTAGTTTTTGATTAGTTATTGATAACTATTGGTGAGAGCCTAAAAAAATATACAATGCATCAAACCATGTCTACTCTGTCTCAACATGTTAAAGTTCAGTTCTTTAGAAAATAGATGAATCCATTTTGGCTAAAGCATAATCAAGTGCAAATGTTTCCATATGCTAGGAAAAGATAGTGATGGTCTGTAAATTAGTATTCAGAAACATTAAATATATATCTTAATACAAATACAGTTAATAGCAAAGAAAACAAGGTTCTTATTAACTGTGATAAATAATTCATACTCCTATATCTTTCTTAAATTTTTTTTAATTTCCTATTTCTCCCTGTACCTAATAAAAAAACAGGTTCTGTATCTTTTTCAAATATCCCAAACTTGTTAAAAAGGGAGCCAAGAGAATTGATGATGCACATGTCTGTAGGGAAGCATAATAAGGGTCTATTCTGGGGTACTGAGAAAAGTGGATATAGATGCCTTAGGGAAAAATGTATGAAGAAGGAATTACAAATCTGCATGCTGCTAGCTTGCGGATTTAGGATGCTTTTAGTAAAAGAACAACAACCCTATAGACTAATTTTTCCCTTACAAGAAAAATACTGCTGGGATTTTGAGCTAGACTTGGACATAAAATGAGGTGCCAACTATATTGCCAAGTGTAGGCCGAATGCCAAATTCTACTTCTTTACATATTCACCAAAAAGTAGCAAGTGTTTCTTCTTAAGCATTTCTTAATTCTCAATGCTTCATTTAAAATGACTTATCAATATCTTCCATAATGTACCTTGGGTCTTGGGTATGAGACGATGAGATTGGAGGTTTTTGAATGTTCCGGGCCTGTATCCAGACAATGCCTTAACAAAAGGCATGTCCATGTAAAAAAGGGGAAATGTCTTCCATGTTCTCCTCTCTTTGTTTGATTATAATATAAATATAATTATTTTTTTAAATGTCTTGAAATGACACAGAATATAAATAGGAAACTGGAAAGACTAAGTAGGAAACTAGGAAGGATGAAATGTATGTGAAACACTTTTGTGGGAACAGATTTGTGAATATTGACGTAGATGCCAGCTGATGTTAGGCTGCCTTGTGATGTTTTGTATCCTTACCCCAGATATTTCCCAATTGACTACAGAAATTTACCTCTTACATTCAGTCACTGTGTTAACGGAGCTGGATGAACGGTGCTAAACCCAACTTTCTGAAGGTTTGCGAGTTCGTAGGTAACTCCCCTCCAGCGATCAGTTGCTTCAAGCCATTCTGTTTTTTTCTGAGACTGGTGAATTCACTCAGAAGACCTCTTAAGTCCATGAAGACAACACACTTCAAGAAGCATGTATGTCACATCTGCCCACTCTGTCACATCAGAGGAAGGGAGTGAAAAGGGTTTATATTCTAAAATACAAGGGGGGGAGGGGGGAGAAAAAAAAAACCCAGCAGTGCTTACTCATACCTTTAAATTTTCTACCTGTAATAAGGCACAGAGATAACCTCTATGGAACTGCTATGCCTACAGCATGTGAATTAGTCTAGAATATATTGGAAGACAAAAGTTTCACAGGTGTGAGATGATTTTCCTCTTTTCTCATTCCAATTTCTAATTTCTGATCCTAATTTTCTAACTCCCATTTTTCATAGTTCCATGGACCAGCTTTTATCTCTGCATTTCATGAAAACTTCTAAAAGTAAACTCGTATTTTCAGCATTTGGAAAACCTTGAAAAGGTAAAATATTTTATGTAATGTTTTTGAGCATATGGTACTGCTGACTCCCTTTTCAGATCAGGCATTCCAGAAAGTCTCGTATATTTTTCCCAAAGTAATATGCACTATGTTCTTAAAATATAATACCCAAGGCACATATATTTGCTGATCTCATAGCAGTAGCAACCAATTCACAGGTTAAAAGCAATAGAAGTTGTTGACAGAGAAAATAGTAGTAAACAATAAATGAGAAGAAATTTTTATGAAAGATCACTTTTATAAACCACGCAATTTTCTTCTTGTTTCTGCATTCCTAGTCTTTGAAATTTGGTACTTATAAATAACATTGGAATCATTGTTTGATAATGGAGAGTTAATCCAAACCTATTCAGGCATTAAATAGGTCTCCAACATTGTTGATATTTCTACATGTGCAGTTTTGCAAGGCTGGAGCCTAAATATACTGCAGAAGCTCTGTAAATGTTCCCAAAAATATTGGTGTACCAAAGAAGGTACAAAAGTGAAAATGTGCACAGTAGAAAGTCAGTTTGTTGGTGTATATGATTTCAGAACATGCAAAGAAATTCTGAATGAAACCTCACTTACTTGAATTTTATGATGGAAAAGAAGCGAAATCTTTACAAGTTGAAGTGGAAAGTTGGTACACGTTCTGTTTTTTTTTGTTGTACTATAGTATTATGTGGTGGTTTATTGAGAATAAAAAGATAAGATACTTTAAGCAAAATAAAAAATAATCTGCTCTATTCTGCAGAGCCTGATTCTTGGTGAACCTCTTCAGGGGGGTCAACAGTTATCACAGTCAGCTTTCAGGATCCAGGAAAGGGGAGCTTAGGTTTCTCTTCATTTTAGTATGACAAAATTCGGATGGGAAAGAAGAGAATGACAGCTGATTACTTCATTCGTTTACGAGTTTTGCATGCTGGTGCTGGCCAAGCCTTTTGAATGTGAACTGCCATAGGAAAGGAAACGGTTTTGCGCCCGCGCCTGCGAGAGGCAATGTTTCGCTGCATTTGAACGCGTGCTGCCCCAGCAGGCTCCAGTGCTGAAGAGCCAGCTGCTTGTCGGCAAGGTGCAGCCCATCTAGCTCAGCCTTTCACCACTTCTGGTGTCCTTTCGAGCCTTATGAACATTACAGCAGGTCTCATACTGATAACAAAGGTTAAGGCAATCATCTCTTTCCCTTTGCAGATAAGGACTTGAAAACTGCCTTTGCAGTCTCTCTCCTCTGTGCCACACAGAAAGATTTCTGCAGCCTGCGATTTCTCGTGGTTTAAACAGTATTTATCAAATGGAAACACATGTATACAGTAGGTTAAGAAAACATATGCTGCACTTTGAAGACGAGCTTGCTTCCTTTTTGTTTTGGTGCTGGTATTCTTTAACAGAATTTTAAAATATACATAGGAATAGAAACATGATAAAGGAGCTTAATAATTTCAACTCCCATTGAACCGTAAAACAAATGAATTCTTAACCATACTGTTATATGCTTACTCTTAGTCCCTACTGAGAGAAGAATGGAACAGCCTGAATTTTGACAATACTGTATTATTCTTAATTACTTTTCATGTATACTGAGATTTTAAAATCTCTTTCAGAATAGCTTCTTAAAAATCAGGAAAACCTAAGTAAAGAAAAATGAACTTGATCCTGAGTAACTTTGGCACATTTAACTTAACAGAATAACAGAATATGAGAGGTTGGAAGGGAGCTTGAAAGATCATCTAGTCCGACCCCCCGCCAAGGCAGGGCCACCTAGAGCACATCACTCAGGAACACGTCCAGTCGGGTTTTGAATGACTCCAGAGAAGGAGACTCCACAACCTCTCTGGGCAGCCTGTGCCAGTGCTTCGTCACTCTCACGGTGAAAAAGTTTTTCCATCTTCCCGACACTCACCCTTAACATATTTATAAACATTGATGAGGTCACTCCTCATCCTCCTCTTTTCCAAGCTAAAGAGACCCAGCTCCCTCAGCCTTTCCTCATAAGGGAGATGATCCACTCACTTGATGATCTTTGTGGCTCTGCGCTGGACTCTCTCTAGCAGTTCCCTGTCCTTGAACTGAGGGGCCCAGAACTGGACGCGATACTCCAGATGTGGCCTCACCAATACAGAATAGAGGGGGAGGAGGACCTCCCTCGACCTACTGACCACACCCCTTCTAATACACCCCAGGATGCCATTGGTCTTTCTGGCCACCAGGGCACATTGTTGGCTCATGGTCATCCCTCCATCCACCAGGACCCCCAGGTCCCTTTCCCCTACGCTACTTCCCAACGGATCAGTCCCCAGCCTATACTGACACATGGGATTCTTCTTTCCCAGACGCAAGACCCTACACTTGCCCTTATTGAATTTCATTAGGTTCCTCCCCGCCCAGCTCTCCAGCCTGTCTAGGTCTCACTGAATGGCAGCACAACTTTCTGGCGTGTCAACCACTCCTCCCAGTTTAGTGTCATCAGCAAACCTGATGAGGG
>VWZZ01007816.1:6127-33075 GCA_013399095.1 Psophia crepitans | reverse complement strand
TATTCTATTCTATTCTATTCTATTCTATTCTATTCTATTCTAAAATTGGTGCCAGCATATCTTTCTGCCAGCAATGAAGTGCCAGACAAATACAATAAATTTTAACTGAAAAGCACCACTACAAAAAAATTGGTTGAAGAACCCCTAACTGATGAACCTGAGAAAATGAAAACAAACTTTCTTGTACTAAATGAACTAAGTGTTAATTTAAAACTTGTCAAAGAGTATTTTCAATATAGCAGCAGCAGAAGAAAACTCCAAGAAGGTAGAAGACAGGGTGATATCTGATTCTCAGAGTATAAACACATCTATAACAATGCACAGACTTTTCCACTGGGAACGCAATGTTGAGGCTGAGCTGTTTTACCCCTTCCACAGACACCTCCATTCACTATTGGCATTTTTTTATGTTTTATTGAGCAAGGACCCCAATATTTACTAAGCTGGCCTGTTCTGACTTGTTGCCAGTCTCTCATTTCCCTGACTTACTGCAGCAGTTATGTCTCACCCTGCTCCTTATATTGCTAACCAATCCTACAGCCGCCTGTGTCACTATACCACCTCACAGTGCTTTGTAATTCAGCTTGTCAAAAGTAACAGAGAACTGAACTTATCCCTTCATTCACAGGATTCCTTTCTCGCATAAATCATACAAAACTCTTAAATAGCTTCTCGTTTTGTCCTACCCTTCAAATACTTTCACACAGCACATCCTTTCCCACTCTTGATCTTTCAGTTTTAACCCTTGCTAGTCAGAGGAACAAAGAACCACACTGTTGGGGTGTGACCTGCTGTCAATCTTCAAGAGCAATGTGGAAGATGAAGGTGTCTGTTCTGATGTACATACAGTCTTCCCCTTGGGTAAGAAGACTGATGTTAATTTGCCTTCCCCTGCAAGATTTTAATGCCAACCTTTTTTTCCTTATGTTTGTTATGGCACCAGTGCCGTCTGGTTTTAAGAGAAACACTGAGATAAGACCATGAATAGGGCGAGAACAAGTTCTTTGTAGAACTAGACTTAGGCTGAGGAAAGCAATAAGAACATGTCTGCCTTCAGTCCAGACGGTGTATCCTGGAAACATAAAACCAGATTAATTTAATTGAAACAGCTATGTATCTAGAATGTCTTGCTGAATTTGATCATAACTTAAGACAATAATCAAACTATAGTTGGTATTATGAGATAAACTTTACATTACAGTTTCTTCATTTTAAAGTACCTCAACACTAAAATAAAATATACAGTATGTACAATAATGCTGCTACTTGGAAATAATTAGAAATTGTTTTAATTTGCAAACAAATTAGAATACATATTGGAAAACCCAACTCTAAGCTGTATGTCATAGTAGCCTGTGAGCACCAGCTGATATTGGGAGTCAAGTGTACTAAATACTATACACATACTGTCACAAATCAGGATTAGAAAATAAAGAGAAATGGGATCCCAAGGTAATGTATAGTGATGCACACAAAGCAATAAGTAGAAAATAAAGCTACTAATATTCTTTGAAAGATTTAGAATATGCCCTACCAATTCAGAAAAGGATGGAATATTATTATTATAGCTCAGCAAATATTTCCCTGCATCATGCAGTTGTGGTCCAAAAATATACCTAGAATTATTTTACAGAAAAAACAAGCTGAAAACTAATATATGACTCATTCACATAATGCAACAGGGATGCCTCATTCAGAGTATTTTATACCACTAACACAATACCTTTGTCTCAGAAGCAAGTAATTTAGAATAAATGCAAAGGTCTGGAAAAACAAACATCTTGCATATAAAAAGAGAGTGAAAAGCCTATGATAATTTGACTTAGAAAGGAGATAATTAATGGGAATAAAATTAAAGTAAATAAAATAGTGAAAAACCTACCTCGGAATTTCTGTTTTACAAAACTAGAAAGAAGCGATTCAATTTAACTAAAAGCATTCAACTTAAAATTAAGAAATACACTCAAATTTATTCATATTGTTATGTTTCAATTGCAGAACACCACCCCACCAACATTTGAGGAGATTCAGAAAGGCAGGGTGTTTCCACTAAAACCAAGACTATCCATTCCTACTATAACTAACGATGACTTTGCAAAGGTTATTAAAGCTCCTGCTTTGGAGCTTGAGGTTGTCCATGGAAAACAGAGATCTAGAAAAGACCTTAGTGCTGGATTACTCTACGCTTGCATAGCCATAGACTTTAACTCTGTCTGAATCTTCTAGTGGTGGTCACTGTTAGAAATTGGATCACAGGATTTCTGCATCTCTTGTGTTGTTCAGCATGTCGTTTCCTAGTTTCTCCATGACTCAAGTCTCTTTTCCTTGCGGACCAAAAAGAGAGAGGAGAGGTGCCTCGTGGCAACCACTATCCACTTACAGATACAGTACTGGTGCCTAAGTGCACTGCAAAGACAGAGCAATTATCTCAGGCAGAATGCCTCATTAGTGTGGCTAATATTTTTTGGGACCCGAATCAAGATTGCCTGATGAATGCTAGCTCTGATGGGTGTCCCCCAGGTAACAGAAATCGTAGAGATCAGCATGCAGCCAAGACAAGGGCTAAATCTAGAGTCTGCTAATGACAACTCGGAGCATCAGCCATGATCCATCTTCTCCCAATATCTCTTGCCTGTACACATAGTTACTCCATGGCTTGCTGACTTGTGATGCTCTGCTCTATTTACACAATCTCCATACTCTGAATTTTTTTTTTCCCTCTCTGAAGCTTCTGATGAGTCTAACAGAGTTCTATTTTAACCCTGCAGAAGGTTTTCTGCCTAGGTAAGTGAACTGATCCACAGGAAAAGGCAGCTTTATATGTGGAAAAAGTACAGTGAGTACTGTAAGAAGGATGAAAAATTTTCATTTTTGAAAACTGTTAACTCATTGGGACAATGACTCTCCAAATACACACACAAAGCTTTTTACAATGGCAAACATAACTGCCATTGTAGTCATATGTCATAAAGCAAAACACATACATTGAGCAAAGGCTTATTTTTCTCATTTAAATACTGGTGACATTTATATAGAATGCAATCATATCTTTCTTATCTATAATGAATAATGCCATACAACCTTGTGAGACATTCAATTGCCTCTTTCTAAACCTGTTTTTAAGACTGCTTTGTAGCTTTGTTAAGAATTTTACTTCTGGGTCAACTCTACCCTAGTGTATTTTACTATTTACAGGCAGAGTCCCTGAAATAAACAAGTAGAGATCTTAGTTCACACCTCCTGTGCATTTTCTTGGCGCGTGTGTGTGTGTGTGTGTGTGTGTCTGTAGAGAAATCTAAAATTTTATTAAACATTAACAGTGGTACTGTTTTAATATCTTTCATGGAAGTGTAATTAACTTCTGGGACAACAGAAATACATAAATATTGTACTAATTTTCCCTTAAGGAAGCAAGTTACTTCATCTTTTAATTTTTTCCCCCTGCTCCAGTTCCTAGCAAATACAAAAAAATGCAACATCTTGTGATCTTCCATTTAGTCCCTAAAGTCAGTTTTTGAAGTTGCTATCAGGGCTGTTTCTGTGTATGTTTACAGAGTGCCTTTAGACAGTAAAAGAAATGAAATCAGATGCTGTGCGTTCTTTATCCTCAACACTACCATGCAAAAGTCCTTAGGTCTGAACAAAGTCAGATCCACCTTGGCCAGATTCAGCAGGAGAGGTTTCTTCCTGGAAACAACAAAAAATATCATAGAATCATAGAATCATTAAGGTTGGAAGAGACCTCAAGGATCATCTAGTCCAACCGTGCCCCTGCCACCCATTACCCACTAAACCATGTCCCTAAGTACCACATCTAACCTGTCCTTAAACACCCCAGGGATGGTGACTCCACCACCTCTCTGGGCAACCCATTCCAATGCCCGACCACCCTTTCCGAGAAGAAATTCCTCCTCATCTCCAACCTGAACCTCCCCTGGCGCAACTTGCAGCTGTTCCCCCTTGTCCCGTCGCTAGTTATCTGGGAGAAGAGGCCAACCCCCAGCTCACCACAACTTCCTTTCAGGTAATTGCAGAGGGCAATAAGGTCTCCCCTGAACCGCCTTTTCTCCAGACTAAACAGTCCCAGTTCCTTCAGCCGCTCCTCATAAGACCTGTGCTCCAGACCCTTCACCAGTTTCGTTGTCCTTCTCTGGACACGCTCCAGGGCCTCGATGTCTTTCTTGTGGTGAGGGGACCAAAACTGAAGTGTAAAACATAGAATAATGTGTGTTATGAAGTACCACCTAGTGCAAAGATTATCTCTTTAATCTTTTCATCCTGGTGAGCTAAAGACCTGCATGATGTAGTTATAAGCTTGTGTAAACTCCATTCCAAGATCTATACCTAGTGCTTAATAGAAATATTGTTATTTAAATATTCCTTCCTATAAAAAATAAGGCTTCAATCAAAATAAATATTGAATGACTAAATAAACAATAAAATAAGGTTTATAATGCTGTCTTTACCAAAATAACCAAAGTCTTTACCTTTGAGTTCTGTAGGACTAGGCTTTCATCCAGCTATTAGGAATCCACATATCCTGAAATCCAAAAGAAATATTTACATAAATCCTTGTATACAGAATTTTACCTAAGCAATATTTATTTTATAAACTCAATTTATTTTTCTTTTTGGACGGCATTTTTATCTCACTAGCAGTGTACAGGAGGTCTGCAATTTATTATCAAAACAGGTTTCTCATCTATTGAATTTATTAAAAAAACCCATGCCTATGTGATCCGTACCCATTTATAGAAACTCAAATGTCCTTCTGTGATTCATTTTCTTGTGGAGATTGTATCACTACTGAAGCCATATTACATGTTGTCTATCCTCTTGCTGCTTCTCCAATCTCTGTAACACATAAAGAAAATCTTGTGGGAAATAAATAGTTTATTAAACTAATATTTTTAGTGTGAACTAGTGGCTTGTAGCAGGAAGGATAGTCAGCATCACCTGATCAGCCAGAGTACAGATCCCAGTTGTTAACTAAGAATTTATTTTGTGATGAAGCAGAAAGAAAAAGTACATAAATTTGAAGCTCCATAAACAAGTAATGCCAGTCAAACTCTTTGATTCAGACATGCACCCATTTCTAGTTCCTATCAGAGAATTGTGTATACCTGAATTAATTATTTCAGCACTGTAGTATCCAGGTTGGTTATCCAATGTCTGAAAATCCTATTTAATACTAAAAGCTAATATTTAGATCTGATTTGAAGTTATTTAACTCTATCTTAATAGGTCTTGTTAATATAAGTCTTAACATATTCTTTGCCTGGCAAGAACTGGAGTTCCCAGTACGGAAAAGACATGGAGCTGCTGGAGCAAGTCCAGAGGAGGACCACAAAGCTGATCAGAGGGCTGGAGCACCTCTCCTACAAGGACAGGCTGAGGGAGTTGGGCTTGTTCATCGTGGAGAAGAGAAGGCTCCGGGGAGACCTTATTGTGGTCTTCCAATACCTAAAGGGAGCCTACAAGAAAGACAGAGAAGGGCTGTTGACAGGAGCAGGGAGTGATATGGTAATGGATTTAAACCGGAACAGGGGGTTTTAGATTAGATATTAGGAAGAAATTCTTTACTGTGAGGGTGATGAGGCACTGGAACAAGTTGCCCAGAGAAGCTGTGGAGGTCCCATCCCTGGCAGTGTTCAAGGCCAGGTTGGACGGGGCTTTGGGCAATCTGGTCTAGTGTAGGGTGTCCCTGCCCATGGCAGGGGGGTTGGAACTAGATGACCTTTGAGGTTCCTTCCAAGTCAAACCACTCTATGATTCCGTACTATGATAACTTCATAATAAATCCAGATATTACATCATGTATGAAATAGTTTGAATAAGAAAAAATATTAAATATTTTATTAAATTAAAATTTTTATTTATCTTCTGTGATTATTATTTATGATTTTTTTTTCCCTAAATAGCCGATTAATGCCTGCTATTTTAGAGGGAATTAATGTTGTTGTTCTTACTACTCAATAATCTCTTGCTCTATGCGGAACTGATAGGCAAAAGCAGATATGCTTATATTTGTCATAAAGATGACATTAATCGCAAATATCAATACAGACAAAAGTATGTTGTTGCTCTGTTTGTTTTTCATTTTGCAGTTGGATGGGGCTTTCTTTTTTGTTTGTTTGGTTGGTTGGTTTCTTTACCCAGACTGCAATATCCCTAATCCAGGCTTTAATGATGAGAAATTTACATCCTGTATTGTTGGAAAATGCAACTGAAGGCAAAAATAATTAGACATACAATACCATTAACTTTGTAATGAAGTAAGTAAAAAGCATATAAAAAGCACAAATGATAGGAGGATGTAGTAAAGTATGCAGTTTATTTCCATTGGCTATGGGTAAAGTGTAAATCAGTATTATTTAATTAAATATTTTAAGGTTTAGTTGCTTTGCTGAACATAACATTTTCTTATAGTCACTCAAAAAGTCTTAACGTTTAAAAAGTCTTACGGTATATTTTTTTTTGTGTTCTTTTATATTTTTTGTTCCCCACCAGAACAGTACTAAGGTACATTACATTATGCCATTATGATGTGTGTGTAATCTGGAAAAGGAAAACTCTCCCATAATCTCTTAATAAAAGAACTAGTTTAACATCTGCCCAGATATATATTAGTCTATTCAAAATTTACAGGAAATTTGTTAATGCTACAACATTTTTTGCCTAGGATGTTGATTATTTATTTTTGTGTTGTATTTAGAAAAAAAAATGTTACCAAATGGAACTTGCTTATTTTCTTCAAAATCATGTCTATCCCATAGTGCATCTACTTTCTTAATTCCCTCAGCTGTCACAAATTCTATTTCATTCATGTAGTCCCAGAGCTTCAGTATGGGAAATCAACGGTAAACGGATACACTTTAGACAACGGACTTACCATCAGTGCCAAGATTTACTAAGTAATTTTTTCACTTTTGAAATAAAGACTAGATTTCTCTAGATAGCCTTTTTCTACATGATATGATGATTAATAAATGAAACACAATGGTATTCTTAAAGCAACCCCACAGAGAATTAGCAAAAGTTACACATGTGTTCAGAACAACTTCAGACAGAAACATTAAAAAATATTTTTTGGATGTTTTTGTTTTGATGCCTTTTGAATGAGACAATAAATACCTGCAAAACTCACTACAAGTTGATATTATTTGTGTTTATTATTATCTTTTCCACTGACTGCAGTGGAGGAAGCTAACACTCTTGCAGGACAAAGAAGACAGCTGAGAACACAGAATACCAGACTGTACTTTCCCCGTTTGTTTACCGAGAGTGATGGTGAAACTAAAGCACCAGGCATGTAAATGCAAACACTGAACTTTCTTGTCATAGTTAAACTACATGCTTTATATAGGCTGAAAATCCTCTTTGCAAACAGACAAGCTCCTGTTTCCCAGGAGCAGGGCTCTTCTGAAAATGCTATGAAGAAGAAATGGAGAGCAAAGTCAGAAAGATTATGTGAATGAGCTCATGTGAAATGCCAGCATGTACATGGCACTGTTCATACACACCCAACATTCCTTCATTCTGGGAATCCGCCCTGATGAGACCCCACCTGGATTCCCGTGTTCGGCTCTGATGTCCTTAGCACAGGAAAGATAGGAGCTGCTGTAGCAGGTCCAGAGGAAGGTCACAGAAATGATCAAAGAGCTGGAGCACCTCTCTTGTGAGGACAAGCTGAGAGAGTTGGGCTTGTTCTGCCTGGAGATGAGAAGGTTCTGGGGACACCTAATTGTGGCCTTCCAATACTTACAGTGAATACGTAAGAAAGATGGGGACAGACTTTTTAGTAGGGCCTGTTGAAATAGGACAAGGGGTAATGGTTTTAAACTAAAAGAGGGCAGATTCACACTAGGTATAAGGAAGAAATTTTTTACAGTGAGGGTGGTGAAACACTGGAACAGGTTGCCCAGAGAGGCTTTATGTCCCCCATCCCTGAAAACATTTGAAGTCAGGTTGAATGGGGCTCTGAGCAATCTGATCTAGTTGAAGATGTCCCTGCCCATGGCAGGGGTGTTGGACTAGGTGATCTCTAAAGATCCCTTCCAACCCAAACAATTCTATGAATCTATCAACCTTGCAAATGCCTGCACCCTAACCCCCTCCCCCAAAAAAAACCAAAAAAACCCAACCAGGATCAAAACCAGTTATAAGCCAAAGGAAGAAAGTCTAAAGAAAACAATAATGAAATTCGTTAAACTTCCTTTTTCCTTAATTCTTAGGCTGTTTATTCTATCTTTGGAATTTATTTTATCTCTAGGATAAATGAAAAGAAAATCTTTATGAGGAAAAGCCATAAACCTTATGGATGAATAAACGTCACTACAAAGACACTAGAAGTAAACACAGAGGTTAGTATACTACTAGAGGGACCAAAAAGTGACAACAAAATTGTGTCTTCTAACATAACCTTCAAAAAAGAATTGGCAAGTGGCAGGCTGAGTTATATCTTGGAAGAAAAATTAACAGAAAAAGTAATAACACTTTATTTTAATAAAAATATGTTGCTTTGAGTCAATAGAGATAGAAATATAGGTGAAAAACAGCATTAGTAATTTATCAGTTTTCACAAAGGTGAAAATGCCTCAAGCTATAGAACCCAGGCTGGAAGGGGTTGGAAGAGATCCTCTACCTAATCCAAAGTAAGATCAGACATAACTGATAATGGTAACATCTGAGTTATTATTGACATGCAATTGTACATTCGTTTCCTAAAAACAAAACAAGCAATCAGAAAAGTCTTTATGATGACACAGGTTCCACGACATTTTCATGAAAACTCTTTAACTGCTTAGCTGCTCCTACAATGAGACTGCATTTCTTGATGTATTTTTAGTCAGTTACTTCATCTCCTATCTGCAGTGGACTGGGAACATAATTTATTTGCGTTTTGGATCTGCTTGATTCATGAAGTATTCATCATAGTTATATATTTTATAAATCTAAAGGCTTTTATCAGGTGTCCTTCCAGTTTTCTTCTGCTGACTATCTTCCCAATTCTTTTTCCTTTTATTAAAGTTCATTTTACCATCGCCTTGTAATTCTCAGTAAAGTGCTCTTTGAAATAATGCACATCTTTCTTGCTGAGAATGCTTAAAACTGAAGCGAGTAGTTCTGCTGTACATGTTCCAAAATAATTTAAATTAATTAATTTATGCAACCAAAATACTCTGCATATTAGTTTAAGAAAAAAATTGGCAGAGAACTTAATAAATTCAGATTTTGAGGATTATATTCAACTTCAGATTCAGTGTTGATTCAGATACCATAAAGTAGACTCCAACATTCAGACAGCTGAGCTGTCCTCTCTATCCCAGTTACTATACTGACAAAGGTGAAATGCAGTTACTTTATCATAATCACCTGATGCTGTCTGAGATGCTTTGGAGTATCCTGTAAGATTTTAATCTTCTATTTCAGAAGCCTTTAGGACACAGGAATTATTTGTCAGGCTCTTTTAGGTGTTTCAGTTATGTTAGGACATCTCAAATAGCACTAAATGCAAGTATTTAGGAAAATACTTTCCATCTAATCTCTACTGAAGATAATGGAAGAACCTAACCCACATGTTGATACTTATTCAAAGATGTAAGATAAAGAAAATACTGGCTGAAATAAACTAAGATTTTACCAAAAGTAAAAAACAAATGTATCTTCAGTCAGACAGAAGACCTCCTTTTGGAATACGGATTATTTTAGTGAGGTATTGGAATGGACTGCCCAGAGAGGTGGGTGAATTGCCATCCCTGGAGACATTCAAAAAATGTGTAGACGTGGCACTCCAGGACATGATCTAGTAGACATGATGGTGTTAGGTTGATGGTTGGACTTGATGATCTCAGAGGTCCTTTCCAACCTTAGTGATTCTATGATTCTATGATCTGACCTATCTGACCTTTGGGTACTGTAGGTGATTTGTAGCAACTGGTAATTTTGTAGCTAAAATGGGAAAGACACAGAACTAATAAAAGATGAAAGCATTTCATTCTGAGAGGAAAGTTCTTGGGTTTTGAGAAGGTTCAAAAAGAATTTCTGATATTTTGCTTTTAGAGTCAATCTTATCTACTACTTTCTTCACTGACCTTGAAAAAAACAACAGTCATTTCTACTGATACCACCCATGATACATAACCGGAAAACATTCTGCTATTAAATTTCTCCTGCATTCTATCATACATGATATGAAGATAAATTAGTATTCTATGCATAAGATCATGAATGTATGGGTCTACAGAGAGGATTTCTGATATTATGTGAGAGCTCTTCAGATGGAAACAAATGCCAGATGAGTGCAAATTATCTCAGAGTGACTGAGCCATCATTGTGCACTGATCAGAGCGTATGGTGTCCCTGGAAAAGTAATTCATTAGAAAATGAATACCACTGGTATCATTGTCAAAGGTATTAGAAAATCTTTATTTTACAGCTTTCCATTCTTCTTCATTTGAGAAAGATACAAGCAAATTTGAAGTGACACTGGAGGAAACTTAAAGCGATGCAGAAAACAAGGAAATTTTTTTCAAAATAGGACAGAACAGTACCTTGTAGAAATTACACTTTTTATCCTAGCAGTTGGGAATTTGTTCAGCATGGTAGCCTGGGTTAATTAGTAGCTGATAAGGCTATAAAGTTTAGCTAATTCTGCCCTCTAAAGAAAACAGTTATCTTGAAAGATCTTGGCTTTTATCGCCTAGCAAATATGAACTGAAAAGAGATATGATTGCTGTATTTGACTATATATTTAACAATAATAAGTCAGTCATTTAAGAAAATAAGTATTATTGACATAGGAATAAATGAAATAATCTTGTCAGGAATACATTTAATTTGGAAATTAAAAGGACGTCTGACTAACAGGATCGTAAAATTCTAAACATCTTCCCTATGGTGTCATGTAGGTGATGGCGAGGAAGAAAGGCAGAACCACCCCTGGAGTTTTAGGATAAAATCTCATTAGTTTTGAAAACAGAAATATTGAATTCAATCAGTTGGTTGCTGCAGCTGGTAATCTAGAAAGTCCCTTCTAATTGTTTAAATTTCTTTGTGGTTTAGTAATTACATCTGATGAATCTAGATAAAGGACTGTGTGTACGTGCCTGCGTGTGTGTGTGTGTGTATTTTCTTCCTTAAACTTCTGCTTAATGAAGTATCCTAAATTTAAATTATTGTTTGCATAAATTCAATTTGTCTTTGCTTAGTACAAAGAAAAAAAAGCTGCAGAATCTCTGGAGTCAGGTAACTACATAACTTTATCAAACAAATGCAATTGTCCAAAGTAATCTTATTTAAAAAAAAAAACATACTTCTTTCCTGTAAGGCAATTTCACATACTGTCATTCCACAGTAATGAATCCTTTTTTTCACATACTGTTACAATGATATACAGCTTTTCAAACACAAAATCAAGGTGCACATTAAAAAATGTTTGTCAATTAAAACAATGAAGAGAATCCTTTGTAAGACAGTAGTAAGGTTGAGAGGATTGTATGTGTCTTTAACTGAAATAGTCTTTCTTTCACTATGGAACACAGCTCCTAAACTACCCTATTAAGCTCAATTGTCAGGATGCTGTCTGGAGGTAAACACACTTGTACAGATAAAGCAATGTCCTTAATATTCAGCTTCACAATAATCGTGTTTTATCAATCTAGGTTACCTTAGATTATCTTCTTTTAGTCTACGTGAAGACCTAACTATTTCTAGAGAAAACTATTGATTTTTTATTAGAATAAACCCATCCTGAAGTAATAAGTGTATACTTTGTGTGAACTATGAAATCCTTAAGACTTGAAGACCAAAGCTTTCCAAGTCAGCAAGCTTTCACAGTTTTCACATATTTATTCAGAAAATCTCAAATTGGCAAAGTCCATGTTTCTGCTAGAAATAAGACATAATGTTGATTAAAAGCCCTAATGGATGAGTTTCCTAGAGCAAAATATTAGTAGTAGTAGTAGTAGTAGTAGTAGTAGCAGCAGTTGTAGTCGTAGTCGTAGTAGTAGTCGTAGTCGTAGTAGTCGTACTAGTTGTAGTAGTCGTAGTAGTCATAGTAGTAATTTAGCAACTGTGTTAAATTGTTAATTTCTCTCTCGCTTTAACATATGTTAGGAAAATCTCATTCCTGAACTATTGTACCAACTGGTCTTCATAATGTGAAGTTGTATCAATTTTCTTAAGATATATATAGTTTACATTATATACTACATAATCATGGCTAAGTAAGTCTAACTAAAGGAACCTAACTCAAAGCTAGGATGAGAAGGATGTCCCCTATCCTGAAGATAAGGACCTTTGTTTCTTGGAATATTAGTCATTCATGAAAATTGAAGGATTCCCCTGGCCTGCCAAGATAATGCCAGCATCCTAGCCCATCCAACAACTCTGCGCAACCCTCCCGTTATCTGGCATCATAAATAACTGTGGCAAGACCAACTCCAGGGACATCTAGATCAAGAAGGAAGCAGATGGATGATGATGCCATAGAACTGTAGTTACTTTTCAGAACAGTAGTATATGTGTGTTAAGCAGAGATTGGTCAAATCATGTTGTACCTGAATGCTTAAAAGACATAGGAACCCTGTACAAAGCAACATTCGGTGTGCCCTGATTTGAACAGGGCACCTCATGTATATGAATAACTATTTTTGTAATTCCATACTTTGTGTTCTAGCCTCTCTCTCCAGTTGTCAGGGGCCAGTTAAGAAATTTTCATGACACATAGCTCTTGGGACTTTGAAATGGTCTTCTCCAGACAGTTTATGAATTTTATGCTTACTGGTGAATAAAGGAAAAGAAGGAATAATTTAGTCATGAGGGAGAAACTCACAAGATTTCTTACTCTTGCATGACTGGTCTTACTATTAGGCTCCTTTTTTGGTCATCTTAGGTCCTATTTTGCACATAGTTTCTTTGGTTTCAGAAGGGAGGATGAAGAAGAAGAGGAGACCAGAAGAAATTACTCAAAAACACAAATTGAGGTTGCAACATGCTTCTGTGATGTAGAAGGTAAATGATGATATAGAAAATCAAATCCTTTTAGGTCGCAAAGGTTTATAAATGTAAGTTCATCACTTTCTGGGCAAGTATTTTAATTAGTATTATTCCCAGTTTTAATTGGTTTTGTAATTATGTAAGATATTGACAATGCCATCTCCTTAAAACATAGTCAAAAAAGAAGAGTGTGTCTCATTTTCAAATATACAGCTAAACACCTAATCCCAGGAAGGATCAAAATAAAAGATCAATCTTCCCTTGCAAGAGATTGCAAAAACACTGCACAGCACATTCTTTAGCATCTCCTGTTGAACAGCTTGGATGTTCTAGCCTTAAAATTGACTCATGTGAATTCAGTGTAGATGCCTACTTGGCTCACTTCTAGGGGAGTAGGAAATATACATATTTAAATCCATCTTTTGAATTCTTGTTTTCAAGTCAGGTACCTGAATATCACAGTAAACAAGTTCTGTTATGGATATGGTCCAAAGAGCTGGCCTGAACACAGTTTCACTATCTGCTGTTCCAACACAAACTAACTTATGTTGAACATAAGGTATGACATTATTGCAAAAGTAGCAATGAAAATATGCATTTTAGAGAACACAGATTGGTATTACACACCACAATCTGGAAAAGCTGAAAGCTCAAAGAAACAGTGGACTGTGCAAACTCAGAAGGCATAGGAACAAAATGGTCTGCAGCTGAAACACGTGATGGGTATTAACACAAGGACATCAAGAGTGAGGTCAGATAGGGAGTAGGAACAAGAAAAAACATAAATAAAACTGCAACGAAGAGCTATGAAAAGTGAAATGTGAAAAAGCACAATTTTCAGTATTTCTTATGCAAGCTATGTAGGAGAAATTACCATTCTAATTTTTGGTTAAATTATAAACCAACCAGATTTATTTATCCTGTCCTTGGAGAAACCAGGTGCAAACAGACATACACCTCCCACACTTGTGAGAACCTGACACTAGTCAGAGGGTAGTCTTAAATCAATTTTCAATGTTTAGTACAATATATAACATTTAGAAGCCCAAATAATTTTCAAACAGCATTCTATTTAATTTATCAGACCTAAATTAAAAATTGCTGGCTGCTATTATACTAAGATCTGTAGGGGTTTACCGGAAAAAAAAAACACAAAACCAACCACAAAAAATAATTTGCATGATTACTTTAAAAACCAAACTGAATCAAAACAAAACCAACCAATCAAAACAAAACAGAAAAAAAGGAGTCAAAACCTTGCAGGTTCTCATAAAACTGTTTAAAAGCATCAAGAACACTGTGCTGAATGAAATTTCCATGCATAAGCAGCACATTCATTTTTCATACCTCAATTTTTAATTGCTCTGTGATAATGGTTCAAACAATGGGAGAGGATAACAGTGCTTTCCACAAGACAAAGACAAAAACAAAATATCCATTTTGCACAGGAAAATGTTTTTTGTTTAACATACAGATTTAATTAAAACACCACTAGAAATTTTTAACGTTGGACATAAATGCATCTAACAGTTTGTTTATAGAACATGGAATGACTCATTAAAATGAGCAAGATGCACCTGCAAATCTGTTAATTTAAGTTTTTTTGACTTATCGCCCTTTTCTTCTTGCTTCTTTATTTTTTGGCAGTACTGAGCATGATATTTTATCTGCTTTACCACTGGCACTTACTCAGAACAGGAATGGAATCCAAAAAGCCTCATCTTCCTATTGCTGGCATTAACGACATGTGTTTACCTAACATCAGATCTTCAACAATAATAATAATATTACATTTATTTTATATTCAGAGCTTGTCCATTTCCTGTTCTTCAGTTGAAAGTTTGTTGGTTTCAGTTTTGTTTTTTTTTTCCATTTTGCATTTTTAATTTTATAGTCTGCCATTTTCATGTCTGCAAATATTCTTTTTCTTCAACATTTTTGGTTGATCAGTGCTATGATGTTGTGCAATTTACTTCTTTTTTATTGCTTGCATTTCTTCCCTTAGAACCTCTCACCTTATCTCTATGGTTATGGCATCCTACCGTGTTTGCAGCACTTTGCTGTTTAAAATAGACTGGCTGTTGCCTGGTACTGTGTCTGAAAACTTTCCCTACAAGTTGTAATACTAACTTTATAGTAACAATAAAATGTCTTTATTTTTCTTTTAATTACAATATATGCTTTTCTCTCCAAACAGATTTGTTGAATATAATTAAAATAAAGAGCAATCTAACTCCAAGTAAACTGAAAACTCATTTATATTTTAATGTTATTTGCTGTTTCTTTGAACAGTGTGGGGGAAGGAAAAAAGAAGCAGGGCAATTAGCTGGGGAGAGTGAGAAGCAACTGAGGAAGACATAAATGACAGTGAAGACAGACAACTACAGGCTGGGCAGAGAATGGAATGCGAGCAGCGTGGAGGAGGACTTGGGGGTGCTGGTTGGTGAAAAACTCAACATGAGCTGGCAGTGTGCGCTGAGAGCTTAGAAAGCAAACTGTGTCCTGGGCTGCATCAGAAATAGTGTGGCCAGCAGGTCGAGGGAGGGGATTCTCCCCCTCTACTCCGCTCTTGTGAGACCCCACCAGGAGTTCTGCATCCAGCTCTGGGGTACCCAGTACAGGAAAGACACGGAGCTGTTGGAACGAGTCCAGAGGAGGGCCGCAAAGATGATGGGGGGGCTGGAGCACCTCTCCTATGAGGACAGGCTGAGGGAGTTGGGCTTGTTCAGCCTGGAGAGGAGAAGGCTCCGGGGATACCTAATTGCGGCATTCCAATACCTAAAGGGGCCTGCAGGAAATCTGGTGAGGGACTGTTTCTTAGGGAGAGTAGTGACAGGACAAGGGGTAATGTCCTTAAGCTGAAGGAGGAGGGATTTGGATCGGACGTTAGGAAGAAATTCTTTCCTGTGAGGGTGGTGAGGCACTGGAACAGATTGCCCAGAGAAGCTGTGGAGGCCCCATCCCTGGCAGTGTTCAAGGCCAGGTTGGATGGAGCTTTGGGCAACCTGGTCTAGTGGAATGTCCCTGCCCATGGCAGGGGGGTTGGAACTAGGTGATCCTTGTCGTCCCTTCCAACTCAAACCATTCTACGGTTCTATGACAGTTAAGTTGCTAACAACAAATCACTCACCTATGAACCTATGAGGTTTATTTCTCCTGTACTTAAAAACAAAAAGCAAAACAAACCAACCAAACAAAAAACCCTAACCAACTTGGCTGTATTGATCTTGACTTCAAAAATAACAGAAGCCACTGGATCAGAAAAGGAGGTATAAAAGTATATTCCATAAAATGTTTAAAACAGAGGTCTAATGCCTTTGAAAGGATTAGAAGGCATTGACAGTGGGAGCAGATAGAAGGGATCAAGAGGTAAAGTGTATCACAGACTCACAGAATGATATGCTGAGAAGAAGGTCTGAAAGGGGCTGGGGTGTCCTGTGAAAGTGGTGGTGACTCCATGTGTTGATCTCAGCAAATGAGAAGGGGATGCTGCCTGTCAAGCTGTGGACAGGCAGCTCCTCTCAGAGGAGAGCTGGAAAAGGGTGTGGGAACCACGTTTTTCTCAAGCCACACAGTAATTTTATGATTCAGGAAATGGATGTGATTTCTCCAACCAGTTTGACTCAAGTGCCCCAGTTCAAACTGCTCTGTCCCGGTAACCTTTGTTTATACAGCATACACTTTATGGCAATAACAGAGAAATTGCTGCTTTAGTGAAGTTCTTCATTCAGCGTAAGGAGACGTGGATTGCTGGATAGGTCTTAGCAGCACATAATTGAAATCCAGAATATATAGATATCACAGGACAAAAACCTAAACTACTTCACTAACTTGATAGGAATTTGTTCCTTGACTGCAAATAATGCAGCTGTCTTGTCAAACATCTGAATGAGTTTGAAAAAGGGTACATAGAAAACCCCTTTTTCACTAAATATGGAAAGTGTCTGTAAAAACGCAGTTTATTTTTAGTTTAAAAGACAATGGGCCACAGATCTACAGATGCTGATATCTCCCTAAGGATATGGTTAAGGACACATGGTCTTGCTGTGAGGAGTTACTACAATTAAAGAACAAAATTTAGTTCCAGATACATAGCTTCCCAGATCGTAAGGCCTTCAGCATAACAAAAAATGTTAGAATTCCCTAATTAAATACTACTTAAAATAGGACCTATCTTGTATACAAAAAAAATTAAAAAAAAAAAAAAGAGAGAGAGAGAAACTCTAAAGCCTAAAGAAAAGAGGTCCCAGTTTTATGGGGAAAAAAATCCTTTAACTGCACAATTGGATAAGAAACTTTAGAAAGTTGCAGGCCTGGAATGTGACTGAGACCTGAGACTGTTCTGAGTAGGCAAAACAACCTGATTTTTCTCACATACACAGTTTTGTAAATACCTTATTTAGACAAAACCAGAATAGATCATTTTAATCAGAAGATATTGGAGAAAAGCTAGTTAATGAGGAAGAACTCATGAAAACTCATTAATGAAATTAAGGTAAGCAACAGAATATAATACCCTGAACTCAATGTGCAGCAGCTCATATCCTGAACTCATTGGGCAGCTCAGCCTCACCCAGCCACTCGCTCACTCCCTCTGGTGTGATGGAGGAGAGAATTAAAAGGGTAAAAGTGAGAAAACTCATGAGTTGAGATAAAGACAGTTGAATAAGTAAAGCAAAAGCTGCACATGCAAGCAAAGCAAGACAAGGAATTCATTCACCACTTCCCATAGGCACCACTTCAGCCATCTCCAGGAAAGCAGGGCTCCATGATTCATAATGGTTACATGGGAAGACAAATGCAATAATTCTCAATGTCCCCCTCTTCCTTCTTCTTCCCCCCAGTTTTATATGCTGAGCATGATGCCATACAGTATGGGATATCCCTTGGTCGTTTGGGCTCAGCTGTCCTGGCTATGTCCCCTCCCAACTCCTTGTGTGCCCCCAGTCTACTCACTAGTGGGGTGATGTGAGAAGAAGAAAAATTCTTGATGCTGTGCAAGCACCACTCAGCAGTAATGAAAACGTACTGGTATTATCAATAATTTGGTCACAAATCAAAAACACAGCACCATACGACATATTATGAGGAGAATTAACCCTATCCCAGCCAAAACCAGTACATGTTTATAGAGAATCACAGAACCTCATGATAACTGAGGCTGGGAGGGCCTTCAGGCCTCTTGTCCAGCACCCTGCCCAAAACAGGGTTGGCTCTTGGGATCAGACTAGGTTGCTCAGGGCTTGGTCCAGTTGGATCTTGAAATCCTCCAAGGACAGCGGTGGTACAGCCTCTTGGGACAACCTAATCTACTGCCTCACAGATATGTTTCTGCTTATACTCAGCCTGAACCTCTCTTGCTGAAACATGTTGTGCCTGTTAACTCGGACCCTCCCAGAAGTCCAGCTCTATCTCCTTGATGATCCGCCATAGGTGCTGGAGATCTGTTAGGTGTCCCAAAGCTACCCCGTCTCAAGGCTTATGAGGTTCAGCTCACTCAGGTGCTCCTCACAAGGCAAGTGGTCCAGCCTTCTCTGTCTTGAGGGCCCCTGACTGAGCTCCAGTTTGCCCGTACGTCTTTGCTATGTTGGAGGGGCCTGAAACTGTAGACAGTATGTAGTCTTGCTGGATAAGGAGTGCTGTACTCATTTTGATGCAGCCTAGGACAGTGTTGATCACCTTCTTTGCCAAAGCATGTTGCTGGCTCATGTTCAGCCTGGCGTGTGCTGAGACTTGCTTGCCGTTTTCAGCAGATCTGCACCCCAGCTTGTCAGTCATGTATATGTGTCATGTATAGTTATAATTTATGAGTATATAAATTGGCTACTGTGAGGTAAAAGGGTGCTAAAGAATAACTTTTTTGGATTGTTTCCCAAGGTGACTTTTACATCTTGCCGGCTTTCAGATTGTTTCTGATGTAGTTATTTTGAGCTTGGAACCTGTTCTTGTGAGAACTAATCTGTAGAGCTTTTAATAGAGAGCTATAGCTTGTCATTTGTTCAGTTGTATTCAAAATAAGTTTGTGTAATAGCTTTGGTAATAAAAAACCCCAAAATTAAAGACAAAACAAATTTTACTAAACATAGAAATTAGTGAGGTAGTCATGAATGTGGTTTTTATCTAAGCCAAAATGCTTACAACATTGTCTTAGACACTTTTTTCTTTCTGATTCATTGGTTCCTTTAAGTGCATTTGAAAATTGAGAATTGTGGGTAATATATGCTTTAATATACATTGCTTATATTTAGTGAGATTTTACTAGTTATGTAGTAGTTGTGTTACAAGACCTAATTTGTTCCCTTTTGGATTACAAGGTTTAGATAATTTCCTCTTGGACTGTGCGTCAGCTATTCATGACTTGCTCTTCATGTTACATTACTCGGTGATATTTGAGTTTGTTTTCTTTTCTTATGCTAGGTGATGAAATAAGTTTTTACCTTCACATCATTTCTGAGATAGACTTTCATGTTCTCAGTGGAACAGAGCTGTGGTTTTAGGTTTCTCTACGCTCTTCCATAACTTCCTCTACTGTGTCTTCCCAGACTATATCATTCAGTTGTTACCACTTTGTGATTTGTGAAAACCTTGCAGTGGAAGCATTTGTCATTTTTTTGACTGTCATATCAATGCCAGCAACTACGACAACCAAGGCTTTAAACCACTGAGATAAAAGGAAACGTATTTGCCTTGTACTTCAAGTACATCAGTAGAGCACAAAGCCTGTTGTAAGCACAGGCCTTGCAAAGCAAGGCATCTTAATCGGCCGCATCACTTTGGATCACAAACTGCATCACCAATTCTTGCAAGCACGTGGTAACCAGACACAACTGGTTGAACTAGAGAAAAAGGGCTATACATTTTAAGCTTACCCTCAACATTATTACATTTTCACCAAATGAATCAGTTGATAAAATTCGGGTTTTTTTAACATGATTTATCTAATATAAGCACGAGTTACAAAGTATCATGGCACTTAGCATAGTGCAGCATGTTCCCTGATGCTACCTCACTGAAACATGCCCTTTTCTCACTCCAAAACTTAACAGATGCCAAAAGTCAGCCTCTGACTTACGGTCTCAACATAGCATGGTGAGACAGTGGTGATACTTAATCTATCTTCAGGATGCTGCTCCCCTGCAATTGCTTACCAAATGTTTGTAAAACAACAAACTTAACAGTGAGAGGCACTAAGCACATCTCAACTTACTTTAACATGCACTACCAAACTCTGCTATAACATGATTCTTACATGTAGTTCATACCACTGATATAGCTTGTTAGGGTGCTATTAATGATTTAGCACTCTTGACAGATGACACTAGCATTTTCCAGCCAATATACAAAGACCCATCGTATGCGTAGTCTTAGCATCCTTCCTTTTTCTTATTACTTTAAGACTAAAGACATTTCTCATTTAATCTTAAAGAATAATTTCTCTGATTACAGTACTCAGAGGATAAGTACTACTGATCAGCTTCTCCCCTCTAGCAGAATTGTTAATCCTCCAGTTGCATTTATGACTGGTATCTGAATTTTAAGTGTTCAAACTAAAGTGCAGATTACAAGTGGCACTTGTAAAACCTTGTCCCAGTTTTCATGTTGCTGTTGATACTGATGGTTCGATTAACTTCCTCCATTTGACAGTTCATCACATTTGTTGAGTTCTTACCCTGCTGTTTTATACTAGGGGCTTCAAAAGCCCACTGTTAAGATATTGAAGAAAATGTAGCCCCCAGCTATCACCATTGGTCATGAAAATAGGTGTTGAATTTCAAGTAATGATATGCCTGGGGCTTCTGGAAATTCTGCGTATATTAAGTTATTTGTTAACAACTCTCCTCACAAAAGCAAGAAAGGAAGAACTATTTCTGAGTGTCTTGATTAAGTACTTGACTTCCTTTTTCATGTTGAAGAGGCAATGGCATAATAAAATTTATAGTTCTCTTCCCATTAACAATCAGAAACTGAGAGCCCTTGCTGCAGAAGTACTATCAACATGTAAAAGGAAGTTTACTACTCTCCTAGCTCTTTAATTCTAACAATTTCTCAAATAATCTGAACCAGACACAAGCAGTACCACAAAGAATAAGGGATCTCTAGTGAAAAATTTTGCACAGTGATGCCATCAACAAAATAAGCTTTGCTATTTTCGACAGAAGCTTACATTCCCTAAGCACCAGTGGTCTCCTAGAGAACAGTATCAATCTATCACCCCAACAGCTCTGCAAGTGCAGCTTTGGATTTTCTCCTGCATGGTCATTTTGAATTTATGCCTGCTGCCCCTCAGCTACTACACCACCTCCAAAACCACACAGTATAAAACTCTGACATAGAAGAAATATAGCTAACGTTGGTTAGTCACCATGTGTGGTGGGTTGACCTTGGCTGGATGCCAGATACCCACCAAGCTGCTCTGCTACTCCCCTCCTCAGCACAGAATCATAGAATCATAGAATATCCTGAGTTGGAAGGGACCCATAAGGATCATCGAGTCCAGCTCCTGGCTCCACACAGAACCATCTGAGTCAAAGCATATGACTGAAAGCGTTGTTCAGGTGCATCTTGAACTCAGCCAAGCTTGGTGCAGTGACCACTTCCCTGGGGAGCCTGTTCCAGTGACCAACCACCCCCTTGGTGAAGAACCTTTTCCTGATCTCCAACCTAAACCTCCCCTGATGCAGCACGACAGGGGAGTGGAAGAAAATAAGATGGGAAAATGTTGTGAGTCAAGACAAAAACAGTTTAGTAAAGCAAAAACAAAGGCAATATGTGGAAGCAAAGGAAAACAAAAGATCTATTCTCTACTTTCCATTAGCAGAGGATATCCACACACTTCCTGGGAAATATGGCTTCAGAATGCATAGCAGTTGCTTGAGAAGACAAATGTCGTAACAAAGAATGCCCCCCTTTCCTCCTCCTTTCTCTTAGCTTTTATTGCTGAGCAGACATCATATGATATAGAATATCCCTTTTATGGGATATTCTGTTAGTTTGGGCCAGCTGTCCTGGCTATGTACCCTCTCAAGGTCTTGTCCACCCCGCACCAAACCCCACCCCTTCACTGGTGAGGGGGGGAAATGTTGGAGAGAGACAGCCTTGATGCTGTGTCAGAACTGCTCAGCAGCAGTCAAAACATTGCTGTGTTATCAATACCTTTGTAGCTACCAATACAAAGCACATCACTATGAGGGCTGCTATGGGGAAAATTAACTCCATCTCAGCCAAACCCAATGCAATCTCCACCCCTTATTCCACACCATTTGTGTCATGCTCTGTTCCCACATAATTTAATAAATAAATATATTTATTCTAACCATCCTGTTGTGTTTAATTACTGAAATCCCTTCTTATCAACACTTACAACTTAAACTATGTACCTAACCCATCATTACACGCAACATACAGGTTTATGCACTCTCATTAACTACTATTCCCTGTCCTTTAACAGATAGATATTACTCTCCCATTCCACGGGCTTCCTCCATACCTCCAGATGTTTATAAGCAGGCTATGACCTCGGCCTCATCTGTCAAGATGGGGGTTTAGGATAGGAGAAGTAGTGTGTTCTGTTGTTTGGCACCAACACTGACTTGGTTTGGGCCATTGTTGCACTCATCCAGCTCCTTGGAAAACTCAGTCTTCATCAGTTCAGGTCACTCCTGCTACATTACTTCCTACAAAATATGATTCACATCACAGAATATTTTTTCCCCAAAGGTTAAATCTCCTTGAGGCATAAACTGGGTCTCCTCATCCTTCATAGAATCATAGAATCGTTAAGGTTGGAAGAGACTTCAAGGATCATCTAGCCCAACCGTCCTGTATGGGGTCCTCCGTGGGTTACAGGTGCATATGTGCTTCACCATCATCCTCCATGGGCTGCAGGGGGACAGCCTGCCTCACCATGGTCTTCTCCACAGGCTGCAGGGGAATCTCTGCTCTGGCGCCTGGAGTACCTACTCCAGGCATGAAGCTGTGGCAACCTCACCTTTTTCGCACTACCTGATTTGGCAATTTGTAACAAAAATAGTTTGAGAATGTTTTTCAGTTGCTAATTTCACAGTTTAACCAATAGAAAAAAAAAGTAGTTCATGGTAGTTGCAGACGAGTACTGAAAACTTCTACTCACGCCTACATGTTGTGACTCCAAGTCACGCCTACATGTTTGGCAGCCATGGTTAAGATGCTTGATCTAAACACCTGATCTAAATACAGGTTTAGATCTCATAGCTGAGTAGTTTTCACCCCTACAAACAAGCAAAGATTTTTTTTCCCTCCATTCATAGAACCATAGAATGGTTTGGGTTGGAAGGGACCTCAAAGGTCATCTAGTTCTGACCTCCCCACCACGGGCAGGGACCCCCTCCACTAGACCAGGTTGCCCAAAGCCCCATCCAACCCGGCCTCGAACACTTCCAGGGAGGGGGCAGCCACAGCTTCTCTGGGCAACCTCTTCCAGTGCCTCAGCACCCTCACAGTAAAGAATTTCGTCCTAATGTCCAATCTAAATCTCCCCTCTTTTAGTTTAAACCCATTGCCCTTTGTCCTGTCACTACACTCCCTGATACACAGCCCCTCACCAGCTTTACTGTAGGCCCCCTTTAGGTACTGGAAGGCCGCAATTAGATCTCCCCAGAGTCTTCTCTTCTCTAGGCTGAACAAGCCAAACTCCCTCAGTCTGTCCTTGTAGGAGAGGTACTTCAGCCTCATCTGGCTGAAGGTGCTAGCAAAATCATATCTCTGCTTACTTGGGCATTAAGTACATGTTTTACTTGTTTACCCAGGTGATTTCTGAATATTTCCTCCTTTTCCGCTGTCCAACGAAACAAGCACAAATGAAACTGCCCAAATTCATAAGGATTAGCCATAGAAGTAAAGGAAAACAAGCTAGAGAAATTGAAAAATCAAAAAGGGTTACCAAAACAAACAGACCTCGAGTGTAATTTAGAAAAAGTTCAGCTGAAGGGGATTTTTTGGTATGCCACCTTGTAAAGGTGGCTAGAACATCAATTTTGTAAAAGATGAATGTACTGATGGTTGAATGAGAATCGTTTCACTGTGCTTTCAGGGTGAAGGTTTTTCACTAGTACATTATTTTTGGATGTTAATAGGTACTATTGAGATCTAATTCCCAATGGCACTGCCTCAGTGGAAACTCTGCACTGGTTACAGGAAGAGCAGATTAAATGGTACACAAATACTCTAAATGATTTCAGCTGCAGGTACAGCCTAGGAGATGGATGAAATTTTAGACCTGAAATTAAAACTTTGTTCTTATCTACCAGTGTGGAAAGTAAGTGCTCTCAGTGTGGGAAGAAAACTTACTAATGATCATCAAACATTTTGCATTACTGATTGGTACAAATACACAGATGTGCCTGCAAACTAATGTTTTATAATGGCTCCAGTTATTACATTCAAGAAAAGACATGAATTTGACAGGCAGACAATTTCACCCACACATCTGGAAGTACTTGAAGCATGCATTACTTGGCTGTCCTGTGCTCAGCTCAGTGTAGAATTGCTTTCCATCACCCGCACTTGAATATTTTCATAGTAGTTGAATGCTTGCTTTGTTTTCAGACTCTGCTTGGAAATGCAGTTCACTCACACAATTCTTGTGAATGCAGGATACTCACAAACACATTTCTGAGGAGACATTTCTATAAATTTATTTCTTTGTTGCAATATATTTGTGACCTTACTAAACTGAAGAAACATTCCATGGTGAAAAAGTTAAAAGTTCATGGTATCGTATTCTACGTAAAATAGATGACAGATCAGCTGGTAAAAAAATGTCTTGGGAAAACATTAAAAAAAATTAAAATCCATAGAAGAGGCTGTATTATTAGAAACTCTCATGAAGAGACAGCATGAAAATCAAACACCTAATTTAAAGACTGGGAAAAAGACAAAATAATTAAAACATCTCTTCATATGTTTGAAGATGATAGCCAAGAAAATTAAAAAGACCTGGTAAAGATGCTCCTTAGGTAAAATACAAACCATGATTAAGTTACTGCTGTTTGAAGGAAGTAAGATTCCTACATAGATAGTATCAACTCAGTTTAGAAAAGAAATGTGGTATTATGTGTCCACCTTCACCGGAGGGCATCTAGGAAGAGACTTTTCAAAGGAAATAGAGAGGGACTGTTTACCAGGGAGTGTAGCTATAGGACAAGGGGTTATGTCCTTAAGCTGAAGGAGGGGAGATTTAGATTGGACGTTAGGAAAAAATGTTTCTTGTGAGTGTGGTGAGGCACTGGAACAGGTTGTGCAGAGAAGTTGTGGCTGCCTCCTCCCTGGAAGCGTTCAAGGCCAGGTTGGATGGGACTTTGGGCAACCTGGTCTAGTGGAGGGTGTCCCTGCCCATGGCAGGGATGTTGGAACTAGATGATCTTTGAGGTCGCTTCCAACCCAAACCATTCTATGATTCTATGAAAAGCTTTCTCTTTTGGGCTTCTGGCTTGAAAAATATGTGTGTAAAGGTGTACCTGAATGGTTCTCCAAGAAAATAATCTAATTTAAAGAAAAACTCATTTTAGGTTCTCAGGGATATGAAGAATGACAGAATGCTTTCAAATTTATTTTGTGGGTCCACTGGTAGAAAACCCCGAATGAAATTCATTTTGACTTGTAATTTTAGGTTCTCAGGTTCCCTCCCTCAGTACTCTGAAGAAAGGTAGAAACACTTCTTTCGCAGCAGACTGCTGAGCAAGGCACAGCTGCAGTCGTGGTGGAAAAGGCTTTTTTCTCTCTGCATAGTCCCAGCTAAGATTGAATCTGACAGCTGTTCTGAGAATATTCAAAGATGTTAAGAATTCAACAAAAAAATACATTTCTTATGAACTCAGCTATGAGGCATAGTAGAAAAAATGAAACAAAAGATTAAAACAAGACTGAGGAATTTACCAGATGACAAAGGAATAATTTGGATTTGCTAATTCCCTTAGTTGCAACAGTTCCCCAAACCTCCCTAGCTACTAACAGCAACGCCCTGTGAAGTAACGATAGGCTGAAGTATACACTTGCCAGAACATCTGATGTGGAATACTGGTGCTCTCAGATACAGGGGGTAAATCATTATGCAAACATTATGTAAATTTCTGAATCAGGTACATTTGTAAGTATCTACTAAATTACAGAAGTCCAAAAACAGAGCAAAAGCTTGTTTTGACAAATTTCAAAGAAAGAATACCTGAGAGGGTGGAGTTCTGGGAATGCAATTAGCCTATGCAAATCCTGAACATAGGCTGTGTCACAAAAGCAATGGGCTGTAACAAAACTACAGGCAAGGTCAACTCTTTTGCAAATTAAAGCTACTGGAGGGAAGAAAGCAATAGATAAATTTTACCATTCGAGTCAGCTGAAATTGTGCAAGCAAGGAAATTTCTCAGACCTGTCTCTGGTGTATTCATGCAAAGATGGAACTGGGAAGAAAGGTTAATTTTTGCCTCTTCCTTCTCAATGATTTTTAGAGAGCCGATTTTGTCTTCATAGCAGTTCTTGAAAAAATAGAGACTGAAGTTTAGAACTACTGCAATGATCACCACAAGAAGTAAAATAACAGATGTTTTCGATTAGCAATGATACTGCTTTTGGAGTGCTCTCTTTAATTAAATTTATAACATTGAAGTCCCACTATAAAGGTGTCCTGGTTTCAGCTGAGGGAGAGTTAATTTTCTTCACAGCAGCCAGCATGGGGCTGTGTTTTGGGTTTGTGCTGGAAGCAGCGCTGATAGTGCAGAGATGTTTTTGCTGTTGCTGAGCGATGCTCACACAGAGCCAAGGCCTTTGCTGCTTCTTGCACTGCCCCGCCGGCGGGATGGCTGGGGGTGTGCGGGGAGTTGGGAGGGGACAGACAGGGCAGCTGACCCCAACTGACCACAGGGACATTCCATACCATATGGCGTCATGCTCGGTTTATAAGGGGCTGGGGGCAGAGGAAC